>JADLZL010007314.1:0-104472 GCA_015844335.1 Chrysopogon serrulatus
CAAGCTATCTGGCCTTGTCGAGAGGCGCCAACCTTGCATTCCTAGCATAGCTTTGTTGAAAAGATGTAAATCCTTAAACCCCATACCTCCTCTTCCTTTGTGCTGAGTAAGATGTTCCCATCGTTGCCAATGGATTCATTTACTCCCTGCTAAGCCACCCCACCAGTAATTTGAGATCGCTGTCCTCATCTTCCTACAAGTAATTTTGGACAGTAGGAAACAGCTCATGCCTGTGCCACAGACTTGAGAAGAATCTCTCTGCCTGCCATGTGCTCGCTTCCCGGCCACTCCAACTCCCAATCACATTCTTGATCCTGGTGGGCAAAAACTCAAAGCTTCCTGCAGTTGATCGGCCAACAGCTGTTGGCAAGCCAAGATACTTGTCAGCAAGAGCTTCGGTTTGGATACACAGCTCTTGTCTCACCATTGCCTTATCTTCATCCAAATAGTTCTTACTGAAAAAAACTGCAGACTTATCTCTATTAACAAGCTGACCCGAGCCCCTGTGATATATGTCAAGGATCTGCTGAATTCTGGAGGCCCCCCCACTGCGACGCTTCTGAAAAGACGATGCAATCATCCGCAAAGAGAAGGTGCGATATCCATGGAGCGTGGATTCCCACGCGAATGCCTCTGGATAGGTACACTGGACCCACAGTCTTCAACAAACAGGACATCCCTTCCGCACATAGCAGGAATAGATAAGGAGAGATTGGATCACCTTGGCGTATTCCGCGAGTAGGTCTAAAACTTTCAGACAGTGAACCATTCACTTTAACTGAGAAAGAGAACGACCGTACACACCTCATCACCAGAGTGACAAACCCCTCATCAAAGCCCAATTTCAGCATGATCTGTTCTAAGTAATCCCACTCCACCCTGGTCGTAAGCCTTAGCCATGTCTAACTTGATGGCGCAGGCTCCTGTTTTTCCTTTCTTCCTCTAAAGATAGTGCGTGCATTCATATGCCACCAACACGTTATCCGTAATCAGCCGGCCAGGAACAAACGCGCTTTGTTCTTCTGCAATTATCTCATCAAGAAAACCCCGTAAGCGGTTAGCTAATACCTTTGAGCAGATTTTGTAAATAACATTACAAAGTGAGATTGGACGAAACTGCTTCATCTCTTGCGGGTGTTTAACCTTTGGAATTAGCACCACTGTAGTTTTGTTCATGCATTCTGGCATTTCACCACCATTCAAAAAATCCAATACTGCATTGGACACCCCCTCTCCTAGCAGTTCCCAATGGTACTGATAAAACCCGGCTGATAAACCGTCTGGCCCTGGGGCCTTGTTTGCCCCCATCATGAACAACGCTGTTCTGACTTCATCTGCAGTAAAGGGCCGCACCAACGACTCATTCATTTGCTGTGTGACTTTCATTGGGACACAACTGATAATCGGTCCAGGATCTAGCATTTCCTGTCTCGTGAACAGGCGTGAGTAGAATGCCATTGCTTCAGCCTCGAGCTCTACCTGATCAGTCACCACCGAACCATCCTCTCGCTTCAGACTAGAGATGCGGTTCGACTAGGCTCTCTCCCGTGCTTTAGCATGGAAGAACGCCGTATTTCGATCCCCTTCCTATAGCCATTCGATCTGGATTTTTGCTTCATCATTATCTCTTCTCTGGTGAGCAGCTCCGACATCTTTTTCATAAGTTGTCTCTCCCTCATCCACGGGCCGCTTGACATAGACGATGCTCTAACATTCTCAAGTTCTGAACGCAACTTCTGTAGCTCTACTTTAACTGACCCGAATGAGGTATACTCCCACTGTGACAGAGACCGTGAGACCCTCCCAATATTAGAGGCCAGCTCGCCAAGAGAGGACGGACACTCCAATCCTCTCCATGCAGCATCCACCAGCGCATTGTAAGACGGGTCCCTTCGCCACATATTTTCATATCTGAAGGCGCGTCTTCTTCTTTGCCTCCATCTTGTTTTTGTGCACTCCAAAACTAGACAACAATGGTCCGACTCCCTTGTCTGGACGTGCCAAACTTTGATAGAATGGAATAAATCCACGAAGTTTGCATTGGCTAACCCTCTATCAGATCGGACCTTAACATTGCTTGGACCTTGCTGTCTATTATCCCAAGTATACGGCAGGCCGATGAAACCCAAGTCCATAAACCAACACACCTCTACAGCATCTCGGAATCCATTCATCTGCTGTTCTGAACGGCCGACACCACCGAAATGCTCCTCTGCCCTCAGTACCTCATTGAAATCCCCGGCACATAGCCACGGTAACGAGCTTTTAGTGCTCAGGAGTTTCATAAGGTCCCAACTCTTGTATCTCAACTCTCGGCGAGACTCACCATAAAAACCAGTAAATCTCCATTCCCCCATTTGCAGCGCAGGTACTTGGACCGTCACGTCAATGTGCAGCTTGTTATAACCTTCAAGTTTCACAATTACATCACGACTCCAGAGCAGGGCAAGTCCCCCCCACGGCCGTAGCTGCCCACACCAACACCACCTTCCATTCCCAAAGAGCGCACCAGACCATCCACTCGATCATCAAATATCCTTGTTTCTGATAGAAAAACCAGCCATGGGCGATGTAGCTCGCATAAGCTATGAACTTCATGAACTGCCTCGGGCTGCCCAAGACCCCGGCAGTTCAGACACATGATTTTCATTGTGCCCGGCGGGGGCTACCTTTCGTAGCCGCCGCCGATATTGCATTATTTGACAAACTACCTCTTCGCTATTTCTTTTGAGTTTCCTCAATTCCCCCCGAACTGCCTTCAGATCCTGTGTCCAGCTGATTCACCATGGAATTCACTATGCCCACAGGGACTATGGCATTAGAACCCGCAGGAATATTCAGGTCCGGTGTGTGCACTGGAGCTTCCTCTTTCGTGCTGGCTGGCGTGGATCATCAATATCCATATTTAGCTTTTTACCAGCCTTACCACGCTCACCATCCCGCTGAGCATCCCTTTCATTGACTGGAGCCTTCATAGGGGACTGCACCTCTGGGTCAGCATCCTCCATCTGGCCTGATGAGGAGTTGCATGATCCATCCTCATATCCGGTCGTACGCCCACTTGCACTTCTCATCGGAGGCGCTCGCGGAGGCCGTGAACCGGATGATCCACTCCCCCAAGACTCCGCAGCAGCTTCAGCAAAAGATTGCATTTTGCGTCTACGATCATCCGGTGCTCTAAGCTGTACGTCGTATGGCAGCTTCCCTGAATCATCCCTTGGCACTGATTCAGCACATTCGATTTTTGAATGACCCATTATTCCGCACGCAAAGCAGTAAAAAGGAAGTAGTTCATATTGCGCTTTGAACCATTTTGGTTCGTCCATTCTGTTAATGCGCAGTAGGACTCCACGACGCAGTGGTTTATCAATCTCAATTGCCACCCGTCCTCTCAGGAAGGCACCACTGGCTTTCCCTTCCTTGTCTACATCCATTTTGACAACGTTCCCAATCAGACTCAGAGCACGTCCTCCCCTTTGCTGGTTCATCCATCCCAGTGGTAAGTTTAAGAGCCTGACCCAGATTTCCATTCGGTCAAAAACAATCTCGGATGCACTTAGGCGCTCGTCAAACATCTGTAGAACCACAGCGTGTCTGCCGACTATCCATGGTGCACCCGCTAAAACCCTCTCCATCTCCGTCTGATCTCCAAACTCTGCTACAAACATGTTAGCATTTTTCTCCCCTATCGCCCAGATCTTCAGTCCACACGGATTGCCCCAAGCAGGCCTCATGGCCGATCTGATCGTGTTGACGTGTACAATCGATGGGGAGAGAACTTTCCCTACCAAAGCCCACTTCGAAACCGGCGGCTCCGTCTCGCCTTCGTTGTCGCTAAACTCCAAACTCGCCTCTTCTTCCTCAGTGAGGTTGAGGCGCAGCAGCAAGTCGGTGACATTCTCCTTCGTCTTTTTCCCTTCAGAACCCCCATGGGCTACCTTTCCTCCACTTCCGGATGATGCCATGGCGACGATCAAGTCCGGTGGAAAATACGTGGAATCTGTTCTCCAAGAGACACAGCCACACTCCGATCCCAATCTCTACGATCCTAAGCGGCGCTTAGACCCTTAGAGGGGAACTAGGGTTTTTAGAAATTTGTGGTCGACGGCGCCAGGAGCGGCTAACCGGCGATATACGGTGGCCACCACCGACTGGGAGTCGGTGGACAAGGCGTGGATGTCGTAGCCGGAGTCGGCGGCGCAGGGCTAGAACGCCGATGAGGCGGCCTAGCACGGAGTGGGATCAGTGATCGCCTTCAGAGTCGCCTCCTGGGAGATTCTAAAATTCCGGAACATCTTTGTGGTATCCCGCCCTCCACTCAAATCGAGCATCCTAGCTCGCGCAGCACCTACCGTCCTACCCAGGGACGATGAAATGTTTGATATCGGCCGCCATGCTTTTGCGGTTGCCTGGGCTTCCAATGGCATGCTCGGGCAACAAAAAAAAGTATTGGAGAGGAAGGAGACTAAATTGCTCACTATGGCATAACATAGGGGTAAGAACGGATGAAAACGGATCGGATATGGACGGATATCATATTTATTTTTATATTTCTGTTCGGATAGGATTCGGATACGGATAATGTCAACCATGTCAGATAGGATACGATTGGATATCGATATCATAAATATGTGATTTGAGTATTCGGATACGGATACGATACCGGATGTTGAATATCCGGACTTGAATATGGACGGATCTAAACCTCTCTAAGCGAATTCGATCTTGAATACGATCCGAAAATATCCGTATCGTTTTCATCCCTAGTAAAAGTAAGACATGACTAAGCGAATGTGGACATGTTATGTCTTGTTCTCTTCAGATAATAATTAGAAAAAAAACAAGTCAAAATATTAGAATAACTGTATATTTAAAATTATAAACGGACAATGTGAAAAGTATCTCGTGATGCCATGGCAAACGTAGCCAAATGAAGGGACTAGTTAGGATTGACTCTTCTCTTATTTTCCCATGCCTAAACAAGTGAGTGAAATATTGAAATTCTTTTTCTTTTTTTTCTTTTTTTTTAGAAAAAACTTTATAGGCTTCCCTTAAAAATAACATCTTTTTTGTTGGAGTTACCAAAAAATTTTATACATGTATACTCCATCTAAAATTTTTAAAAATCATGGAAATTTCTCGGTTTTAAAAAGTATAATATCTGTAAAATTAGCAGAGGTCTTTGTGAAGTTACCAATATACCTCTCTCGTCAGTACTCAGAACGCAGTTATGCATCCTGTCCGGACTATTCTTCAAACGTCAGTACTCAGAATAGAGTCATCCTTTCTAGACTATTCTACTTTCAAAACTTCTCATCCTTTCTAGTGTGTTTTTATTGGGTGGGTCTCCTGAAAAAGTTGACTTTTTATTGCTGAAAAAACTAATACTAATTTAGAATTAGGTGTTTTTTGAGATAAAATTTAAATCCAAGATTACACACCTTGTTTTTTTAAAAAAATTTGTCGCGTCGTCATAAAATTCGCACCAAACCTGATCCGACCGTACGTAGAAAAAAAAAAAAAAAAAACCCGAAGACTTTCTGAGCCCAGATCCAACCGGCTTTTCGCGACGGAGCACCAACGTTTACCGTAGCCGGTAGCCGGGAGCCGGGGCAGCAGCGTCCCACACGAAGCCGGGGCTTTTGACCGACTCGACCCGTCTTTCGATGCGTTTTTTTTTTTTTTTTGTGACTCCTGCTCCTGCGCGGGCTGCACCCAACTGCTGCGAGTTCCACTTTCCAGAGCGGCTTCGCTACGCTACTAGTGACCGCACGGCCCGGTCCACCACACGCAACGCAAGCACTGCCGGAAATGGTAAAGGTCAACAGCAACAGAGTTTCACCGCCAGTACTAGTGTCCTCTCCCCTCTCCACTCCTCCAGGCCTCCTCCGCCCTTCCCACGCACGCCATTGTGCACAGTGCGCCCCCCCCCCCTCCCCCCTCCCCGGTCCACTGTGTGAGGGAAGACTACGACTGGGCCCCACACGGTAAAAAGGACGGGACTACTAGCAAGCAGCGTACTCTACCTCTACCACCACCCCAGTAACAAAAACCAAGCACCACCCGCTCCTGGCTTCCTCCTCTCTTCCATCCTCTCCTTCCTTGCTTGACCGGAGCGGAGCCGGGGGCCGTGCGAACTGCGAACGCAGCCACGCAGCAGCTCACGCGCGCGCTCGGCACACCACCTCTCCTCTCGTCTCAGCCTCACCAGCGGCGGCCCTCCTATAAATAACGGCGCCACTCTCCCCTTCCCCCGCCTCCGCTGCCGTGTCCTCCACCCGCCGCTCCCCTCGCCCCGGACGCCGCCTCCGCCGCGCCAATGCGCCACGCCTCGCCGCCGCAGGAGCTCCCCCGCCGCCGCCGCCGCCGGGGGCGAGATCCAGGCGGCGCTGGCCCCGCCAACGCCTCCTCCGCCACCGCGGGCGCCCGCGCGGAGGTGGAGGCGGCGGCGGAGGCTCCTTCACGGCGCTGCTGGGCCTCCCCCCACCTCGCAGGCCATGGAGCTGCTCCTCCCCCGCACGGCGCCGCCCGCCCCAGCCCCCGCTCCCGCGCCCACCTTCCCCTCCGACCCGCACCTCGTGGACCGCGCCGCGCGCTTCTCCACGTTCGCGCCGCCATCCCCTTCCTCCCCGTCCCCGACCCCGCCTCCACCGGTCCCTCCCGCCTCCGCCGCCGCCGCCGCTAACGCCGCCAAGCGCAAGGCCGAGCCCGCCGACCGCGCCTCCAAGGTAGAGAGAGTACTAGTACATCAAAACGTCTGCATTTCCTTCCACGCGCTCGCTGCTCCGGACCTCGCCGGAGCCTAGCTCTGATCGATTGCTCTCCGTGGCCGCAGGGCAAGCAGGCGGCGAAGAAGGGGAAGACGGCGGAGGACAAGCCCGCGGCCGCGGGCGGCGACGGCGACGACGAGAAGCCGGCGTACGTGCACGTGCGCGCCAGGCGGGGCCAGGCCACCGACAGCCACAGCCTCGCCGAGCGGGTGAGTACTTCGCCTCGCTTCGCCGCTAATCGCAACGCTTGCTGAGCTTCTTAAGCCAAGCCAACCTCATGGGAGGATTTGATTCGGTCTGCCGTGATGGGGGGTTTATGCCAATGATTGGGTGATTAGGACGCGGTGACGTCGCCGGTAGCCCCTTTTCAGGGTCGCTTTCGCCGCTAATCACTTAATTATTCGCTTCCATTCTTCTTCTTCTCCTCCTCCTCCTTTCTCATCGAAAAGGTGATTATCTTTTCTTCTGACTAAAAAATAATTCCGCTCATCTTCTTCAGGCGAGACGCGAGAAGATCAATGCGAGGATGGAGCTGCTCAAAGAGCTGGTCCCCGGCTGCAGTAAGGTGTGTGTGCCTGCCTGCATTTCTCTTTCTCACCATCTAGTATTCCCTCCCCCCTCATCTTTACTCCTGTCTGCAATTCCGCACGCCCCACCTTCAATTTCTCCAGTCCTGAGCTGAGCATCGCCTTTGGATGGAAGCCTAAACTACGCAATATGTCGCCTAGTGTTATGTAAATCCCTGTTCTCTCCTACTAGGACGCGCCAAGTACACATCGTTTCCTGCTTTCGGTGGACTTTTTACTGCTTTTTGAGAGGCCAGCCAGCCATCTCCGGATGGTCCTCCTCCCTTGCTCGGCAGGGCGCCATGTAACTGTGCAACGCAGAACGCACTGCAGTCGAAAATGCTTTCTTGCCTCGCTGGTTGCGAAAACAAACCAGAGATATCAACGCGGGAAAGACCTTAAATGCAGTGCGTTCCGAAACGTGGCGGTGCCGGATTATTCTGGCATCGTGCGCCCGACACGTCCGTATGGGTCGTGTTGCACGACGGGGGTGGGATGGGAATGGGGGTGGTATCGTGGCCGGCCGCCTCTTCCCGGCGCGCGCGCGCTTGTGGGTGATGGATAGGGAGGGGAGGCATCGTGATCCGGCGTACCTAACCGGGCCTTGGGTGGTGATTGTCTGGGCAGAATGTAGCAGCACCTTTGAAAGGTGCCGGGGGCGGGTAGCTTAATGTGGGGCTGGCTGGCTGGCTTGGTCGAGGTCGACCCTCGACGCCATGATGCTTCCATCCTCCTCCTATCCTGATGGAATGTTGCTATCCCTCTTCTGCGCTGTGCTGGGCTCTCGCAATAATGCTATGGATTATGGGTCGGCATCTTTGGGTGTGCGGATGTGGAGGCAAATGCTGCGTGCCTGCGTGGAGGTGGCTGGATGGATAGGCCTCCATTGGGGAAGGAAATGAGGAAGGAATGGCTGGTGGTTGGTTTTCGTTGGGGTGTGTGGAGTTTATGAGGAATGGTTGGTATGTGCCATTGCTGCTCCGGTGGTTTGACCATTTAGTTTCATTGCAAGGACAGCGGCAGCTTTTTAGTCTGGACATCTGGAGATGTCATTCACTATATGGAAGAGTGGTGGTGTAGGTCAATTCCCTGTGAGGCTTTCGTGTTGCCTTTAACAAAACGTGCCGGGGTTCCCAATGCTGACTGGTAGCTTTGTTGTACTGCATATAGTATCTTGACTTGTTCCCACTACTGTTGTAGCTGGACCGGCTACAAAATCGAACAGTAATTCATTGTTGAAGCAATGAACAATGTTCTGCCAGTCAAGCTTGTTACTGCTTATTCATGCATGAATGGTCTTCTTAGTGATGCTATTAGGGTGTGCTACAGCTCTCCCCCTCCATCCCCACCCAGAAAGAAACCCGTCTCAATTGATCTTGTGAAATAGTGTTACTTCCAATATCTATTTCCAATTTTATGAGGTTCACCACTTGATTTTGCTTTCTTCATAATCTGAAAATGAGATTGGGAGAACTGAGGAAAAAGAATTTCCAATTTTATGTGGTTTTCCATTTGATTTTGCTTTCTTTATAATCTGAAAATGAGATTGGAAGAACTGAGGAAAATGAATTAGCTAGTTAATGGCTGTCGTTTGCCTTTTGGGCTCTTTTAGGTATCAGGAACAGCATTGGTGCTAGATGAGATCATCAATCATGTTCAGTCTCTCCAAAGGCAAGTTGAGGTAACTGTTGATATCCCTTGTACAGCCTGAATCCTTTTCGGTTTTAGCCAACATAGCACGCATTATCTTTCTCCTAATCTCTCTACTGTTTTGCGATTGTGGTTGGTCCAGTACTTGTCAATGAGGCTCGCAGCTGTAAACCCAAGAGTCGATTTTGGTGGGCTAGACAGCTTTCTGACCACGGAGGTACTTATGCTGCCATTTTTTCCTTTGCCAGCTTTCTACTAGTTGAGCCTCTTTGGTTTACAGTAACATTTCTAACAAAAGCTTTCTCCTGGAGCATGATGCCTGATTAATGAAAACCATATGAATTTACAAAAAAATTCTATCTGAATAGCTTGGTTTCCGCAGAACTTCTGTTAAAATTAGTGGGATACCTCATGCATACTCAAATATGCTGCTGTTCTTTCGGGATCTAGCCAAGTTGGGTGCTGTTCTTTCTGGTTCTAACCTAGTTGGAAGCCGCTAGTCTGAACTGAAACCAGCTGTGGTGAGCAGCCAAACCAATGTAACATGTATGTGTGCAGGTAGAAGTTAGCCATACAAGGAAGAAATGGCAAAATGTGTCCTTTTCTGATTAATGAGGTTTATATTTCCCAGAGCTCGTTTGAGTACTGCCAATGGAAAGTTTGATGAAAGTGTACCCCATACCTGTTTAGGGTTTTAGGTTTTCCTGTAGAGAGAAAACAAAAACTGTGCTAGTAATTAGACAGCTGCACTAAGGTCGATTGTGGAGATGGCCTGAAGTTACTTAGTGTGAACTAATCATATCAATAATGATCAAAGGCTTGCTCTTGTAGATAAATGCATCATTAGAGTACCATGGCTGGCCCACACATTACTTTCAAGAGCGTCTTGACAATGCTCAAATATGCATGCTTGCTGAAGTTTAAGCATTGTGAGGTAGCAAATTCTTTGGAAGAAAATCAGATACCCACCCTGGCTTGAATCAATCCTTTATGCAGTTTGAAGTGTGTTACTTTGCTGCTGGAAAACTCAGTCCTTTTTTTTTTTTAATCTTCAAACTGCTAATTGTATGTTTACTACTACTTCTACAGTGTGGGAGGATAGCAGGCTTCAACTGCAAGAACGGAATCGACTTGGAGCAGGTAACCTGGCCAGAAATGGGTGTTCATGGAGCAAGGCAGCTGATGCAACTTCAACAGCAGTTCTGGCATGGTGATTTAGCACACCCACACCAAGTGGCTTCACAGTGGGAAAAGCGGGGGGATAGCCATCCTCCCGTCTTTAGCAACTCCAGTCCCTCTCTCTTCGGCTATGATCTAACAAGCTCTGGTAAATCTCGCATGCAGTCCTATATTGCCTTCCTGACTGAATTTAGTTGTTTGTCGTTTACTCGACATATCTCAGCCTGCCTTGCCCCATGACTTTTGTCTCTTACTTTGTCCTGCCAGTGCTCTCATGAGAAGAAAATGTACTGATAGGTAAATTTTAAAATGTGTTGTTGCCCCAAACTTGATGTGAATAGTTTCTACTAGCTACGGGAAATTTCTGAAGTATCCAAGCTACTTACAGTCATGACCAAATCTTGAATATGCTAGCGTTGCTGTTACATTGGCCCAAATAGCAAATAGTGTTTGTATTATTGAAGAAACACAGGTGTAGCAAAAGACATACAAAAGCTTGTGGCGCTCACTACAGTGGCCAAGTGTTTTGCATTAGCTAATAAACTTGATAGCTAGCCCCATCCCAGCTAGAAGCTCGTCTGTTTGCTTATGGAATTTGAAAACAACAAAGATGTCCAATTTGAATTGCTGTGCTCTTTTTGGGAGGAAAACTATTCTCTCCACTCCTTAAGAACTATTTAGCATTAGCTATGTTTCATACTATCAAATATCATATGAGCCAGACTTAGCTAGAAAGAGTACCAGATTAGAGTGACGTTTCCTGGATCTTGGCCCTTTTTATTTTGTTTGTTCAATCATTATTGTCATCATCGCCGTTCTTTGGGGTGGTAAAGCTAAGGGGGGCATGGGTGTGCTGGTCTGGTGGATCTGTTCTCTCTGGCACAGGCGGACCCAACCGGTTGGTGCTGATGGCCCGAACCAATAAATGCATGTCCAGAACCAGAAACCATATCGCCCCCTTCTTTCTGTTTGGGCTTGGCTGCATAAGGCCTGTAGATGCAGATCTGGTCCCTTGGGCCCTTCTGACCACTCGTACAACTGTGATCGGGACCACCGTTTCTGTAAGTTGTCCACTACTCCCTCCGTCCCTTTTTATTTGTCGCTTCGCTTTCCGAGACACAAATGCCGGTAATTTTAATAAATAATAAATATCATCGATTAGTATCATAATTAATATCATTGGAAAGATCTTTGGATCTAGTTTTTTAACAAAATTATTTGGAGATATAAATATTGTACGTATTTTCTATAAATCAAGTCAAACTTGTGGCACGCATCCCACGGCGACAAATAAAAAGGGACGGAGGGAGTACTTGTCTGGGTCTCTCGTGTCCAATTTTGTGTGTTGGAGCTAGCCAGCTGGAAACTACTTCAGCCTGAATGCCACCATCTGTAGCAGGGGGTTATGTTTTTTTTCTTGTGTTATAGATATTAATATTAATACTAAGAAAATGCATGAAGTGAGCTATTGCTTTCATGCTGTCATTTTCACAATGACGACAAGATCTGCCATTCTACTGCCCTTGTAGTAACTAAGGATGTAGGTAAGTTGATAGCTAGCATAGAGGAAAAAAGGTTGGAGTGTTCAGGCCTGGCCAACCTAAGTAAGCGTTTTCATAGCTTGTAAAGATGTGCTATTAATAATTGTAGATCCTATCATGCCAAACTAACTAGCTTCAGTGATCTATAGCTCACCGCTCCAGCTTTTGCTGCATCGATGAGAGAACCCAAAGAAAAGGCGTAATAGCCCGGTGATCTGCCGTTTGGATCTGGGCAACCGATCTATGCTACTGCCCTGGATCCAAGCAGAGTGCGTTGTGGAGACAGGAGCTATTGGAGGTACAGGCCTAATCATGCAAAGCGTTCAGGAATCATTAAACACCCTGGGGACCCCCTTCTCCTTCCTGACGAGATGATATATCTGTACTGCATTACGGCTGGCAGAATCTGTTTTTGCCCAGAAATAATTGACAGCTTCGTGATGTACCGGTGCCTGCTCAGCGCTGAGTGGCATACAGCAAGCGCTGTCCGGCAATCCGGCCAACATCTTTATCACGCGGCCCCCCTGAGCACCTCACGGCAGCTCTGGAGTCTGGACATGCAGACATCTTGTTCATGAGCTCTCGTTGAATGCCATAAATTGTGTTAATCTGTTCTTTGAATTTGTGTTCATGAGTTGTGTACAGACTTAAAACTTACTGAAATTCCACACTGACTTTGGTCTCCGTTTTCATGGATTTTCTGCAGGAGCCCAGCAAACCCCGGCGAGCAAGCTAAAGACCGAGCTTTGAACTACAATGGTAGATAGCATGTCAGGAGAGCAAGCTGAACATATGCGGTAGCAGGGCAGCAGCGACAAAATTTTAGCAAGTTGATCAAGATACAAACGAGCTGTGAATGGATGGCGGCTGTGGCTGTGGGTGGTTGATGTCAAGCGCAGGGAAATCAGCATTTTCAGAGAGGGGATGTACATATAGCGACAGAGATACCATTGGTGTTGAGCTGAAGACAAGGATGCATGATGGGCGAGGAAACCTGCTTTCCTGTTGCTGTCGTTGTAGAGATGAGCAAGCCCTGCTGCTATCGTTGAAGGGATGGGCAAGCGATACTCTTGGTTTCTTGCTGATATTCTTGGTGTATTTCTGACTATAATGGCCCAATCTTAAGGTTATATGAGCAGCATTTTTATTTATGAACGAAAAAAAAAAAAAAAACATAATGGGTCATATGCCCTTCTAGATTGCATTTCAACAAACATTGCAAAAGCTGACAATTTTCTCTGCCTAAATGGCTAAACACGAATGTACCACAGTATACAATATGCAGAACACATGCTTATTATACAATTTTGTTATTTGTTACGTATTTAGATATGCATTATATTTAGACATATATCTAGAAATGCTAGAATGACACAATTAAGCTACGTAAATAGAAAAGGCATAGCGATTTACAATTTGAAACAGAGGGACTACTTCAAAGAAAACAGAGGGACTACCTCAAAGAAAACAGAATAGACCATAAACGTCATAAATGAAGAAATAAATATGCGTCGGGGTCACGAGAAAAGTTTTTATAGACCTTGGTTCAGAATCAGATGCATAGGACACGCTGGTATTCCTCTGACCAGCCGGCCATGCGGCAACCTTGCAGCTGAGCCGAGGCCAAGAATGCACTTGCACTCTTAAAACTGCCACGGCTATCTCTGCATACGTAAAGCCTAAAGTTGACTGATCGTTGATAGATCGAGAGGAAACTGTCGTGGAACTTGAAGGTCTCTGTAATCCCTCATGAGTTCCCTGAGACAGGGGTTCCCAAAAACTAAAAATGCTTATATTTCCATTATCTTGGTAACGGAAATGGGTGATCTCGTGTCAAAAAAAGAAGAAAAGCTCTGTAAACAACTGAATATACTGGTGTAAATTGCAAACAGCTGAAAGAATGAACATAGTAAGTATAACAGTACAAGGCCAGAGGCTTTGCTGTTGATGTAAGCTGTTATTCAGATGTCTCCTTTCTATATATGTAAAACAAGAACTGCTTTCCAATGGTAGGTTAAAGGTGGTTCGCTACAAAATGGTCAACTTGATGAATCCACAAAAAATCTAAGTGCATTCTATCTTCAACATATAGACAGTAGCTACTGCCTACCATCAACCTTAATCACAGGTTGACCATTTCCCCAACTTGAGCATTGACATGCAATTGGCCGTAGACATGAGTACAATATCTTGGGTTGGCCGAGGACATGCATCATGACAAGATAGTTTATTTACACTCCGCTGAAGGTTCCTGCTACTTCATGTACTGCTACATTTCTGATTCAAAACCGATGTTCCAAAACCCTTCCGGTGTCAGAGGCGGCGCATACCTATACCGATGCCTTGATACACCATCGTGGTGCTCACATCGTAAGCTTGTAGAGCCTGCACCATCACCATTGGCACGGCCACCAGGAAGAACAGCATCATAAAACTTCTTGCACTGCTTGCACTCGACACCTTTCAGGTTCTCCCGATCAGCTTTCTTTCTCACTGATTCTCTATATTTGAAATCTTTCTTTGGTGGCTGTACTGATATTGTGTTTTGCTGTTTGGGAACCGGCATATTAGGGATGTTCTGGAGGGCTTGAGTTGCAATATTCATATCTTGGGTTTCATCATCTGAATTGTTGAATTCCATGTCTTGAGGTGGAGAGGCAGCCAGAGCCTGTGCTTCTTCTGGAGTTGTAGGGTTCCTGATGGTATTCTTGACAGCTTCCAGAGGTGTGTCAAGAAAATCATCATGTGGATCAGCAACACCTGGTTCTTTGTGTGCACGGGTCTCCCTCCAATTTAGACTTGGGCCGGTGACGCTGGTTGAAGCATGTATTTTTGAATTGTTGGCAGCATGATCTGGCAATGGATTAGTTGGGCGAGATGGCAGGGCAAGGTGTGAGTTTCTTAATGGACTCCTGACTGAACGAGCATGTTGGGCAACTTGGGCTTTGGTGCCTGGTGCAGAGTCATTCTTCAGGTCCCTTGTGTTGGATTGGACCTGGATGCGCTCCTTGTTTGTGTGCTCCAAATCTGGTAAGAAAATGTAAAAGCATTGGTCCAATCAGTAATTCCAAGTATATTTAGGGGACAAGAGTGTCCAACATTGACAAATCAATCAGAGCCAATTAACAATGATTTACTTAGGATTTTCATTTGAGGGCATTGATCAGAGTATCAGGCATAATTTACATGAGATAAGAATACAAATCCCCACAATCATTCCAGGTAGAGTAAATCACGAACAAAGATTGATGATTCAGAAATACTGAAGTAGCTCAAAGAAATTGACTGATTGACAAATTCAGATAGCTGTACCTTTGAGCTTCCTCTTACTTGGAGGACTTTTGGAATTTCTTCTATCTACAGGAATGTCCCCTGGAGGCTTGGAGCCTTCATGCTGGTCAATCTTCCCAAGAAGAAAGGTGTACTGAGACTTCAAATACTTGTAGTTTGTCTTCAGCTGAGTGTAATCCTCAATCAAGTCTCTCCGCTTGCTCTGCTCCAGAAGCAGATCCTTATCCTTCAGGTCAACCTGCTGCAGCAGCCGCTGATGTGCCTCTCTCTCCCTGATCACCTCAGCAGCCTTCTCCTCAATCTCCCTCTGGAGCTGACATACCACCTCACCTTTCCTCATCTCATCCTCCAACCTCCCCAAAAGCTGTTTCTTGTCAGTCTCATGCTTCGCAGCCAATTGCTCAACCTGCTGCAGCAGCCGCTGATGCGCCTCTCTCTCCCTGACCACCTCAGTGTCCTTCTCCTCAATCTCCTTTTGGAGCTGATGTACCACCTCACCTTTCCTCATCTCATCCTCCAACCTCCCCAGAAGCTGTTTCTTCTCAGCCTCATGCCTTGCAGCCAATTGCTCCGAATCCGCAAGCTTCCTTTTCATCTCTTCAACAGAGGTGCCCAGTTGCAGCAATCTCTCCTCCGCAAGCATCTTACCACGGCTGACCTCCTCCAGCTGGTTCACCAGGCCAGCCTCCCTCTTCCTCCACTCAACCTCACTGGCCTTCACTGCGTCGGCGAGACGCTCCTGGACGAGCTTCGACTTGGCCTGGATGTGCGGGAAGAGCTGGCTGCAGAAGATGAACTCCATCTGGGAGACCTGGTCCTTCACTTCCTGGATGGTGGCCACGAGAATGGTGCTCAGCCCGGAGATGTACTTGAGATCATCCGCCGCAGCGATTTCGGCGCCACCGCAATCGACGGCCACCACCTTCCCCTCCATCTACACACCAAAGAACAGAATCGCAAACTCAGATTCGTGCGCTTGGCTAAACCCTAGAACCAAAATCGCCCAATCTGGTCGGATCTCCCCGAGGGAGCACGTGAAATGCCGGTTCGAGAAGGAGATTAGGGGGCGGAGCTCACCTCGGGGACTCGATTTTCACAGCGGGATAATCCTAGCAGTAGCCTTCCTCGCCGCCGGCCGCCGCCCGCGCTCGCCTCAGTGCCTCACTCCGAAATGTGGAAATGATTTTCAAAATTTTCCCTCGCGGCTACTGGCCGCTTTGGCCGGTCCGGGTAATTTACAATTAAGACCCTGATAAAATCTATATTCGCCCTATACTTTGTGATATTTTCAAAATAGCACCTGCATTGTAATGCAATCAGAACCGTCCATTGATGATCTGGCGGAGAATAAGCGTCTTTAGGCTCAAATAATAGTGGGGCCCGTGAGCAGGGGCAGGGCGCCTTTAGTCTCGACGACGGCAGGAGCGGCGGCGGCGGCGCGCGCGCGAAGTGGTCAGTGAAATGCCCGCGCGTGGGCTCTCGGATACGACGCGACGCTTCCCATGCTCGCCGCGCGCGGCCTTCGCCGGCTCGCGGCGGCGGTCCGCCTCGAACGCCGCTCCGCGTCGTCTGTGGCGGCGCTCCCCGGTGCCGGCGCCGCGCGGTTCCACGACTACGACGCCGCCATCACGGAGTGTGTGGAGAGGCGGGCGCTCCGGGAGGGGCGGCAGGTGCACGCGCGCATGGTGGCCGCGGGGTACCGCCCGGCGCTGTACCTGGCGACGCGGCTGGTGATCATGTACGCCAGGTGCGGCGCGCTGGAGGACGCGCGGAACGTGCTCGATGAGATGCCCGAGCGGAACGTGGTCTCGTGGACGGCAATGATCTCGGGGTATTCTCAGAATGAACGGCCTGCTGAGGCCTGGGATCTGTTCATCATGATGCTCAGAGCTGGTAGGTCACTTAAATCATTGTCTTCTATTGCCGCACACACCAAACATGCTCTTGTCATCTGGCTAACTGACCAAATATGATAAATCATTTTTCTAACTTATGTCATATGTGTAATCAATTTTACTTCTAATTGGCAGGATGTGAGCCCAATGAATTCACTTTGGCATCCGTCCTTAACTCCTGTACTGGCTCTCAAGGCATACACCAGATCAAGCAAGTCCATGCTTTTGTCGTCAAGACAAATTTTGAGTTACACATGTTTGTAGGGAGTTCCCTTCTTGACATGTATGCCAAGTCAGAGAATATCCAAGAAGCACGGAGGGTGTTTGATATGCTTCCTGCAAGGGATGTTGTTTCCTACACCGCCATTTTATCTGGCTACACCCAACTGGGCCTTGATGAGGAAGCCCTGGACTTGTTCAGGCAGCTGTACAATGAGGGGATGCAATGCAATCAAGTTACATTCACAGCCCTTCTCAATGCATTGTCTGGGCTTTCTTCCATGGATTATGGCAAGCAGGTTCATGGGCTAATCCTTCGTAGAGAGTTGCTATTTTTCATGGCTTTACAGAATTCTTTGATTGATATGTACTCTAAATGTGGCAAGCTGTTATACTCACGAAGAGTATTTGACAATATGCCTGAGAGATCAGTTGTTAGCTGGAATGCTATGCTTATGGGATATGGAAGGCATGGCTTAGCACATGAAGTTATTCAGCTCTTCAGATCTATGCGTGACGAAGTGAAACCTGACAGTGTTACTCTGTTGGCTGTTTTGTCTAGCTATAGCCATGGTGGTCTGGTCGACGAGGGCCTTGATATGTTTGATCATATGGTTAAAGAGCAGAGCACTCTCCTCAATGTTGAACATTATGGATGTGTTATTGATCTTCTTGGACGTTCTGGACAACTTCAGAAGGCACTAAATTTGATAGGAAAGATGCCATTTCAACCAACTCGAGCAATTTGGGGTTCATTGCTTGGTGCTTGTAGAGTTCATACTAATGTTCATGTCGGCGAGTTTGTTGCTCAGAAGCTTCTTGAGATTGAACCAGAAAATGCTGGCAACTATGTGATCCTTTCTAACATTTATGCTGCTGCTGGGATGTGGAAAGATGTTTTCAGAGTGAGGAAGTTAATGTTAAAGAAGACTGTGATAAAGGAACCAGGGCGGAGCTGGATGATTCTTGACAAGGTTATTCATACCTTCCACTCCAGTGAGCGTTTCCACCCCAGGAAGGAAGATATAAATGCTAAGATTAAGGAGATATATGTTGCTATTAAAGCAGCTGGTTTTGTTCCTGATCTGAGCTGTGTACTTCATGATGTTGATGATGAGCAGAAAGAACGTATGCTTCTTGGCCACAGTGAGAAACTGGCCATAACTTTTGGACTGATGAGTACTCCTTCAGGTTTGACCATCCAGGTTATGAAGAATCTTCGCATCTGTGTTGACTGTCACAATTTTGCAAAGTTTGTCTCAAAAGTTTATGGTAGAGAGATATCCCTCAGAGACAAAAATCGTTTTCATCTAATTACAGAAGGAGCTTGCACCTGTGGAGATTACTGGTGAAAGATAGAAAAGATGCAATTGTATACTATTCAGATTGCTTTGCTGATAGTGCGAAGGTGTCCTTGTGTTGTGATTATAGTGCAGATAATGATATGCGATGGTCCACTGAATACACAGAAATGAAATGATGGAAATGTATCATGTGCTCTACATTCTGATTTCAGATCACTTCAGTACTTCAGGAAATATAATTTTGCGAAGAACATAATCCTACTTAGCTCTATTGTATGTTCAATCTACTTTAATAATCTCAGTATGTTTATACTTCAAAAGATATACTTCTGTGGTTATCAAAATAATTTGGTGGTTGTTTCTCTTGTAGATACCTTACCTAAATCATTCTGATACTAACTTCACAGTTTATGCTTGCAGACTCCCAGGGCTATATAGGAAAGGTTTTGCAGATTTCAGCTGCCAGATATTACGCATGCAGAGTGTAGTTTTCAGAGCTCCTTCTACCATGAAGCAGTTCAAACATCTGCATCCATCCAACACTCAACATCTCTAAAGAGGTAGCTTTCAGAGCATGTCTTCAGTTGTGTCTCACTGTAGTTAACTTCTGTATTATTTGTTTGCAAATGACATAAAAGTTTAGTATTTTATGCTATATACAAATTTCTCCTGGAATAGTGTGCTTCAATTTCAAAAGCTAAATCGGATAGCTCCATCCTTTTTTTTTTTTTACTCCAGCATATTTGTAACTTGTGCTTACCAAAATGGAGTTGTTTAAGTGTTTGGTAAAAACTCGGTAATCTGAAACTATTTTTGTTACAGGCACCATTGGCCATGCACTCCTTGTAGCCTTCTAAACTGATGCTCTTCTATGGAATGCTGCATCAATTGGCACAACTGAATTTTAAAACTGCTGCTGTTGCTGTACAGTAGCAATTCAGTTATTTTCACTCATCCTATTCTTATCCTGTCATTTCTCTCTGTGTTCCTGAGGTAATTTTGAACTATCAGACGCAGTTCACTGTAATTTCCATAGTGATCTTTAGATGTTTCAGAATATCTTCAGATGCATTTCACCATTTAAGCTTAGTTCCCCCAAAATCCTTATCATCTTGTGCACTGAGGTAACATAAGGGCAATTGATGCCACTCCGGTCACATAAAAGCTA
Source organism: Chrysopogon serrulatus (assembly GCA_015844335.1). Taxonomy (NCBI): domain Eukaryota; kingdom Viridiplantae; phylum Streptophyta; class Magnoliopsida; order Poales; family Poaceae; genus Chrysopogon; species Chrysopogon serrulatus. Next base: position 19,584 of record JADLZL010007314.1, read on the forward strand.
CCATGAGCTACTGTGGCTGTTAGACATTTAGCTATCATTGGCCCCTGTGGTTTGTCTTGTCATGAAGCTACAGCAATAGCAGGGCCCTTAAGAACTATCACTGTTGTCAATAGCTATTTAAGGAAGCATTTTCTGCATATAATTGGTTCTTATTATCTGTATTACTATTAACCTACAATAATTCTAATAAGGTCCAAACAATCTAGAATTATCGGTATTACCTTTTGTGAAGAACTTTGTGCATATGTTTTGCTGATCCATATTATTGCCTTACCATGGAACTAAGAAAAACAGCTATGTTTGAAAAAGCTATCAGAATTACTCCGTTGAGCGGAATCTACTGTACATGTAGCAATGATTGATTCTTATCAGTATTTTTTTTTTTTTTTTTTTTTTTTTTTTTATGAATCTGGAAAAAGGACAATAGTAGGAAAGGTTACCATGGTTAGCTTTAGCTATCACTGAAGCCATTTCTGTCTATTTTGCCAACAGATGGTGAGCCGATTATTGGTACTGCCTTGTCAAGAATGACAAAGCTGCAACAGAACTGAAGAGACCGTTTGCCTCCCTGCAGTCCATTCAGTGCAAAGGACAAGATGCAGGAGATAAACTGGTGCAAGTTTAGGTATGCCAGCTGTGCGTGCTACTCGCTCCAAATTTTGTTATCTTATAGGAAATGCATAGCTTCGGAATTATGTGGAATTTATGACGAACAAAAATTAATTTAAGAGTTGGAGAATCGTTGGGTTTGTATTTTCTATATTGGGGAGACGGAAGGAGGATATGATTATCTGAATGGTAATGTACTAGCTGACACCAAATTGTTTAGTCCTTTGCATATGGATGAGCTCGTACATCAACGCGACGCAATACTATTTTCCAGATTTTAATTGAAAGGAAAACATTATTATTGTGCATTTGACTGAGGCCCGCCCGCCGTCCTGATTTTGGCCCAAGAGCGACAGAGACTCAGTGGACGGACGGGCCTGGGCACTGGTTCAAGCTCGACACGCAGATGAGAATATGAGATGACGAAGAGGAACAAAGGACGGAGTTTGCCAGCAAGGCTCCGAGGATGAGCTGATCGGGCGGCGGTTGCGGAGGGACGGCAGTGGGAAGTGGGAAGTGGGCACGACGAGCTCGAGAGACGTGCGACGGGTGCGCGTGCGTCCAAGCCCAAGGTTTATCCAGCTGGCCGTTTCTTTCATCCGCCATGCAGAGCTGCAGCAGACCCGCGCAGGTGCGCACACTCACCGCGTTCGTCTCCCTTGACGCTTATCGACCCGTCTTCTGACACACTTGACTCACTCGCCAGTCGCCACCTCCGCCGGCGGCCTATACACACGCGCGTTCCTCGGAGTTGTTGATCGTCCCTTGAACCAGAGTCGCGAGCTCGGCCGGCATTAGCCATGATGGCGGCGGCGGTGCTGCTGCTTCTGCTGCTGTGCGCGGCGCCGTTCGTGGAGCCCGGAGCGGCGCTGCACCTGTGCACGGACCGCCTGTTCAACGACACGCAGGGGCGGCACGACGACGGCCTGCCGCACCTCACCCCGACGGAGGAGGCCACGTGGATGGCTCTGCTCCCGCGCAGGCTCCCGGCGGCGGCGGCGGCGGCGCCCGGGCCGAGTTCGACTGGCTGGCGCTGTACCGCGGCCTCACGCGCGGCGGCGGGCCGGACGATAAGCCGGGCCCGGGGAGCTGCTCTCGCCGGCGTCCCTGCACGACGTCCGCCTCCACGGCGACGACGATGACCACCTCCCCGCCGGCTCGTCCTCCTCCATGTACTGGCAAGCGCAGGAGACTAACCTCGAGTACCTGCTCTACCTCGACCCCGACCGCCTCACCTGGACCTTCCGCCAGCAGGCCGGCCTGCCCACCGTCGGGGACCCCTACGGCGGCTGGGAGGCGCCGGGCGGCCAGCTCCGCGGCCATTTCGCAGGTTCGTTGGCCGTCTCTATCCCGTTGCCGATTCATTCTGCCCGTGCGTCAATTGCTCATTGGACTTATTTGCTCTGTTCTCCCACTCTCGCCTCGATCTTCCACTTCCTACTCTGCTCTCGTGTGCTTTCGCAGGGCACTACCTGAGCGCGAGCGCGCACATGTGGGCAGCCACGCACAACAGCACCCTCAGGGAGAGGATGACGAGGATGGTGGACATTCTCTACGACTGTCAGAAGAAGATGGGCACGGGATACCTCTCGGCTTATCCTGAGACCATGTTCGACTTGTACGAGCAGCTGGACGAGGCATGGTCGCCATACTACACCATCCACAAGGTACAAAAAGATCAGACGCTTGCCGTTCCTTAATTTTTTTTGTTCCATCTATGGCCCAATGCAACCTTTGTGTGATATGCTCTCTGCTCTCATCCATTGAAGCAGCAGCGTTGTATATTAAGAACTGAAACCCCAGATCATGTTTTATCTGACGCTTTGTTGTTCTGATAGATCATGCAGGGACTCCTCGATCAGTATATGTTGGCCGGTAACAAGAAAGGTCTTGATGTGGTGTTGTGGATGACTGACTACTTCAGCAACCGTGTGAAGAATCTGATACAGAATTACACTATTCAGAGGCATTGGGAGGCAATGAACGAGGAGACCGGTGGATTCAACGATGTCATGTATCAGCTGTATGCTATAACGGTAATCTTGGTGTCATTACAGTGGGTAGTATTCAGTAGTTTCTTGATTTGGATTGTGCATCTCTCTGCAAGCTTTGTGGTATTATGTTGTTCTTACCGCATTGCTTCTTACACCCTACAGAAAAACCAGAAACATCTGACAATGGCTCATCTTTTCGACAAACCTTGCTTCCTTGGACCACTTGGTCTTCATGTCAGTACCTGGATTGTTTTTTTACATTTCTAGTCTTATCTACCATCAATTAAATGATATGGATCGCTGTCTTTCAGAAAGATGACATAGCGGGCTTGCATGTAAATACGCATCTCCCCGTCCTCATTGGTGCACAAAAGAGATATGAGGTCGTTGGTGATCATCTTTACAAGGTAAATGAAAAGTTGTTTCGACTTTACCAAGGTCTCCTGCATGATTGATAATAGTAAAGAAATTGATACGAAATGGCTTGTTCCTTTACAATTTGAGTTACTGAACACAAAACTGATCCATGGCACAGGACATCTCAAAGTACTTGTTTGATGTGGTAAATTCTTCTCATACATTCGCAACTGGAGGTACATCTACCATGGAACACTGGTGAGTAATACTTGTATTCACCATGTACTTTTTTTCGGAGTTCATGACTTCATGGTAATCTCCCAGCTCCAACTTTTTTTGCGCACACCAGGCATGACCCAAAGCGGCTGGTGGACGAGATCAAAATCAGCTCGAATGAGGAGACCTGCGCTACCTACAACTTCCTCAAGGTAAGCAGCCCCACTCCTCGTCTCGAATGCATTGCACAAGACACAATTCTGAGATTTGCTTGCCTGTAGGTGTCACGGAACCTGTTCCGGTGGACAAAGGAGGCCAAGTACGCAGACCACTATGAGAGGCTGCTCATCAACGGGATCATGGGCAACCAGAGGGGAACACAGCCTGGTGTCATGCTCTACTTTCTTCCCATGGGGCCTGGGCGATCGAAGAGTGTCAGTGGTCGGCCCCCCTCTGGCCTTCCGCCAAAAAATCCAGGGGGATGGGGAGGTCCAAATGACACGTTTTGGTGCTGCTATGGAACTGGTATTCTCTTCTTGGATACTCGTGATTCTGAAAGTTTGTTGTTGTTGCTCCTGCCTGAATCTTCTGGGTTGTGTTGACAGGGATAGAATCATTCTCAAAACTAGGCGATTCCATATATTTCCTGGAGGAGGGTGAAACGCCAGGGCTCTACATCATCCAGTACATACCGAGCACCTTCGATTGGAAAGCCACAGGCCTCACTGTCAGTCAGCGGGCCAAACCTCTCCTATCAACTGACCCCTTTTTCAAAGTTGCACTCACCATTTCTGCAAAGGTAGCTTCTCAATAACACTGTAAGCCAGTCATGATCTGCAGGCTCCATTATTGGTTGCAAGGATCAGGACTATATTGTTATTTCTTTCACATTTGAAATGTTCAGGGAGATGCCCAACTAGCAAAGATGGGTGTCAGGATCCCGTCATGGACATCAACTGATGGCACAACGGCAATTCTGAATGGCCAGAAACTCAACCTGACATCCACTGGCAACTCAACTAATGGTAATATGAAAATCTTGATTTAAAAGTATCAAATTTGATACTGTTATATACGAGAATACGAGAGTGATTCATGCTCCTTAACTTCAAGAAAAAAATATGATGTCTGCAACCTGCTTCATGTTTTCTTTTGTTGCAGGTTTCCTGACGGTGACCAAGCTCTGGGCCAATGATACCTTGATCCTCCAATTTCCCATTACCCTTAGGACTGAGGCAATCAAAGGTATGGATTCTCGTATAAAATATTGGCATTGGTAAACAAATTTAAGTGTCTGAACTCTGAACTAGAGGCTGAAATAGAGATTCTGTTTCAGATGACCGGCCGGAGTATGCGTCCATCCAAGCGGTGCTGTTCGGGCCACACCTCCTCGCCGGCCTGACGCACGGAAAGCAGCCAGTGACAGACAGTAACCACTCCAATGACGGCCTGACCCCGAGCATCTGGGAAGTAAACGCCACAAACGCCACCTCCGTCACCGACTGGGTCACTCCGCTCCCCTCCGAGTTGCTCAACCCACAGCTCGTCACCCTGACGCAGAGCACTGGTGGGCGGACCCTCGTCCTGTCGGTGTCGATCGCTGACACAAAGCTGGAGATGCAGGAGCAGCCGCCCCCCGGGACCGACGCGTGCGAGCACGCCACGTTCCGCGCCTACGGCCAGGCGGGCAGCAGCAGCAGCAGCGAGTTGCTGCAAGGGCCGAACGTGACGATTGAGCCGTTCGACCGACCGGGCATGGCGGTCACCAACGGCCTTGCTGTCGGCCGCCCCAGAGGCCGCGACACACTCTTCAACGCCGTGCCGGGGCTGGACGGCACGCCGGGCTCGGTGTCCCTAGAGCTCGCCAACAGGCCAGGGTGCTTCGTGACGGCAGCGGGAGCGAACGCGGCCACGCAAGTTGTCTGCCGGGACAACAACAGCGGCGGCACAAGCGACGACGCGGCGTTCCGGCGCGCGGCGAGCTTTGCGCATGCGGCGCCGCTGAGGCGGTACCACCCGCTGAGCTTCGCGGCGCGCGGGACGGCGCGGAACTTCCTGCTGGAGCCGCTGCGGAGCCTGCAGGACGAGTTCTACACCGTCTACTTTAGCCTGCGGGACGGCGCGCGGGACGGCGAGAGATGATTGATCGGTGTCCAGGTGAACGAACTGGAGGACTGGACTGATCACGCTAGTTTGGCTGTACAATGATGCACTGTATCCCCTATGAACAATGGGCAATGTGGAGTAAATGGATAATATTGAATGCCAAATGCCACAAGCCCATAGTTGCTCGTGTTCCACAATGGAGTTGAGCTTTCTCGTGGCGATCAGGCGTCTTTAAGAACTCACAAGAACTCTTTTCCAAAAAAAAAAAAAGAACTCACAAGAACACTACACAATCACAGGATATTTTGGTTCATTTGCCAGAGATATGGAAAACTAGAACTGGGCCAGTCAAATCATTGGAAAAGGTCCAGCAGGTGTGCCCTCCCACTCCCAGGCCCCAACCCGTGACACACTGTACAGCGCTTCCTCTTTTCATCATTGTTGGACGTCACGTGGAAAAGGAGTGCTTGTTTCCGGCAATTTTTCTTGAGGAAGTCTTCAAAGGTTTTGCTCCAAAAGATTCTTTCTGTGAGGGCTTCCCTAAGGGCTTCCCCAACGCGGTTGCGTGGCGTGCTACCTCGTCTCCACATCTTCACTCAGCCTCCATGTCACAGTAGATGTTGGCCTCGCAGCTTGCCAGAGGCTCCTGCAGAGGAGTCGGTGGTTTCACCTGACAAAAGCTGTGGGCAGCAACGAGAGCCGCGTTGCAGCGACGGGGCAGCACGAAATGGCTCCATAGTGGGTCACGAGATGGGTACGGGAGACTGGGATGATGCACTTCCTGGGCCCGGTGAAGAAGCACGCACTTGCAGCCTGCGTTGAGACTTTTGGACGCCTAAATCATTGACGTCTATGTGGCCTAGACTTTTAGCTTGAGGCATATACGAACTCTCGCCCGCGTTGAAGAAGCCTATCCACACTCGGCGTACTCTAAATCCATTCTCTAAAAGGAATATTCCGTCCTGGTCATTCAGATTCTCTTCTCTATATCAATTTCTTCCGCACTCATCCATCCTCTATATCTCTACTCTATCTGTGGGACCCATGTGTCAGGTTTTTTTTTTTTTTTTTTTTCCACACCGACGCCTTCCCTTCCCTATCTCTCTCTCCTCTTTCCCTTGTCTGAATGGACGGCGGCGTTCTAACTCCCTCCTCCCCGACGGCCCAAAAAGCCACATGCGAGCAGCGGGCGGAGGCTAAAAGTCTGGCTTTTCCATTTCATATGAACATGGGCTTACATAGATGACAAGTTATGTAAGCCATAGATTTGCTGACCCAGGCTGTAGAACAATGACCATGATTGACCACCCTCCCTAGCCCCCCATCTCAGCGCTATCAAACGAGGCGCCGTCGGGTTGGCCATATTCGGGCGAACGGGGAAGAAGGCTTCCCAGACGGACGAGGCGATGGCGGATGACTTGGCTGCATTATCTGCATATCAGACGCGGAATGGCTTCGTCAGGCGGTGGCGCGCCCCGGACGGCGGCACGGACCCAGTTGCGGATGGTCTAATGCTTCATGTTGAAGTGTTGCCCTGCAGACACACAGTTGCAAAAGCTACGATAGTTTCATCTATCAAAAAGAGAAAGCAACTGTTGGGGGCGCGTTGCAAGTATGGGGCCGCAACTAGGTTGAAATATGCGAGACTAAAAGATATGAACAACATACATAGATGACAAGAGAGTAAGCCATAGATAGGCTGTAGAACATGACTCGCAATGTGGACAGCGTTGCCTCAATTCTATCGACGTGGGCTTCAACATTTTTATGGGGCTATTGATGGGTACTGCCTATGCCCAATGCGACAGGTTGACTTGCTACCCCAGCGACCACGTCGGAGCCAACAGTCCATATCACCATGATTGATAGCCCTGCAAACTATCAAATGTTCTTGCAGAAACTATTGTATCCTCATTTGACAAAAGTTCGAATCACTAGCTGGAAGGTGTGTCGTGGGGAAGAAGCAGTTTCCTCTCAAGAGGATAGAAAAGTAGCATGCGGGCGGAGAGAAACATTGAATTATGGGACTAGCTATTGCAGCCTGTATTGAGAAGACAACAGTCTTAAATTATCTCAGGTCTACATGGAATATTACTTTAAGTGAGACTAACATATTCGATTGCCTGTGTTGGGCTTGCCCTTAGGAGGGATGTTGCATAATCTTTTTAACACTTACATTAGATACTATAGTAAAGCAGGAGGTGTTTGGATCCGAGAGCTAAAAATGATAGCCCATGTATATGCATCAAGATTACTGTATATGCATCCCGAGTGAAACTCAGGGAATAGAATATTATTTAGTTATCCGTTACTTGATCTAAGGGTCTATTTGGAACACAGAAATTTTATATGAATTTCACAGAAACTAGATTTTTTTCACAGAAAAATGACAGAAATAGAAAAAAAAAATCCCGTGCTCCAAAGGGAGCTGAAGGAAAATCGGTGATTGTCTGATTCAGCTGACCTGCTGTACTTAAATGGTTGATTGGCCCATGGTACTTTGGGGCATCGATGCCTCCCCACTCCCATTTACCACTATTGGGCAAAGGCTTTGCCGAGGGCGGCCCTCGGCAAAGAGCCCTCGGGAAATTTTTAGACGGTAAAGACGGTCTTTGCCGAGGGCCCTTTATCGGGCACTCGGCAAAGCCTTTGCCGAGGGCCGCAACGGCACTCGGCAAAGAAAAATGTCCGTCACGGCGCCGTTGGGATGGACGGAGTCTTTGCCGAGGTTCGGCCCTCGGCAAAGAAAAGCGGCGAGAAAATAAACATTTTTTATCGGGGTCTTTGCCGAGGGCCAGCCCTCAGTAAAGAAACTTTTATTATTTAAAAAAAATTCTTTGCCGAGGGCCGGCCCTCGGCAAAGAAAAAAATTTATTTTTAAAAAAAGTCTTTGCCGAGGGCTATTGTTAGGCCCTCGGTAAAGACCCCTTCTTTGCCGAGGGCCTTGGCTGTAGCCCTCGGCAAAGAGGCAGAAATTTAAAATTTTTGTTTGCTTTTTGCATTCCATCGACAAGCATTTTATATACAAATTCATATACAAAAGATGGCACATAGGAATAAATATTGATATGACAATAAGATGGCAAATTCATATACAAAAGGCCATTTTAACTGCCATACAACCCACTAATGGGCCACACATTCAAATTACAAATCATGCACTTGATCATATTAATAAACATACCAACAATTAACATGTGCCATTGTTTTGCAAAATGAAAAGAAAAAGAAACTACATATCCTAGAAAGTAAAATACAGCATCACACGTAACATCTAAGTCTGTCTTCATCATTTAGTTCTAAATCAAAGTCAATATGAATCCTAGTAAGATCTTTGTTACTTTATTAAATGGAAAACAAAAGTCCAAACTCCAGCTAGCCTTCTTTGCTTCAACCTACAACTGGCTCAAGTTAGCACTTACTCAAAAATTAAACCCACAAATATGCAGTGTTTCTCAGATATATCTAAATCTGCTGACACACTAACTTTGCATAGTCAAATATATTAAAACAGTAACTTTGTATATTCAGTTAATAGCGAAACATCAGTAAGGCAGCAGAATCCCAAGTTCAGAGATGTAATAGAGATATTACATTGTCAAAAACTGTAACTTTGCCTAGTCAAATCTAAAAATATTAAAACACAAGCTGAAAGATCACGCTTAATTTGTCCAGTGTAATGCAAGCACACAAGCTGAAAAAGCACGCTTCAGTACACTATGAGCATAAACAAAAGGCTAATTTGTTCAGTACACTATCTAGCTTATCATGTGATTAAACACCTCCTAATCTAGCCAAAAAAGCATGTAATGTTCTACCTGATGATTTAACTGGAAACTGAAGGACAGCATCACCTTATAATCTGCAAAACAACATACCCATGTCCAATCTTCAGCAGGAAATAGAGCTAATCTGAAGGAGTACAAGTAGCACAGCCAGGGAAGTTCAATAATAAAGTTTGAAAGTTGCATAAATTACAATTAAATATTTAAAATGAACAATGAAGGTGCATTTCTGTACTAGGGAATTTTGGTTGCTATAGCAGTGCTAAAGACAGCAGGCATCAAACAACCGAACAAATGAAGGCTAGGGAAAAAAACTAATTCACTGCTATCATTGCAATAAGCACTGACCAAACCGGTTTTATAGAACAGCGAGAGGAACGATGAGCTTGTAGCTAGCAAAATAGGGCAGCAATGAGCTTAGTGGATCACCTATAAAATACAAGGAACAGAAAACTCCCCATATTATTGCAGTGAGTCTGAATCTAAACTTCCATAGGTCTAAAGCACAGAAAACTCCACATCTGACAAAAGGATTATGTTTAGTTAATCCTTAAAATTGTTGCTACTAGTTGTGCGGCTAGATTAAACAAAAATAAACCAAGAACGCAGCAGCTAGACAAGAGAATGATTAAAAAACCTTGACATCTACATCTCGTAAGCATTGAAAATATCATTATGTAGTCATCAGAAACCTTCAGTCCTTGAACTCCAAAGGAAGACTGTCATATTACATCAGTTAAGCCATCTATTGCTTATCCTATTACTAATTGAGATAATCCAGAAAAACATATATGATACTACTAATTCGAAGTCTGTTATCTAGGCGTGAATTATCAACACCCTTGTCATCTCTTCCAAATAAAATTTCAATAATCCATCGATCATTTCCATGAGATCTGAGCTATCATGAACTTAAAAATTATAGTACCAATATATCAGTTCATCAATCTAAGTATACCCCAAATCTATCAGCTATCAGTTTATCATAAATAGCCAGAGGCAAAAATCTACCAACTTATGTTCATCACAGGTTTTTGAAAACAAAGATATTGATCTAAAAGGATTAATACAAGAATCTGAAAAAAAAAATCACCATTTGAATGCCCCCTGCTTGCATGCCATTTGCTGCAGCAGCATCTCCATCTCCATCTGCTCCTTGATCTTGCATATGAACAACATAGAAAAAGGAAGAATCAGGTCTTAGACAGAACAAAGACATGGCAAAACAAAAAAAAAAAAAATCTGAGACAAAGAGCACCAAGTATTCTAGCATCCCAAACTGGTGGATCTGCACAACGGCGCCGAGCCCTGTGCTGCTGCCGCCGCTGCTGCTGGGCGCTCCACAGCCAGCCCTGCCAGCCACCAGTCACAGCCACCCTCAGATCCGGCCGCCACCCTGTAGATCCGGCCGCCACCCTGTAGATCCAGCGGACGGGCGCGGCCAGCGCCCAGAGGAGGGGCGTGGCCGGCGGCCAGAGGCGGGGCGCGGCCGGGCGGCGGGCCCCTCTGGCCGTTCTTGGCAGGCGCGGCCGGAGGGGGGCCGGTGGCCTGAGGCGAGGAGGGGCCGGTGGCCCTCGCCATGTTACGTGAATAATCCTTGAAATTTGATGTGATTTTTTGTATTGAGACTCAACATACACCAAATACCATGAATAATATTTTTTGAAACACTAAATTGCATTATTTGATGCACCTGCAGTTCGAATTTAAAATATTCGAAACAAATCGATAAAGCCAAATAAATTGAAGAAATATATCAAAAAAATACAAAATTGGACCAAATTTTAAAATTGAGTTTAAAATAATATATTATAGCTTCAAAAAAAAATTGGATCCAAAAAACGAAAAAAAAACAAAATTCTTTGCCGAGGGCCCAGCCTGGGCCTCGGCAAAGGGGATCTTTGCCGAGAGCCCCACATCTGGCCCTCGGCAAAAATTATTTCTTTGCCGAGGGCCTAACGGCAAGTCCTCGGCAAAGACTGACGCCAAGGGCCGCAGTCACCCCTCCAACAACCTTTGCCGAGGGCCGGCTTGCAAAGATTTTCATTGCCGAGGGCTTGCTGTCTTTGCCGAGGGCTCCATGGGCTGGCCCTCGGCAAAGAATTCCTTTACCGAGTGCCCGAAATCTGGCCCTCGGTAAAGCCAGAAACCCTCGGCAAAGAACGTGTTTCCAGTAGTGTACAAAGGCAGAAAAGTTGGACTATTGTCAGAATTCAAACCTTGCTCGCACTACGGGTGCTCTATCTATTCTACCCCCTCCACAAATCCCAAGTATATATGATTAGGAGTCAAACTCATAGTTTAGCCATTTTATAGAATATAAAGACTTCTTAAAAAAGAAGAGGACAACATCTTGCTATTTCTTATCTGTAGACAACTAGCGTCTGTGCTTATTAGCTTTATGGCACCGGAAATCAAGGGATGACCGACTTCCTATTTTACAAAGTCCGATAGCATATTTATTGGAACCTAGCTGCCTTTTGCTATATTGTTCAACAGGACTTATAAGGTGGCTGATAAGCTGAAACAACTAATTTGTTGTAACTTATGGGAGAAAAACACTGTTGCAGTGATAGATAAAACAGCTAATAGCTGAAGCGAACAAGGCTATTCTAAATTAGCCTCCAAAACAAGAACAGACGAGCTGTTAGAGTTACTCTAATTCTCACTGATCATCATCATATCTATAACTCCTATAATCCTAACCTCCACTAGCCTATTTCTCTACCCTGTGATTGGTCGAATCAATAGGGATGACGTCATCGTAGTGCGTTTAGCGTTGATTACATCTGCTGATCAGTTACTCCACTAAGGCTCTCATTTATTTCCCACTACCTATTTCTTTTGAAACAGAAAAAAGTTATAGCACATAAACCAAGTATCGTAATTAAAATCCAATTGCACCATGGTGTTCCTCGCAATAAACTCTTCAAAACAAGATCCCACATGAATATATTTCGATAATTTTTTTGCAAAAATTTAAACCGTTTCTAAACAAAAACCTAGCAAAACTGCATATCATATAGATTACATGTGGTCCTCCAAAACATGGTTATAGATGAGATTTGGGTGATGCTCAATTCAAATAATCTATACCATATCAATAGATACAACCTCCGCAAATGTATGTATTAATTCATAGTTTCGACTATTATAAACTCCTTATATTTTTACTTCATTCCCGCAGCAACGCGCGGAGTATTCTGCTAGTATATAGAAATTGTGCGCCGGGCATACCCATCCTTGAGAATTTTTGGCACATGTCCCCCGCCCGGCCGCCCTTGGGTGACAAATATAAAGGCCATAAATATGTGCGGCCCAATTAGGTGCCCGTAGAACATGGTTGGTTGTCCTTCTTCAAATGTCCGATTCTATGTCCTTCCATTCCACCTATATAGTGGTAGTGTCTTTTTGGCCCCACAGCTAGTATAAGGATGGTGGTCACCACTCACCAGTCACCACCGACGACGGGATGACTAGCCGAAGGGCAGCAGATTTTAACAGCAACGAAGGCCAGGAAACGAGGTGACGTGCTGACGGCGAACACAAAGCGTGTGACGTGTAGCTAGAATTTCACTGGTGCTCCTAGCTCGAGCTCTCCCCACCGAGTCCAAGAAGAATCTCCAGCAGCTAGCCGGCCGTCCCTCTCCCGACGCTGATCCAGCGCCGCCGTCGCCGTCGCCGTCGACAACGCTTGCTTGGAGTCTTGGACGATCAGAGGATAAAGACGGATCGCGCCGCGCTCCCATTCTCCGGCCGTCACGGGACGCAACGTGACAAGGGGAAACTATAGCCGGCGTACGCTGCGACAAGCCCAGCTCCTGTCCTGTGGCGACATGTGATCCATCGAGTATTCGAGTGCGCGAGAGCCTGATCGACTCTCAGACACGGGCATCATCTCCTGCCGACTGCCTTGGCATTCCGTGGTGCGCGCGGTGCCTCCGCTGCCGGCCCGCCCGTCGTCGTCACGTCGCGCACGCACGGGCACGACGCCTGATGATATTGCCCGTGCCCGTGTGCCCGGCCCCTGACGAGACTTAAACGCGCGCTGTCCGTTTCTCCGGCGCAGCGCGGCAGGGGATAAAAGCCTCGGCGTTAACTCTGGGCCAGTCTTTTGCTCTTGCCATATCCGCGCGCACTGGCACTGCCACTGCCGCCCGGCGCGCGCGAGTCACTGGACAGGACTAGCTAGTGGCGGTGGTGGTCAGTGGCCGGCTCCGCCGCGGGTTCTAGTGTTGGAATGGCGGCGGCGCAGTGGCGTGCGGCGTGGGCGGTGCTTCTGGCGGTAGCTGCAGTGACGACGACGATGGCGGCGGCCAAGGAGTGCACCAACATCCCGACGGAGCTGTCGTCGCACACGGTGCGGGCGCGGCTGCAGGCGTCGTCGCCGGGAGCGGCGGCGCCGGAGTGGCGGTGGCGCGAGCTCTTCCACGAGCACCTCAACCCCACGGACGAGGCCGCGTGGATGGACCTCATGCCGCCGCAGGGAGGCCTCCGCGCCGCCGCCGCGGCGACCGCGGGGCACCACCAGGAGCAGGAGGAGCTTGACTGGGCGATGCTCTACCGGTCGCTGAAGGGCCAGATGGTGAGCGGCGCCGCGCCAGCCTCGGCGTCGCTCTCGGACGCCGCCGCCGCCGCCGCCGGGACGTCGCCGTTCCTGGAGGAGGTGTCGCTGCACGACGTGCGCCTCGACCTCGACGGCGACGCGGCGTACGGGCGCGCGCAGCGGACCAACCTCGAGTACCTGCTGCTGCTTGACGTGGACCGCCTCGTGTGGAGCTTCCGCTCCCAGGCGGGGCTGCCGGCGCCGGGCGAGCCCTACGGCGGCTGGGAGAAGCCCGACAGCGAGCTCAGGGGCCACTTCGTCGGTACGTACACGTACGCTCTCCGATGATCCGGTCCCTCTCTCTGTCTCTGTCTCTCCCATGTCGATCCATGCATATCGTCGGCCCACGCACGCACGCACATGCAGAGATGCTCCGGCGTCACGTTCCCCGGCCGGACACGGCCATTACTGTTCGCCATTACTTGGTGGTGGTGGTGGTGCTCCGGATGCCAGCTGAGCAGGATCTTTCATGGATTCTTTTTCCCCCTAGCTAGTTTAGCTAGTGTGAGACACTCTATTTGGTGGAAGTGGATGCTGGGTAGCTCTAGCTCCTGTCCAAATAGCACGACAGCGCGATCGACATGGGAGTGGAATGGCTGATTATTGTTGCCACGTGAGCGAGATGCATGCCCTCGTGAAAATATTGATAACACTGACACCGGAGTAGAGGAGAGGACGCCTTACATACAAATATGCTTGTCGCTAAACCACTCGTTTAGTTGCGCGGCACGTTTTTTTTTTTTTTTTTTTCCCACAATTATCTTAGGCCAAATATAGTGACCAACAAAAAATTTGTCCTTGATATTATTTTTTTATGATTATATGGAAAAGAGTTAAATACACTTTCAGACCTTAAACAACTCGTGGCCTTGTGCCTCTTATAGATCTACCTAAAATCGAAATTCGGCTCCCTGAACTTGTTCAGTCATTTGCTGCAGGTCTATACCCCTTTGGGGGCGCTAACTAGGATAATCTTTAAAGCGTGCCTACCTTTAGTAATAGTTATTAGAATCGGACCGAAGATCCAGCTGAATATTCATCTACACCACAACGAACATGTCCAGTGGTGGAGTAATTGCTTTCTAAATCCCTTGCCATCCTTTTTTATCACTATATTTTTCACCTCCTGTGCATGAATTTCCCACCTCCCGCACAAGGGTTGCTCCAGCTGGCCAACTCACCCCGGTCTTATATAGGTTCTAATGTCTAATTTATAGCGGTTCTTATAGGGCTAAAAACAATATCTTTTGGATGCTCTACAGCCTCTAAAAATATTTTTTGGGAACGTTGCAAACAACATTTTTTATGCTTTTATTATATCAATGCATGTTTCTTTATAGATATTGAATTTTTTTTAGGAACAACGTTGCAAACAACATTTTTTTCAATAACAAGTAAAGAAAAACACAAAATGACATTAGGGAATAAAATGTTGTTAATTACACTCTTCTTAATGTTTGGTAGCAAACAAATACACTATGATAATGATACTCTCGTGTTTTGTAAAAAGAAAATGTGTAGTTACATTCCTGCATGTTTCCTTCAGGGTGGAATTTTCATTGGTATATACTCCCTCTGGTTCATTTTATCTGGCGCAGGTTAGATTGATACGGTCTTCTAAATTATACTTTGACCATTCATTTATTTTGTATTATATTATTTATGATTATAAATATATAATTATTGGATAGTATACTTCCTTATCAATCTAATCATTTAAGGTTTTTATTATAATAGTTAAAAAATATTATCTTGATTGTTGGTCAAAGTTTTTATAGTTTGAATCTTAATAAACATGTGCGCAAGATAAAATGGATCAGAGGGAGTATATGCTACTTATAGGCACTTGTTTATTATGACTTCAATCAATCAATCAAGGAATAAAACAAAAAGTTATGTTCAAACAAAGGAATTGGGCCCTGTGAACTGTGATGGGCCGCCGCATACTACAGCCCGGTCCATGTACGACCTGTTTAGCCCAGCAAGGCGAGGCAACCGTTGGTATTTGGAGGCAAATTGCGCATTTGGTACTAAATAAGAAAGGATGAATGCAGTAAGAAATTGATTCTAGCTGGCCTGAAATATACTGAAACTGGTGCGTGCGCGCAGGTCACTACCTGAGCGCAACGGCCAAGATGTGGGCGAGCACCCACAACGGCACGCTCGCCGGCAAGATGGCGGCGGTGGTGGACGCGCTTGACGAGTGCCAGCGCGCCGCCGGCACGGGCTACCTCTCCGCCTTCCCCACCGAGTTCTTCGACCGCTTCGAGGCCATCAAGCCCGTCTGGGCGCCCTACTACACCATCCACAAGGCACGTCGTCGTCGTCGCCGCCGATCACCACCCGACTTTAACTCATCCATCGCCGGTCGTGCTGAGCAATAACTCATCTGCATGCTGCGCTTTCTGCAGATCATGCAGGGCCTCCTGGACCAGCACGTGGTGGCCGGCAACGGCAAGGCCCTGGGGATGGTGGTCGACATGGCCGACTACTTCGCCGGCCGGGTCAGGAACGTCATCCAGAGGTACAGCATCGAGCGCCACTGGACGTCGCTCAACGAGGAGACCGGAGGGATGAACGACGTGCTCTACCAGCTCTACACCATCACGGTAGTACAGCCTTTCTTTCTTTCTTCGGTGTTCATTTCATTCGTTTCCTGAAAGTATGTGTGGTAGCTGCTGAATGCTAATGCAGTTGTCTTCAATATTTGCGCAGCACGATCAGAGGCATCTGGTGCTGGCCCATCTTTTCGACAAGCCGTGCTTCCTGGGGTTGCTTGCAGTGCAGGTCTGAAACTCTGAACCCTGACGAACTCAATTCCTTCCTGGTTGCCCTCTGCGTTTTGCTGATGCATTTCTCACTCCAATTTTGTCTGAATCTTTTTTAGTTAATAAACACCATCTACATCACCTGATTGACACCACAATAGCGTGTTCTAGTGTTCTCTCTATGATAATTTTGGCAGGAAAATATATTTCTGAATGCTAGATGATATTTTCCCCCTCGTGTTTCCTTTCAGGCTGACAGTCTTTCGAATTTCCATGCCAACACACATATTCCAGTTGTCATTGGTGGGCAGATGAGATATGAAGTTACAGGTGATCCTCTTTACAAGGTAATTCAAATTTTGGTAGGGTAAAATTAATTTATCCAGGAGTGATCATTCCAATCCTAAAAAAGAGTGTCATTTTCGCCCTCTTTGTCTTGGTCTGACGCAACTTGTAGGCAAAGCTGACCATGGCCTAACTCTTGAACCAGGAAATTGCAACATTCTTCATGGACACAGTGAATTCTTCTCACGCATATGCCACTGGCGGCACATCTGTCAGTGAATTCTGGTAGTGCTTCAAAGATGGCTGAAGTTCACCCTTTTTTGTCTCAGAAATGCCATGCCTGAAATTCTGAAATGGCTTATGACAGGTCCGATCCAAAGCGTTTAGCTGATGCTCTGACCACTGAGACCGAAGAGTCCTGCACAACTTACAACATGCTCAAGGTGGGTGTGGGTATACCTGTTCGTATTCACCAAACTACTATTAAATTTTCCATGGCTAGAGACAAGTTACAATTTGCACAACAAAGCTTGTAGGTCTCACGTCATCTGTTCAGATGGACGAAGGAAATCGCATACGCAGACTACTACGAACGAGCGCTGATCAATGGTGTGCTGAGCATCCAGAGAGGCAGAGATCCTGGAGTGATGATCTACATGCTGCCCCAGGGCCCTGGGAGATCAAAGGCAAAGAGCTACCATGGTTGGGGAACTCAGTATGAATCATTCTGGTGCTGCTATGGCACTGGTAAGTTAAAATTCCAAACTTTGAGGATTCCATTTGGTTCTGAACTCTGTCAGGTTCTGAACTGTGTGGGTTGTGTATGCAGCGATAGAGTCATTCTCCAAGCTGGGGGATTCCATTTACTTTGAAGAGAAAGGTGAAAGACCCGCGCTATACATTATTCAGTTCATACCGAGCACGTTCAACTGGAGAACTGCAGGCCTTACTGTCACGCAGCAACTGATGCCCCTCAGCTCATCGGATCAGTATCTTCAGGTCTCATTCTCCATATCTGCAAAGGTAAAATTTGCATGGCACAAAACTTTGAAGGTTCTTCCTAGAATCAGAATTATTTAGTCAGTTTGTTCACTGCCTGTAGACAGACGGTCAGTTTGCGACATTGAAAGTGAGAATACCATCATGGACATCTTTGAATGGTGCAAAGGCAACACTGAATGACAAGGATCTAGAATTAGCATCTCCAGGTATGCTCATCATCAAGGCAGAAACAGAAGGATAAAATTGAAGGAGAGGGGGGGGG
The DNA here is from genome assembly GCA_015844335.1 of Chrysopogon serrulatus. Lineage (NCBI taxonomy): Eukaryota > Viridiplantae > Streptophyta > Magnoliopsida > Poales > Poaceae > Chrysopogon > Chrysopogon serrulatus. The sequence continues at coordinate 37,574 of JADLZL010007314.1, forward strand.
GGGGTGTGGAGGGATCCAAAAAAGTTTACTGGGATGATTGTTCTTACAAAATCTTGATTTATGCCAGGGACTTTCCTCACTGTCAGCAAGCAGTGGGGTAGAGGTGACCGGTTGTCACTCCAATTACCTATCCACCTAAGGACTGAAGCAATAAAAGGTCTGAAATTTCGAGTTCTGTTGATGATTAAATTGTGTGAGTTAATTTTTCAAATGATGCACTAGCTCTTTATTATAGGATAATTACTTATTTTTCAGTTTTATTTTTCACACTTTAAGCATCGAAATCTCTGATAATTCTATGACAATTGACAACACTGACTTGATGTACGCATCTATACAAGCAGTCCTGTAATACCAGCAGTCCTGTAACTGAGTACTGTAACTGAAACCTTCAGATGATCGGCCGGAGTACGCATCTATACAAGCAGTCCTGTTCGGGCCGTTCCTCCTCGCCGGCCTCACTACCGGAGATTGGGACGCCAAGACCGGCGCCGCCACCGCGGCGGCCTCCGACTGGATCACCCCCGTCCCTCCGGAGTCCAACGCACAGCTGGTGACGCTCGCGCAAGAGTCCGGCGGCAAGGCTTTCGTCCTCTCCGCCGTGAACGGGTCCCTGACGATGCAGGAGCGGCCCAAAGACAGCGGCGGCACCGACGCCGCCGTCCACGCGACGTTCAGACTCGTCCCGCAGGGAGGCGCCGGCACGAACTCGACGGCCGCCGCGATGCTCGAGCCATTGGACATGCCGGGGATGGTGGTCACGGACAAGCTCTCGGTGTCCGCGGAGAAGAGCTCGGGCGCTCCGTTCAACGTCGTGCCGGGACTCGATGGCGTGCCCGGCTCGGTGTCCCTCGAGCTCGTGTCCAGGCCGGGGTGCTTCTTGGTCGCCGGTGGCAGCGGCGAGAAGGTCCAGGTGGGCTGCATCGGTGGTGTAAAGAAGCACGGCGACGGCGGCGCCTCGTTCCGGCGGGCGGCGAGCTTCGCGCGGGCCGAGCCGTTGCGCCGGTACCACCCGATGAGCTTCGCCGCCAGGGGGATGAGGAGGAGCTTCCTCCTGGAGCCATTGTTCACCTTGAGGGACGAATTCTACACCATCTACTTCAACCTTGTAGCGTGACAGGAAATGACAGTGCAGGTCGAGGTTGATGCTGCTGCCTCTAATAACCAAGGAAAGAAATGTTGGATTGGAGGTGGAGTGGCGGACAATAATGTTTAGAGAAAAGAAAGGTTTCCTCATTCACCGAATGAAACGATCCGTGCTCTCTCTGCTTCCAACTTTCCTAACCGTCGGCCGTTGCCATAATTCTAAGCACTTCTTGCTGCCTCGAAACACAGTTTATTTCCCGGTTTCTTGCCTCGAAACACATTTTATTTCTTGGTTTCTCGTTTTCCCACGGCAAAAATTTTATCATGTCTCATCATTTTTTTTAGTGTACATACCGCACACAGATAAACCACAGCAACTTAGACTGAGTATAGGTGTGCTTGCAAGAGGAGCACATGTCCCATCAAATCTTTAGACACATGCATGAATGAAGTATTAAATAGAATAAAAAATAAGTAATTGCACAAATTATGACTATTTTATGAGACAAAATTTTTAAGTGTAATTAGTCCATGATTGATAATGTTGTGCTACAGTAAATATGTGCTAATGATGAATTAATTATGTTTAAAAATTCATCTCATGATTTACTGATGAGTTCTATAATTTGTGTTTTTATTAGTATCCGAACACCACATATAACACCTCATATAACATTCGAGACAAAACTTTTATTCCTAGATCTAAACACCCCTAACCTAGCAGAACTAAACATATTTACTCGCTTTTTATTAGATGCCTCATTAGCTTTGTCTCAACTCAAACATTTATATTTTTACTATTGATTTTGAAAATTATATTCACTACGATAGATATACTTGCACAGTATATAATTCATATGTTTGTGAAACTAATAAAAAATTAAATGGTTCGTTAATGATAGTAATGGTTGACTTAGGGTAAAACTAATGTGATATGTAAAAAACGGAGGGAATACTAAATCATAATTTCTATTAAAAAAAAAAGGGCCCAGTATTTAGCCACGGACTCAACTTGGTGTTTATCACTAATATCATAAATAACTTGTTAGGTCAACTTTGCCACACAACAAATACAGAAAAGATGGTTAGCATTCTCTTGTTCATGTTAGGTCACTAGTGCAATTAAATTAGTGAAACCCTTTGCGCTTTTTTTAAGAGTTCGCGACCCAATGGTGACCAATGCCTTGAAACTCTGGTGCGTACCAAAGGTCCATGTATGATCATAAATGATCAATTCAACGTTTTTTGAGATGTTTGACTTGAAATAACTTTAATGGAACCACTTACCATCATCATCTTGACTGAGAGTCAGTCCCTTTAACTCCATCAAGATGAATGCTTTGTACCCCGTTTATAGTAGGGGGAAAAACAAAGCCCCAATACATACTACAATGAATGTCTCCACACACACACACACACACACACACACACACACACACACACACACAACCTACATTCATTATATATTGTCCTTAGCCTTCATGAATATCATTTGCCCCATACACCAAACATCAATACAAATTTTTGGGGCCAAGACACTTATGGCTATTTACTTTGCGACTATGTCAAATGTGTGTCCCATTGAAAAATACACGTAAGTCACAACATTGTGTTCATCAGCCACAAAAAAATCCCAAATCACCAAATCGGGCACTATATGTCCTCAATTATCCCACTTGGGACAAACATATTGGGCGCGTGAAGAAGCTTTGGTGGTGGCATGGGCATGCTAGCCAAATTCGGCGATGGCAGTGAGCAAGGTTGTAACACCCCGGTGTTACGTTAACCAAAAACCTGCCATGTCATCATCATCATTGCATAAGCATTCATCATTAGAACACCTTAATTTAAATAATTAAAATGAGTTTACCATTCTAGGGTTGTGTTTGCGCCCTTTTACATCACATGTGTACGCGTTTATAATTTAAACTTCACTCACATGTTTACTTTTATTAATAAAAACAATCAACTAAAATGAGTCTTGATGTTTGCAAGTGCTTGGCTAACTCTAACTCACACCCCAAAGATGTTTTACAAGTCAAGTGAGGTGCAAGAAAGAACCAAATTTGAAATTGGAGTTCAAAATCCTAAACCCTAGCTTGATGGCTAAGTATAGGAATTTGAATTTCACTTTCAATTTTGGTGAGCTAACCATAATCAATTTTCTAAATAAAAGTTGCTAACCTTTGGCACCATTTCAAAGTATGAAGTTTGTACTTGAAAAAGAGTGCTATTGGTTGAGTTTGAAAAGTGCCACAACATCATTAATTATTTGCCCAAAGATTCAATTTGAAAAACTTTGTAAAAAGGGAGATTTTCAATGTGTTTTTGCCCCCTTTACAATTTCATCTCAAAATATTCAAAATTTGGGGAAACTCCAAAAATACAGTTTGTGCATCTCTTTGAGCTCTACAACTTTGGTATAGAAAGTTTTTCAAGTTTTTGAATAGAATATGAAGTAATTTCAAAAGTTATTTGAATTAGAATTTGTCCCCTTTTGAGTTTTAAACTCTAATTCAAAAAGTATTTGGTTTCATGAAAAACTCACTAAATGAAAGTTGTAGATATTGAGAAATAGAACAACTTTTTATTTTTGGAGATTTTCATCTTTTATTCAAAATTTGAAAGTAATTTTAAAATCCCTAAAGTTAGGGTTTTATGTTAAATTCAAACTTGAAGTTCAAATTCAAAAACTAGTTTGAATCTGACAAAACTTCTTTAATGAAAGTTGTAGAGCACAAAATTTTGAGCCAACTGTATTTTGGGATATTTTTTGTGTACAGTACAATTTTTTGAAAATAATTTGAAAATAGAAAAAATGGCCGGGCTACGCATCTATGTGAGAGGGGGGGGGGGGACACCTCATCGGGCCCATGCCGGCCCGGCCGCCGGCCGGCCGCCGTGGCCGAGCGTTCCCGCTTTTCCGGCGCCGCCAACCAGCGGCGGCTCCGACGAAGACCCCGCCCCCCGAGCACTCCCTTGGACTATCCAACGCACAGCTGGCCGACGCCTCCTTTCCAAGAGTCCGGCTCACCGTCGACCGCCGCCATTCCGCCGTCAAATTCGAGCTCCACGCACCATCGCCGCCCGGTTTCATTTGCACGCAGCCGCCCTCCTTGCTTGCGCGTCGTTCAGCCACTCGTCCCGCAGGGGGGAGGCGCCGGCACGAACTCGACGGCCGCTCTCCGGATGCTCGAGCCATTGGACATGCCGGGGATGGTGGTCACGGACAAGCTTCTCGGTGTCCGCGGAGAAGAGCTCTTGGGCGCTCCGTTCAACGTCGTGCCGGGACTCGATGGCGTGCCCGGCTCGGTGTCCCTCGAGCTCGTGTCCAGGCCGGGGTGCTTCTTGGTCGCCGGTGGCAGCGGGAAGGTCCAGGTGGGCTGCATCGGTGGTGTAAAGAAGCACGGCGACGGCGGCGCCTCGTTCCGGCGGGCGGCGAGCTTCGCGCGGGCCGAGCCGTTGCGCCGGTACCACCCGATGAGCTTCGCCGCTCGGGGGGGATGAGGAGGAGCTTCCTCCTGGAGCCATTGTTCACCTTGAGGGACGAATTCTACACCATCTACTTCAACCTTGTAGCGTGACAGGAAATGACAGTGCAGGTCGCCGGTGTATGTTTCTGCCGGAGGTGCAGCAACGGAGGAAAGAAATGTTGGATTGGAACTTCGTGGCGGACAATAAAGGTTTAGGAGGAGAAAGGCACGGCCCTTGCCCGCCTGAATGAAACGATCCGCGCTCTCTGCTTCCAACAAGCCTAACCGTCGGGCCGAGTGGGCCGCCATGAAGCCCAGCGGGGGAAGAGAAAAAGCTTTTCTTTTTCCTTTTTGAATTCCAAACACAGTTTTTCATTTTTTTGTATTAATTTTATTTGGGCAAATAAAAATGTAATAAAAATATGTGTATGCTCCTTGTGATGTGCTCTGTTTAGGAAAAATACTAACTTTGTTTTTCTGATAAAATTTAATTGTGCTTTAATTTGCTCTTTAAATTAATAAATGCAATTTCAATGATTTTTAATAATTAAAATATAAGTCCAAAAATTATGAAATTTGTTTTGTGTGCTAATTAGGTGATAATGATCTTAATTAGGAAGTTTGATCCTGTTTTGATTAAATTTTGTATTATGCTTAATTAATCCCTTTATTAATTAATGTTTAATTAGTTAATCCTTAATTTAATTAAGGTTTAATTAATCTTCAATTAGTAAGTTAATTAGTGACTTTCAACGACTGTAAAAATGGTCAATAAATTAGTAATCATCTCTAATCACCATTAGGGTTGCTTGATTTTGGGATTGAGTGATGACCCTAGGTCATTAACCCTAATGACCTTCGGCATTTCATGTTGATTGTGTGTCGCTAGTTAGTCCGTCGTCGACGCTAGTTATACCTTCCTAATGCAAGGGTACCGTGAAGGAAAGTTGTACTCAAGATCGATTAATAATCGTTGCATCATTATCGCATGTCTTTATCTTTGCATCGTAATCATGCATTTTTGTCGTGTAGCCGTTTACGAGGAAGGGGTTGATCCAACTCCCGTTCTCGAAGAAAGTGATCGTCGTGAGGAGGTTGGATCTGATCTTGGTGATTGGGTAGTCGATCCTCACTTCATCGAGCCCCCAAGGCAGCCCCCGGATGCATTCAAACCCATCCTTGTATTTGAAAGCTTTTATGATTTTATGTGATGATATAATGCATTAGGTATAGGAGTTGTGTGCTATCCTACTTTGATGCATTTATCGTACCTTGTTACATTACCCTGTACACCTGTTTTGATTTCGAAATGCTTAGTTGCTTTTTAGCCTTGCTACTAGTGTAGGTTTTGATAAATTGTTTTCAAAAGGTGATAACAATACTCCCCGAAGGGAACTTAAAAAACCGATGTTACTTGTTGTTTATCCTTGCCGGGGTCAATGGTATACAACAAGAACATGATGATGAGTAACTTCGAGGCGTTGGTGGAGTGACTTGCATCGGGAGGGGCTATTGCCACGATGTAGTGTCGTCCACTTGTGTCGGTTAAGGACCGTCCGTTGTTTGGCTGGGATCATGAGGTTATTGGATAGTACTAGTCGCATGCTAATGGCGGCAAGCTCCACTTGGACTATTCATTACCAGAACGGATAGTAGCGTGTACCCATCCTACGATGCATAAAGCGGCCGTAGTGAGGTGGTGTTTACACCCGTTCTAGTATGGAGAAATCTAAGCGTTGAGTTGATGTATGTAAGATGTTGAGTCTGCATACATCGTGTGGCTAGGAAGCCCCAAATTTGGGTATATAAAGCGATTCGAATCGTCGTGTGCTCCACGATATGGGAGCCGTGATCCGAGTCCCCATCGTAGTAATAATGAAAGTTGATGATGGAAAGTTTTGAATCCGATACATGGTTGACAAGTGATTGATGTAGTAAAGTAAGGACTGGCTTAGTCTCTTTTTGCAAAGGTGTCTTTTGATCTTGCTAAAGCCTCACCTTGATTCCGATTAGCCAGCATCCCTGAGTCTTCTCCCCACTTTTTGGTCGGGTAAGTCTTGCGGAGTACTTTTGTACTCGGGGTTTGTTCCACCCCCATTGGGTGAACCGCATGGACAAGGGTGCTACGACCCCTTGTTGCATGACGGTTGTCGAAGAAGAAGTAACCGATGAAGAGTGAATTGAGTGGCCCCCTGGGCAAGGCACTTTGGTTGTGTGATCGTAATAAAGTCATATAATGATACTTCCGGCTGGTTTGTAATAATAACACTCTGGTTTGTATAAGTTTTGTAAAAAGTTTGTAAATTAAGTTATTGTAAGTCTTCCGCTACTCGGTATTTGTATATGAAAACTGTTGTAATCTTGTGATGTCACGTAAGTATCGATCCTGGAGTGATCGTGGTTTATCGGGGATTCACCCGACGGAACATTCTAGATTATGTGGTGCACAATTACGGCTGACAGAGGTCTTAGTGACAATGTCAGGTGCTTGTGGGCCATATAATTTAGAAGGTTCTGCCACAAAGGTGCGAGGCGATCCTAGATCTGAGGTGAAGTCGCAAATGAGCTCAAATGGTGGGTTGGTGGCGGCTATGTGTGGTGAGCTTGAGTGTCGGTGGCTATTATGTGGTGGACATTCAGTGCAGGTACGAGATGAGCAAACGACAATGGCGGAGCGGCACTAATGAAGTGATTTGACTTGGCGATGGGGCCTCTACTATGGAGAAGAGAAAAGCAAAGGAAAGGTGCAGTAGTAGCAATGGTGGATGCAAAGGGTAAGGGAGACGTGAGCCAACAAGGGTATTGACTGTTGAGAGTGAGGATGCTTGCAATGTTGACAGTGGAAGCACTACTTACATAAGTAGGATGAAAGAGGCTGACAGGTGGGCTCCATGGGTCAGGTGTCTATTCCCACACTTTAACATCCCAGTCATTAAACGCAAAATAGGGACAATCCAATTCCTTCAACCAAATAGGAAACCAAATCATCACATCCCTAAGAACTAGGATGGGACTCCTATCCTACTACTCCTTACATTCCAAATTGCAAACTGTATTAAAAGCTTTATATCTAGAAGAGTAAAAACCGACTTACATTTCTAAAACAGGAGTATATCTCCAACCCAAACACACGCTAATTCTTTCCTTGCCCCAACAACTTCAACATAGGATCCTAGAGTGGACTTTGGAGTGGTCTTAAAAATGTAGCTTGGGATACTTCTAGATGGGTCCTTACATGAAGCTCCCTTTTCATCAACAAAATACGATGCCCAGATATGCCCGCTATGGAGACATTGGTGGCAAGTACGTTCTCCTAAACGATTATTTAGCCCATTTAAGCATCAACATGGTGTTGCGCCATTTCTGTTTTATTATGGTTTGTTTATCCCTATTTAATTGATTGTTTGGTAGGTGACTAACTGTTTAGCGCTTAGAAAAACAATGGGGCAAGAGACGATGGTCTTCTATTAGAGGTGACGGCACTGGGTCATAGAAAGGGGACCCAAAAAGTTAATTAACAACGTATTACTGATGAAGCTACTAAAGTCGACTCGATTGATGGGTGTAAATTGAACATTGCAGGAATTTGACATGAGATTCGAGAGCTTTTGTATTTTGAACATTGCAGGAATTTGAACATTGCAGGAATTGAACATTGCCGCGCAGAAACAAGTAACCAACCAGGCTATAAATGGTAGCACTTTTGTAGTATACCAATACTGTGGCACATGGTTGCGCAGGAAAAACCTTTTAATTCCTTGTTTGGCTAAGGTCCGGACTGGCCTAGGGAGTTGGCATTTATAGGAATTAAAATAATCCGGTTGAGTTAATAATATATATTATATCTGGAGATCCCTGTGGAAGACATGACTTGAGCAGCTGGCAGTGGCTTGCCATGCCATGCCATCATGGGGACACCATGGACATGCCATCATGGGGACACCATGGACACTATCTCCCTCGTCAATAATTCTCAAATGTTGCGGTTGATCCGGTGTAAAGAATGCAGATCATCTTTGGATCGGCAACACGGGTGTGATTGGTACACAACGGTAACCATCAAACAGGGATCTGTATCTGGCGCTGCACAGAAATCAGAGTATGAATGAGATCCAAGATACAAGCAGTACTCGTGACAGCGAGGAGACCATTCATCACATTCAATAGCAGATCTCTATTTTTAACTCTTCAATAGCTTGTGCGAGCAGACGGAGTCTTTTCCTTCATAGCACGTTGACGCAGATCATGTGAAAACAAAATCTCAGGTTCATCTCTCAAAGTTGAAACCTAGAACGACAAATGTTTGAAGTGCTTCTATCTTTCGAGACATCCTTTCAAGTTGCACTTGCACAAAGGATGTAGATTCGTCGGCACAAGGCAGTGAAATGAACATCCAACTGAATTTGGAATTTTGCAGGGATTAAAAATGGAACAGTAAAATAAAGCCATGAATGAGTCATTATATCCTCAAAACACTATTCAAAATTCAACTGAGCTAACTGCTCGATTGAAGAGTTGATGTTTATAAAAGGCTGTATTGAGTTGCATTACGACCACAAAAACTCTTTTTTTGAACATTCGACCAATGAAACTCTACTTCATAATCTTTCCAGATACTCCAATAAGCTGCTCCATCTCCCACAGCCTATACTAGTTTATGTGCAATCAAGATGTGTGATAACTGAGACCGACTGCTCCCAGTTAGCAGGCACAGCAATGTTTGATATGCAGTCCTTCCAATTAGCTATTCAACCAAAAATACTTTACTTATGAACAGAAAAAGTATAGTGCCATGAGACTACCACCTATAGAGTAAAATAACTGAGAACGCAAATGGTCATCAGTTACCATTTAACGGACAGTTGCAGATTACTATTACTGGTTGCAGTGTAACACACCAGGGACAATAGTACATCACATAGCTAGCTAAATGCGAAGCCAAATACCGTCTGAGCAAGACGACCATAAATAAAAGCTTACACAACATAGCCAACATGCAAATCATTTGAACTGACCAGATGAAGAGGCGAGAATTCTTGAGGCGGGCTGTGGAAGTGTGCACCATGCACTGCAATGCGCAACAAGATTGTAGCAGCAAACATGAAAGGGAAAGGCATGGGCAAAGCGGCAATTCCACATGATGAAGTACCACAGATTGCAATCTTCCTCGAGCCAACCACAGGAATCCCTAGATCTTGTCAAGCTTGTCCGCCTTCACCACTGGATTAGCCTTGGCAATGGCATCCCTAGCGGCAGTCCGATAGTCGAACTTGCAGTCATGCTTGTCGGAGTAGCGGTGGAGTGCACAGTACAAGTTCCCACACCGGCAGTTGAATCCTGTAAGTCCAACCCTCTTCCTGCAAGTGCTGCACCGGTTCGGCCCTACCTTCCCTTTGGAGATCACCGCTACCCCCTCACTAGGTCCAGCAACATCAGTGGGCTGCACGTTCACTGTTTGCAACTCGACTTGAGCAACAGCTACCACTGTGTTGCCAGCAACAACTGGTTCCATGACAGCATCGTTGCCATTGACGATGCTGTCGATAGAGGAGGCAGCCAGCTTGGCCTGCTCCTGCTTCATTATCATCTCCTTGTGGCACTTGGAGCACATGTTCATGGTAGCTGCACTGCCGAAGAAGCCACAGTTATTGATGCAAAGGATAGGTCCCTCGGGGGCCTGGCATCCAGTCTCCTTGTGCTCCATGGCTTCCTTAACTAGAAATGATACGAAATAAAGGATCAGTACCAGAGTAGTCGACATACTATATCACAGCTTCCTAAAAGTTGCTACTAGTAGAAAAAAGACAATCATAAAATCTACGCAGAAGTTGGTACTGCCCTGATTCAGTAAGACATGCATCAAAACCCTTGACGTGCTGAATTTACTTTAAGAAGCATCTTACAAAGGGTAATTGTACCTTGGTCAAACGGCCAAACTGAAGGTACTATCAGATGGAACCTGCACTATCATTTGGCTAACAACCGAATCACCTAACGGCAACACACCAGGGGATGAAATCAATTCTAAAAAGAGGCCGCAACTTTTCGCCACTTTACGCAACAAATCTACAAAGTAGCAACCATATCTGCTCACTAACTTTGGGCAAAGCAGGCATCAACTAGCCGCAACAACCACACCCAATACGTGGAAAGGAGTCGCCTTTACAACAGATGAACAGAACCCGTCCCCCGAATTTTTCTCCGGCTGTTCTTCGCTGTTTGCTACAGCGAATCGAGACCAAATCAAATGAATCGGGGCGGCTCAATTGGTTCCGCATCGACCCATTCAACCAGCACAAAAACGAATATATAATTCACAGAAGCTTTTGACCCGGACAACAGAAAAAAAAAATTAAACAAAAAAATCGGAAAAATTTAACTGGATGCAGAGTTGCCAGATACACGAACCTCGGATGAGACGGCCCTCTTTGCGATTCCTCTCCGGTGATCCCTGGGTGAACGAGGCATAGAAACCGATCAAAATATTTGTCAAGAAAAAAGAAGAGAGAGACATAGAAGAGAAAGAAAAGGACGGCCCGGATCGGGCGCGGGAGGCCGAGCCAAAGCCCCAAATCTACAGATCGGAGGGAGAAGAGAGCATAATCGGATTGAATCGGGGGCAGCGAGATGCTAACCCTAGGGGAAGACGAGGAGGCGAGGGGAGAGGAATCGCAGGGAATTCGGTGGGCTTCGAAATGGGGGCGAAACGTGGGGAGGTGGGGGAGAGATAAAGGGAAGCAGGCGGGCGTGGGAAATGACGAACCTGCCCCTTCGTCGGCCCCGCGGCGATTTTTCTATGCCGGGGACGGGGCGGGGGCGAAGGTCCCCGCCGTTGGATTGCCGCCTGAGTACCCTTTTTTTTCCCTCTCATTTTTTTTTCTGCTAGGAGTTCAAAATATCATTGTTTCGTTTTTGAGAAGCTGGGAAATATATTATTCTGGTTTTCGCAGCATACGTATTGGAGTTTTCTTAGGATACGCGACAAAAGAATTTGGGGATTTTGTATTGAAAACTCCATTTGTGAAAATATGTTTCAGGAGCATTTAATGTGATTTCTTTAGGGTAACTCGTAATGTGATTTTAACTGATAGCATTAATATGTTTGTGACAAAAAATAGTTATGTATGTACAAGGACAAAAGAAGTTGTTTGTGAAAGAACATTAGGTTACCAGAGCCATTCTTAAAGATATGGCACTTTGTGACCAAGTTATTTCATATTCCGGACTACAATAAATTTGGTTAGGAAAATGTAATGCATTTGCTAGAAGAACTAGTACAGCCCAGTTGTTTTTTTTTTAGTTTGAACATATTTTTGCAATTTTTATGTGATGGTCTAAAGTAAAATAAGAGGTGTTTTCCTAGTTGAAGTTAAAAGATAGCCCAACGTAACTTAAAAAAAAGGAATTATGGTCTTTCCATTTTTTGTGAATAATGTGCTTAGTTACCCAAGTATCTTCGTCAGCAAATAGAGAGACTAAATGATTATTAGGATTTTATTATAAAAAAAAGAGAAAAAGAGAAATGTTCAAATTATATCATAATCAAAAGCTCAGACCATGAAATAAATTCAGCTTAATATTATTAGTACCTTTTCTCTTTTAGAATTTAAATCTATGGGATGCTAGCTCCTTTTCATTAGAAAGCATTTCTAATTTTATCATAGCTCATACTATTTAAGTTAAACTAAATTTATAGAAAATAATAATAGTATTGTGATATTAATAAGTTTCATTACATTTATTTATATATAAAATATGTTTCTGTAGTTTCCCTTTAAAGTGGCAGATACTTGTTAATATCATTCTCTATAAATTTGAGACTAATGCTAATTTGACCATACAATAAAGTTCCTTATCTACAAATTTGAGACTAATGCTAATTTGAGCATACAATAAAATATTTATATTTTGGCACCTAGGAGATAATGTTTAACCTGCTCAATGTAGCTTGATATTTAGCTTGGACCCTTCCAAAGCATGTATGGCTAAGCCGCTAAGGGCTTGTTTGGATAAATTAGAGGTCTCCAAGAGACTTTATATCTTTCTAGTTTACAAGAATAGAGATTATAGTGAAAAAAATATCCTCCAACAGTCTCTTCAATTGAATATCTAAATATAGACATCATCCATTCTGGAGTACTCGTTAGCCCAAGATGCAGACCAAGAATAACTATCTAGACTACGCATAAAAGATAGAAAAGCTGATGGAGAGTACAAAGATATGGAAAATAATTTTTACTCCAATGACTCTCTGAATGATGATTTAGAGAGTAGATTTTAGAAAGGCTTTTAAAGATGCTCTTAATACTAGAAATTTGCTAGCTAATAACTAATATATATAGCTATTATACTTGGGTAGCTAAATTTTAGTAGGAGACTATTTAGATCTACCTGCTAATAAGTGGTTCAATGATAAAACTATTATCTCCTATATATTCATAACTCTAATCCAGCAAATAAAACTAATAATTAGCAAATTTATTAACAAATATATTTAGATCCACTAGTACTAAAATACCCTTGTTCATTCTCATTCTCGTCAGATTCAAACTCTCCAGCAGAAAGTATGTACTTTTTGCCTTCCAGCAACCATGATTAGATACTTTTTTTTGCAGCATCGCAGCCTTGCAAACCTCAACTTTGATATTTAGTCTTGACTGGCGGAATTAATTTTTTTAAATGTACCGTTGCTTTATTTATATGTTCTTGCAAGTAATGAATACATATGTATGAATTACATGACTTATTTGGATAATTATATTTTTGGTGGTGGGATATGGAATGTTTGTGGCGACGAGTTACATGTGAACTCTTTTCTTGTTTTGGATCCCTATCCGTGTATCATTGTTTTCGATCCCATATTTGTAGGTATTCTCTCATTTTCAAAATTCAAGGCATAATATAATCCAAGAAAAAATCAAACATGCGTAGAATTTGACCATCAGTTACTCAAAATGTGTGCATATTCTGTGCACAAAAGATATTTCAGTGGATTCTTCATACTTTGCATGTCATTTTGGTGAGAATTTGGTTTTATAGTAATTATCAGTATATTATAAGAGAAATTAATGTTCCAACCATGTCTTCAAAGACTTTCTCAAACCCTAATACTCTTTCGGTTCTAAATTATAGCTCACTTCGATTTGTTGTCCTTAGGTAATTTTTTATTTTAACTAAGTTCTTAGAAAAATATATTGTAGTCTATAAGTTTAAACAAACCCACTATCAAATATGTTTTCATGCAAAATTTAATTAAAAAATATTTATATGATGTAGCTATTGGTTAAATTTCTATAAATCACTACTACAAAAAATATTTTGCAAGGCACTTCGAAATAAGCCTCGGAGGCGGGCACCAATTTTAACCGCCTCGGTTAATGCCTCGGATTAATCGAGGCGGTTATTTTATATTAACCGAGGCGGTTGAAATAACCGCCTCAGAAAATCTATTTACCGAGGTGGTTAAATAATAACCGTCTCCTAAAATCTATTAACCGAGACGGGTATTATAAGGAGTCCGCCTCTATAAATATCTCTATTTTCCGAGGCGGCCCATTTAGAAGACCCGCCTCGGTAAATAATGGTTGTGGCCCAAAAGCCCAAACCAGGCCCAATTTCACGCACTAAGTATATATCTTTGGGACCTAGGGTTTCAGCTCTCACTTCTCCCTCTCAGCCCACCGCTGCTGCCCCTTCCGCCCATTGCGCTCTCCCTCCCCGACCCGTCGCCCCCTCCCATCTCCACCACGGCGCCCCCCTTCCCCCCCCCATGCCGGCGACCATCTCCATCTTCTCAGGCGCGGGGTGGTGCCCCCTCTCTTCCTCCCCACAACGACGGCGGCGGCGGCATGGATCCGCACGGATCCAGGCGGCGGCGCGGATCTCGCGCCTGCGGCATCGGGGGTGGTGGATTGGGTGGCGCCCCCCCTCTTCCCTTCCCCACAACAACGGCGGGCGGCATGGATCCGCACGGACCAGGGGCGGCGGCGCGGATCGGCCTTGGCGAGAGCACGGCGGCTCCCTCCCTCTCTCCCAAAGAAGACGGCGGCACCCCGGCGTGGGCCCAAGACCGCGAGCACCCCCGGCACGGGACCCAAGGCGGTGGAGGCCATGGAGGCGCAGCCATGGCCAGATCCGATCCGGGGGGGAGGAGCCAAGCGGCGCAGTACCTGCTCCCTCTCTCTCCTCTCTCCTCTCTGTCCCCTCTCTCCTCTATTCCTCACTTTCTCTTTCTCTCTCGGGACTGGATACTCTCGGATCCGGCGGGGAGGAGGTCGGCCGCTCCCGGATCCAGCGAGGATGAGGCTGGGACGCGCTCGGATCCGGGGGGGGGGCGTCGGCCGCGCTTCCGGATCCGGCGAGGTGGGCGTCCTCAAACGGCGGTGGCGTCGGCGGCGGCCTCCAACGCCCGGGCTTGGCGTCCCCAACGGCGGTGGCGTCCCTAACGGCGGCGGCGGTGGCGGCGTGAGCAGGCGAGGCAGAACCAGATCCCGGCCCGATAAGGGCTGGCTCTGGGCTTTTTGATTTTTTTTGTTTTTTTTCGGATTAACCGAGACGGGCTAAAGAACCGCCTCGGATAGTAGACACATTTACCGTGACCTCACCTTGGAGGCGGTTGTGAAAACCGCCTTTGAAAAACGATTTTGCCCGCCTCCTAAAAGAATAACGTAGTAGTGAATTAAGTCAAAATGCTATTTGTTTCCATTTTTTTGTTAAAGTTGGAGAAGTTTAACTAAAAAGCCAGAGTAACCCTACCAATTTAGATTGGGAACCGAGGGGGTAATGGTCAAGGTTTGGAGAAATATGGTTGCACGTGTATATATATATATATATATATATATATATATATATATATATATATATATATATATAAATTATGTATGTATTATTTATGGATTAACATGCCTCACTGAAAAGAAAAAAAAAGAGAAAAAAGAAAAAGAAAAAAAAGGTGAAACTTAAGAACAAAGAGAAGCGTGCCACTGCCACCTAGTATATCAGCCCTGTTCATGAGCGTGACATGGCACGAGGAGCCTTTTATTAAAACTGCAGTCAGAAAATGCAAACAGCTTTTTGTGTTGCTGGAGCACACAAAAGTTGATACCGCCTATCGACGCCGGTTCTAGAGTGAGAGGGACCTGCCGCTGGAGGCCGATATTTCCGTCCAAAGAGAGCATCACATACGTTTCTGCCAAAAAAAAAAAAAAGAGTAGTACTAGCATAGGTACTGCAATGGAGATATCTAAAAGTAAAACCATACGTATATGACTTTCTTCTTTGCCTTTATGGCTTGTTTGGATCCAATGAACTAATCATTAGTTTAAATAGTTGGGTTTTGTAGACTAGTGAACTAGTAACTAGTTGAGCCTTAGATTAGTTATTACTTCATCCACTAGTTGAGTTTGAATTATTATGGATTAGTTATTACTTCATCCACCGTGCAGTCAAACTTTTTTTAATTCAACTTTTGAAAAATTATTATGGACAAAATTGTTCTTCAAAAATACATTCATAGGATCCAAATAGGGCCTTATATGCATCTTGTATTTTTTCTTCTAGAAATTTGGTAAAAGTGTATTCACTTAAGACAAGTACATGATTAAAAATTGGGAAAATACTGTACGTGGGTTTGTACGTAAGGCCAGGCCTTTTTTTATTGGTTTTCTTTTTTGGGGGGGAAGAGTGCAGTTCGAGTCCATGGCTGCGGCGGCGCCACACGCACCGCTGGCCCGCTGCAGGTCAAAGTTGCGTGAGTTGGCGTGGGTCCCGACGCCGATCGACGCGGCCGCAGAGTAGCCTCGCGTGGCGATGGCGTGGTGCCGCCCCCTATGCCTGCAACCGTGCCTATGGTGGGCGTGGCCGCACCACGCCCTAGGACTACGCCTGTCGTCGGAGGCTGTGAGCTCTCTTCATCTGGAAGGCAGTGAGAATCTCTTCATCTGCATTATTATTATTATTATTCTTACCATATTATAACAAGTAATTAATTTATTCCCTTGATGATGAGAGGAGCGACCAGAGCTGCTGTGCCCTGCGCATACGATTACTATACGTGTATGGCGTCGCACCTCTCTACGTGTCGCTACGATGCCACATCAAGAGTCACTCAGTTGGCTTCTAAATTTTGCTTGGTTGGAATTTAGAGCCCGATTAGTTTGGCAAAATTTCTAAATTTTGTCATACTTTTTTTTTTGCCTAAAAGATTTGGTATAGTATTCATGATTTTAGCTGAAATTTAGTTGGCTATCAAAATTTATCAACTTCTCACATTTGGCTTACTAAAGCTTTGGCAACTTTTTTGCCTAAGTTTTAACTTGCTAAATTTGTGGTATAGTACTCTAAATTTTAGAAGGCAACCAAGCAAGCCATTAAATCCCAAAGTTCGGCAGCGCAGAGGATCCATCCGTCCTCCCTCCCTGCCTGATCCTGACTGACGAGTGACGACGCCACCGTGCCCAGAACCAGGCCGCAAAACGGCAACAGCCGGAAAAAGCCTGCCGTCATCCGTGCCACTGCCACCACCACTCCAACTGGGTCGCGGCGTGGGCGTGGCAGTCGGCAGCATTTTTTTTTTTTCGTTTAGAAAATGGCAGTCGGCAGCTGTGCTGCTCCTCCGCACAGCGAGCGGCACGAACAGGTGAGTGAATGTGTGGTGATAGGCCTGGTCAGCACAGCAGCAAGCAGGATGGGCCCGTGAACTTAGTGGGCCTGGTCCACCTTATGTGCGTGACAAGGCCCTCTTCACAGCCCACGACACGTAGCCCACCTGATTTGGCCGGGCACGGGCCCTTAGCCCGTGTAAGCTCCCAATCGCCCGCGCAGCCCGGCCGGCATCGCACGGTTCTGTCTCGCTATCGCCGACGTAGGCCTCGCTTCTCAAACCTAAACCTAAGTGTAAGCCCGACGAACGGAGTGAGCGTTGAAAATCCTTTTAATCTCCCCAGCCAACAATCGTCTTAGTCCAGTTTTACTACTCAAACTCTAAAATCATGCGAGTTGCATCTTTAACTCTCAAAACCCATTTAACTTATCTCCTTGCACAGGTTAAAAGTGTTACATTTTTTTTTCATTTTTAGTGAAAAACATCAGGAAAACATTCTAATAGCATTTCTTATCCATGAAAACAATATCTCTAAGCTTCTAACCATTTAAAATAAAAAACATAGATATAGACTAATAAATGATGTACCCCAAAAAATTTAGAAATCGTGATAGTACATCAAGAAGCTTTTAAAAACTGCATTTCAGCGATTATCAAAACATCCTTATAAATGTCTAAACATCCTTCAAAAAACATATTTGAGAAATTTTTCATAAAAAAAAATAAGAGATGCAGCCAGCATGAATAAAACATACATTACCGTTGAATGCATTCATGCTTGTTACTTACAACTCGTGTTTTTTATCTTGAAAAGTTTTTTCAAATGAACATATGAATTTATTACATTGTTTTATAAAACTTTCTAGACTTGAAGTAATTTAAATGGTTTTGAGAGTTTACAAAGGCACTTTGCCTGATTTTAGAGTTTTAGGAGGAAATAAACTTGGACTACGAGGATATCTTTTCATGAGGCAAAATGATTGTTTCCCACAAAACTAAATAACCTCGATAATGGACCTTGTACAAAGAAATGGATCGAGTGTTGTTAGCTTGTGAAATATATTAGGGCATGTTTGGTGCAGTTCCTGCACGGTTTTGGCTCTGGCTCCGGCAGCAAAGCCGCACCAAACATTGCTAAGAGGGGGAGCACTTTTGGCCTTAAACAGGTGAAGAGGAGCCATTTTATGGTAAGGCAGGCAATGCCAGGAAATTGGGCTTCGGCGCTGTGGCTCTGGCTGTAGCAGAGGAGCACGTGAAGTGGAGTGCGGCCAATCTACCCCTTACTATACGTTAAACAATACGTATGGTCATAGATATGGGGCTCGAGGTGAGAAATCAAAAGCTCTTCAATTTATTAACAGAATCAGCTAAGCCAACTCTTACTTAATCTAACTACGATCATAAACCCGTGTGTTGAAAGAGGGGAAAAAAATATTGGGCTACTCCTCCTCATTCGACACTTTTTTCCTGTCCAATTCCTTCCTGCGGCTGACACTACCTTCAAATTTAAATAAATTTTGCATTATCCTTGAAATATCCTTCAAGAAAATGTTTGTGAGGTAATTGATTGGAGAGTTTCAAGTCAAATGATGCTGATTTTATAATAATAATTTGAATTTATTTAAATTTAACCCGATATTTCTAAAAGTCCCAAAATTTCGTATTTATCGTTAGGGACCAATTAGCCTAATGCTGAGCCGATCAAGTTTTCCTTTTCCAGAGCTAAATTGCGTTGATATCGATCAAGACTTTGTCTCGTTTGTCTTACGATCGAGTAGAGGCCACATTCTTAAGCGTCGCGGAAGTGCCGCTCCACCATACCGATCGCTTGGCTCCCCAGCCAGTCATTTTGCTGTGAATAAAACCACACCACCAATTTCACCCGTCCCAAATTAACAGCCATTTCTAAATTAACCACAGTCTATCTATGGTAATTAGCCCCCGATTTCACTCGTAACCACACGCGCCCAGCCTTCCCCCATGGTATAAAACCCCCCGTCCTCTCCTCCTCCAAAACGCAGCAGAAAGCAATCGAGAGGTGAAGCAGCAGCCTCCAAATAAGAGCCACCCAAGGAAACTAATAAACTCTCGCCGCTCCACCGCGAGAAGCAACCAACCGACCTCCGATAAGCCGCCGCCGCCGCCGTCGTACCACCACCTCCGCAGGAGCAAGATGGAGATGAAGAGGATCCTGTTCGCCGTGCTCGTCGTCGTCATCGCCGCCTCGGCCACCGCCCGTCTTGGCCTCCACCCAGAGGCCGCCACCGCCACCGCCGCCGCCTCGGTGCCGCCCAGTACCACCGAGGCGTCGCCGAGGCCCCGGCGGTGCCACCGCCCGCCCCGCTGGCGGCGCCGCCGCTGGACCCACTGCCAGCAGTGGTGCGCCCGCCCCGCCGCCGCCCGCCCCGCGCTCCTCTTCTCTCTCCTCGCCTACTACCTCCACTAAGCGTGTCGTGCGCGCGCGTGGATGATGGATCGATCCGCCGCCTTTGCTGCGGTGGTCGAGTTGGAAGTAAAACGTCACTTGCAACGCTGTTACCATATTATTACTCATCAGATATCAGATATGAATGAATATATTATATGCATGGTGACGGGTTTGTGTTAGACATATAATTTATTTATTTATTTATTGATGTATTTGTGTCAAGTCGTTATGTAATCATTTGTGTTGAAATATATGATTTGTTTTTTCATTCATTTGAAATGCAATGTGTCTTCCTCTCAAATTTTTTATGTTCTTCATTCATCATTGTTGAACGTTTCCTTTTCTTATGCATGCATATATTTTTTTATTCTTGTAATCTGAATCCCTTCTCGGTCTCGGTCCGGCCCATCTCTCTTGGCCTGGCCCAATACTCTAAAGCTGCAAGCCTGGAAGCAGATGGCATGGCCTTTTCTGGCCATACTCAAAACTTGGGCTACTCAGCGGGCCCCCACATCGTTTATCTCTCTCTCTCTCTCTCTCTCTCTCTCCCTCTCCATGCTTGCACCAAGAATGAATGGCATCCCCAAAAAAAAAAAACGAAGAATGACGAGATAAAAAAATATATTGACACATACATAAAACACTAAATATAGATAAAAAAATAAAATTAATTATACAGTTTAGCTGAGAATCACGAGACGAATTTTTTGAGTTTAATTAGACTATGGTTAGACAATAATTATCAAATAACAATAAAAATGCTACTGTAGCAAAATCCAAAAATTTTAGGGAACTAAACACACCCTAAATGGCATGTGATGCTGCTGGCTGCTACCATGCTAGGCATGTCAGGCAACTGGCGAAAGACAACTGTGAATGCAACAAGCGTATCGGCCCTGGCCCCGCTCTGTCACCGTCGCTAGAAGCCGGCCAGCCGGTGCATGCATGGATGGCATTCAAGGCTGCCAGCCCATACCCTGAGGAGCCGCCTCCATCTCCGTGCATGCATGCAGGCATGGCATACTAGTGGCATGGCGATGGTGTTGGTGTCGATCGGCCATCGGTACCTTCCCTGCGTGCCACTGCCACAGACGGGTCGCGGACGGCACTGGCACCACATCGACAACGGCCAACCGCAGCATGCATGCCTTTTTTAGACGACAAGAACAAATCAACGCAAGAACGGCAAAGGCGCTTCACATATGGGGAGCCAACAGGGCAAAACTCTCTGGTCACACCAATAAGGTCTCATTTTGGAAGGTTTCTTCAAGATGAGGTAGTACTTCCGTCCTCCACATCTGGGAAAAAAAAATACTCCGGATATGAATGAATCAATATTTTGAATTTATCATAAGTCAAGAACTTTTCCAGTTTAATCAAATCTATAGAAAAGAGAAAAATTTTATGGAACAAAATTAATATCGTTAGGTACTTAAAAAATATTTTTTATAATATGTTCATTTGGTGCCATAAACATTTGCGAATAGCAGGTTTAGAATACTAAATCAAACTTTCTTAACTTTGACCAAGTTTATAAAAGATAATATAATCATTTATGTCGCTAAATAGGTTTACTATACATTGACATCAGAATCTGGTAAGTGGATTTTGCCTAAGAATCCGTAGAAAAATATGGAAGCAATTGAAGATATCGACTAAAGTCAACATGACATCAACGACAAAAGAGCGACAAGGCATCAGACTCTATCAGAAGGGAAAGTTTGGAGTCCAAGTTATCAATGCCAGAGTCAAGTTATCGAGTTTGATTTGTTTTCCTATTTTGTAAACTTGTCTTAATTGGTTAGGGTTCGTGTTAACTCTTGGGTATAAATATAAACCCCCACTATTATAAAAAAAAATCAATACAACAAACCTTTCGGCTCTGTGCCAACCCTTAAGAATAGAGGTAGTGCTAGCTTATAATATTACTCGCTTTACCAGATGTTGAAATGAGTACCTAGGACTCTAAATAAATTTAAATGAAAAGGTTTTCTACTGCAATTGTAGATATAATTGAGTACTAACACTTTTATTTTGATCAGTTTTCCTGTCACACGTTAAATCAAAGTGGTGGTGACAATTGGCAAATTTGGCGGAGTATCCGAGGTCCAAACGAGGAAGATAGGCGGTCGTCGGGCCCCACAGGCCTCCCTAGGGCTAGAGGAAGGAGGGGGCGGGCACAGCTGCCGCCCTCCTTTTGCCACGCGGTGGAGGACGTGGGCCCCACCCACGGCCTCCCACCATGCCGCCGTCATGTTGCCGCAAGTTACCTTTTATAATTTATTTCAGGGAATTAAGAATAGGAAACGAAAAATTCGTTTTTGATAAGGATTTTCCCGTTAGAGTCCACTTGAAACTATAAATATTAGGAGATTGTAATCTATTGAATCAAGAAGTAGTTGGGTGAAAGTCTTTTATTCCAATCTCCCACGCCTCTCCTTCCTCTCTCCCTCACCTGCACGCCACTACCCTAGCGCCACCGCCGCCCCTGTGCAGGCGTGCGCCGTCCCCCTCCTCTCTCTCCTCCTCCAATCCACTAGCCCCAATCCACCATTCCCATTGCGTGTGTTACATTTCCATTTGAGGCCATTTGAAAAATCTAGATTTTAAATATGAGAAATTCAAACAAATTTTTTTTCTCGGATAAATGATTTCATATAACAAATCTGTCAACTACAAAGTTGTATAACACTTTGAGATCTATAACTTTGGATTTATTATTTCCCCATCCGAGGTTATTTGAAAATTTTAATTTTAATATGAGATGACTCCAAACTAAACTTTTTTTTAAATGAGACTTTTCTCAGCTACAATGCCATATATATTTTTGAGATCTATAACTTTGGTTGTGGTCATTTTTCATAGAAGATTGTTTGGAAAAACAAAAGAAAATCAATTTCAAAAATACTGAGAACTTTAAACAGAAATTGCCATATCCAAAATGCAAATGAATTGATTATAAAGTTGTAAATCTCAGATATATAACTTTGATAAAAAGTTTGTCTTCATCCAAATTCATTTAAAAAATTTATGAATTTTACTATGATGCACCTATTTTAGAGATGGCTCTAGATCCTCCACTACAAATCATTTTTAGAGGTGGTTCTCGATCTATCCGCTTTTAGAAATCCATGTATAGAATCGCTTTTAAAGATATATAAAGGGCATCTGTAGAGGAAGCTGAAAATACCAGCGCTCTACAAATTCATTTCTAGAGACAGCTCTTTTCTGTAACCATTTTTATATGCAGTTGTAGATTGGAGCATCATAGGACACGAATGATATCCCTATAAAGCCCTCTCTCCCCCATCCTCTCGAAAATGAGAAGAGAGTATTTTGTAATCCACCTGATCTTCTAATTGTAAACATTGATATATGCAAAGCTATAATTAGTTCGCTGAAAAAGAACAAATACACCGACATACGTATCACTTCTGAAAGTCATATATCCCACTAGCTGGCTGATGAGGTCTTTTCAAAGATGCCGGTATTGCTTTTGCTTTAACCTGGGTGCCGGCCGGCCGGGTGGGTTTGGAGGATATGACCCCAGGCATATATGAGCCTCGATTGTTTCCTTTTGGTGGCCTCCGATCCAAGCATGTCTCTGCGAGTAGGCAGCTACTGGTACTACATGTTATCCTACTCTATCTGTCTATAGGATCCCATGATTTGATATGTTATGAGAAGGGATCCCGGCCGTGTGCGCCACGTACCTTGGCTATCTTTCTTTCCCTCCAATTCTTGGTGCTTGATAAAGTGGACAGCAAAGGGAGGGCAAGGAATGCTCTCCACATCTCTTTTTTCCCATTATCTTTTGCTTTTGTCTTTGATCAATCCCGATCACCATGTCGTCTGCTGCCCTTTCTTCTCCCTCAAGCCTCTTGTTAAACCCATCAAACATCTCATTAAAAAAAACTCAACTGAGTATACTCCTGCCATACTGTACTATAAAACCAATTAAACCTAATGTGCGGCGCCCCAATTTGTTTAGGGTAATATAATGGCAGTAACACATTTAATTTCACTTTTCATGGTTTTCAAATAATTTTAGTGCAGTGCCCAATTTTGTTTGAACTAGTCAATCAACCAAGCTCCTATATTGAAAATAGTTTTAAGGGACACAATGTTAGATGTTTGCAGAAGATTCTAGCAAACAAAAAGTTGTATATTTGACTTCTCTCTCATTTGGTACATTCTCTCATTTGGTACATATATGTATTTTCCATTCCATGAATACCCTTTTCTTTTGTATCATACATTGATGTGTGGCATAGCTTGAGCTTTATGTGTTTATTGGTACGGTCACCACTTCATGCGGCATATACACATGGTGACACATATCGTACACATATTTACTACTTCCTTCATCCCAAATTATAAGACGTTTGACTTTCTTGACACCAAGTTTGATCACTCGTCTTATTCAAAAAATTGTTTAAAATACCACTTCTTTTGTTGTGGCTTGCTTTATCAATAAAATTTCTTCAAAAATAACTTAAATTTGACCTTGTTTGCACAAATTTTGTTAAATAAGAAGACTGCTCAAACTTATAGAAAAAAAGTTAAACGTCTAATTTAAGATGGAGGAAGTACTTAATTATTTTATCTATATTAGCAATGGCAGAAGTAGGCATTAGAAGCCACCCCCTAGCTTGCTCCAAGCCATGGCCTCCATTTAGGGCAGCTTACAACCTCTGTCTTAAGAGGGCCCCTACTTTCTCTCCGACAAGTCAGCTAGTGGTAAGGAGTGGGGACCCATCCCTAATCTATGGTTAAGGAATTGTTTAGGTTTATTTAGTTTATGTTTAGTCTAAATAAATCTACCGGTGAAATCACAACTGATGTTAAGCGGAGAACTTGTTACCTATGGTAACTTTGACGATATCCATGACAACGTCGCTGTTGTATGTAGGAGTCAACTTCATCGGCAAAAGGTTTAGATTGTCCTTATTTTTATAATAAGGGTATAAGGCTGCTCATCATAAGCAACTCTCGTGAGGATATTAACTTTAGGTCATTGACCTAATCATCAATGACTGTGAAGAGAAAATTAGACGTCCAACTTGATAGATCAAGGGTTGAAGGTTGATGATTTAATCGTCGATGTTCTTTCATCAATCCAAATGTGTTTTAGTCTGGTTCCAGAATGTTGGATCTTAAGGCATGCCCAAGATTTTGAGCGAGGTTGGTCAGCAGCAGCAGTTTCGGTACATAGATTATACCTTGCTTTTTCGGTGTTTGAAGGTGCTGTATTCATGTGTAGCAATGATTTAATTATTCAGAGAGATGAAGGTAGTACATTGCTCCTTTTTAAAAAAAACAAATGCCGTGGTGAGAGGCCTTTTAACAGTTGAAAACAATCATTCTTAAAAAATGAAAACAATTTTCCCACAAAAGATTACCAGTAGTACGCAGTTACTTACAGGATTAAACAGGAGCTGACAAGTCAATCGTACCACGCTATCCATCTCGAATGACTGGGGATCGCATCGGCAGACCGACGCGCATGAGAGAATCCAGAGTAGTAGCACGCAAAACCCCCGCATTCTTATTGGCTTGAGCGCCGTTTCCACCTTGTTCCGGGTGGGTGCCGGCGACGCGCGCGACATTGGCAGCGGGCCGGGGAAGGCGCGGGGAGCAAAGTCGCCGTGTGCCCGCGCGTTCCTGCTGTTGTATCTGTATATGCATGCATGCACGGTGGTGTCGGCCCTGTCTCTCGATTGAACCATCTTAGTTTCTCGAGGCCGCATGCGTGGCCTCGTCGATTCCGCCCCGCGTGCGCGCCCTACGTGCGTTTTTCTCCTCCACTCCTACTATAGTAGTCCTCCTAGAGACAAATCTCAGTCTCCAATGTCGATCGTGTGGTCGGTGACAGTACTGTGTGTAGTAGTGTATAATGATTGTCAAGAGACGCAGAGAGAGCTCTCTCCCCTGTCCTGGCCCCTCTCCCTTTTATTCAAATCTTGAATAATTCTTGGAGTGAAAAATAGTCAGTGAGATTTTCCTATCCATGACGTTGGCTGTGGTCTGGGCTCCAAAGGAAAAATCCAAATTCTGCACACTTTTATATAAACTAAATCAGTTGAGTGTTATTATTCCTCAATTTACATGCCATGCTATGCGTGGCCTTGTACATAAGGGAAAGTTTGTCATTACCGTACAAATCTTGCAAAAGGAAAAAAAAAACTCAAAAGAGATGTTGCTCAAATTAAACAGAGTTTGGTTAAACCTAGAGAGAGGGGCGGGGGGATGGATAATGGCCTATGCTACTGCCCTTTGATCAGCACCATTGTTATTATTAGGCTATTCCTAGCACACTGTATCATATCACTGTTGCTAACATTTTCATGACAATTATGATAGGGTCTGTTTGCTCAAACACTGCCGCTGGGTACCAGACACAAACGGTTAATAATGGCGATACTTTAGAGTACTCTCTTTGTCCTAAAATAAATTAACTTTAAAAATAAATTTAAATTAAATTATTTCGAGTTTTGACAAATTAAATTGTCATGAATTTGACCAACTTTAATGAAGAATAACAATATTTATGATAAAAAATTATATTATTGTGTATCTAGTTATAGTAACTTGATGCTAGCATCTTTTTAGTCAAGTTATAATAGTTCATTTAGGATAATTCTAAAATTTGATTTATTTTAAGATGAAGGAAGTAATAGTTTTCAAGGTCTAATTATTATGTGTTCGAGCAACTTTTATATATGGTGTCTCAAAATCTTAGTCAAAGTCAGTGGCGGATTGAGCTTTAGCATGGCTACTGCCACACCTTGAGTATATGCCGGATGCTATACTAGAGCATTTTAATTCCATTAGCCTTTAGTTGTTTCATTTGTCACCTACACCATATCTTACTTTTCATCCGTCGTCCGCCACTGGTTAAAGTTATCCATATTTATTTTGTTATGTTAATTTTTCTTCAAACACCCACCACTCGTTAGCTCCTCTAAATGTCAAATGTGAGGGGCTGAGATAATTTTTCAACAAGATATGGACCCAGCCGAATAATTTTTTCCTCTTACTTTATATGGCGGAAAAGTAAACATTAGCACAAAAACTAGCTCTAGTCTTGGATGGAAAAGGATTTAGTCCCGTTTACCAACCAAGAGTAGGTATCCGCCCCAGTGGTCAAACCTTGAACCGGGACTAAAGGGTTTGCGAGGCTAAAAGAATAACTGATGTGACTTATAGGACTCCAACCTAATGTATTGCTTCGCGCATAGTTTTTCATCCATCTACATAGCACATGTGACTTGGATGGTACATTTCTTTTGAGCTAACCCATGGATGACACCAATTAGGATTAATACCATAAGACTCTTTAGTCCGAATTGATAACACTAATCAGGACTAATGTAGATTCTTTTAGTCTGACGTCCATAAAATTTGAACATGGGACTAAAGGTCCTTCGACACCTATGAAACTTGTATCTAGGACTAATATGATGAACCGAAGGTCTATTGTCTAATTCTGAAAGTTCGATATACTAGTACTATGCATTAATTGTGTTGAGACCACCTTTTTTGTTTGCAAAATGAGCAGGGTCAGCCTTTTGACCGCATGAAAAACAATTCCATTTGTCAATATAATTGCATATTTCTTCCTTTGTTTATTAATATGCGGTTCTTGTACATTTTCCATAGGTATGACAAGTATGTGGGCCTGAGCTACTTAGACTTCGAAGAAGTGGATTTGTGCAACTGTTGTCTGACATTTATTTTTGTTCGCTAATTTATTTTTGGCAAGACAAATGGCATCCACACTGCAGGCCCTACACAAAAGTCTCTTTTTTTTTTTTTTTTTTTTTGCGAAATCTAGCCTCAGATGACCACATAAATCTCCGCTCACAAATAAATGAACGTTTTTTACTTTCATAATTCATGTTTGACCATTCGTCTTATTTAAATTTTTTATACAAATCATAAGATAAATAAATCATTATGAAAGTATCTCTAATGACAAAAATAAGTCATAAAAAATAATTAGAAAATTTTAATTTTTTTTTAAATAAGTCAGTCAAATAAAAAATACGAAAGTCAAAGATGTTCATTTATTTGCGAGACGGAGGGAGTATCCACCAAGCGATCATCGAAATGGATGCACTACTATTGTTCTGGTCTGATTAGACGTGTCCGATCCGAAGAATGCTACAGTTGAGTCAGCGGGGAGCAGCAGCAGCACACAAAAAATGACTGATTGCATAGTACGTACTATCTCTGGCCTCTCGCGGACAAAGGCCAGGACATACAGTAAGTTACAGAACATCAATGGCCATGAAAATTTTACCATAAAGACAGGATATAATTTCAACTTCATATACAAAAGTCGGAGACAGAACGCTACAGTACAATTTTAGCCAGAGAATAGTGAAACGGCTGAATATTTCAGCTATAGCATTTACTAAGGCCCCCACCAACCAACCAGACAAAATTACTAGTGAACAGTAAGCTGCTGAGCATTCTGGTCGTATATATACAGTACTACCCCTATACTTCGTATATTACTTGGTCGTACAGTACCAAATAGTTGATCCTCATGTTCTGTCCCTTGGAAGTAAGGTTTTTTTTAACTTATGTTTATTTACTGTACTAGTGCTTGCTGATCTACTATGAATTTTCACTCAACATTTCCGGCTCTTTCAAGCAAAGGTAATCATTATGTTTTTAATATTCCATGACTGCTAGTGCTAGCTGATCTATTATGAATTTTTACTGTCACAAGCAAAAACCACAGCCAGAAGCATCATTGCTATCACTATCAGGAGGACGCAACAGCTGCAAAGCAGCAAGAATATCACTCCTATAAAAAACAAGAGTCTGCCATTGTCCATTGCCCATTGCCTTGAATCAATGCTGCGCGGAGGCAGAAGGGTTCAAAAGCCTCACCCTGCTTCTCTGCTGGGCATCTACTACTCCTACATACCTCTCCTGACAACATTGTACTGTAGAGATGGCTGACGATGGCAGAAACAAGCATAGGAACAGAAGGTAGTGTAATTGAGAGAAGTTGAAAGTGCTAACTTGTTATTTTTTAGAAAAGAAAATATATTAATATCTTAATTTCTACATCGACTAATATATATGGCTATTTATTATTACAAAACAAATCCACGGAATCTAAAAACAAAATTTTGAGCCACTCAAAAAAAAAATGGGACAGAGAAATGAGTATGGACTGGAGGGTAGCTTTCTGTATGTTGTAAAATAAAATAAAGTTTCTCCGTCTGTGCTCCGGTAATTATGACATATACTTGGCCGTTGTCTCTGAAAGAATCTAGTGACTGATCATGGAAGATGCTAGAGCAAAGGGACGCAGAGGGTGGTATAGTAGATAGAACTGGTGAAAGGTCTCTTTGTTCAATACTCCTACTAGTCCCTCGGTCCTAAAAGAATAATACTTTTATTTTTCAAAAAGTCAAACAATTTTAAATTGAATGATAACTTATGTATAATTGTACTTCAATTGTAATATGTGATTTGTGAAAAACTTATTATGAGCTATATATATGTGCTACAAAAGAGTTGTAAAAATTGTTTAGTTGAAACAGCTACGAAACATATACTCCCTTTTATTCTTTCTCTTGAAACAATTTGTAGAATATATTTCTATTTTTATCTATTTGGAAAAACAAAAAGCTAAAAACCAAAGGTAGGTTGCAGGGCCGTCTTCAGAATTTGGGACCTCGGAGCGTAATACCAGTTGGCGCCTAAACTTTAGTGTATTCAGATATAAATTGGAGGTCATGTAGTGAAATATTTGTAGTGTGCTAGTGCTAAACTTCAAAGCTAGGCTAGTCATATGTATAGGGGCATTAGGGGCATTATACGTTCAACGTTCTACTGAAGAAATGATGAAAATAAAAGAGCCATGCACCACTAAAACAGTTTAATGATCATCGAGTCAAGCCACTTGCCTACTATCACTCGTGCCCTGCAATATGCATGATTTATACAGTACATTTCATACGTACGTACAACTGTCATCAATTGGATATGCAGCTAGAAAAGCCTGCCTATAATAGGGTGCGGAGGTGGGGCCCTGTGTGGGTGCTTATGTTGCACGCCCTCATCAACGGGGCCTGACAGGGCCGGTGCAAGGTATTGCAAAAATTATGCCACGTGAAGCAGGAACTTCTATTCAGTTTCCACCGGTTTAGTCGTCATTCTGTTTTAATTTCTAGAAGAAGCAATTTTCAGAAACTGGGCCTATTATGCAGTGCCAAAGCTAGGTTCTTCAATGGTTACATGATAAAGAAAAATTTACCATAATCCGATCATATTTATGACTATATAAAATTATACTCCCTCTGTCTCTAAAAGCTTCAACTCCTAAAATTCATATCAGTTAATAAGTACTAATTTTATAGAAAAAGCATCAATATCTATAACATAAAATGAGTATCATATATTATATGATAAATTTAATGGTACAAATTTGATACCATAAATTTTAATATTTTTTTTCTAGAAGTTCGGCTAAAGTTTTAAAAAATTGATTTAAAATAACTCTAGAAGTTAAAGCTCTCAGAAACAGAGAGAGTATATACATATAGTATCAGATGTACAGTGAAGTGCACCACACCATATAATCTCAACTATAAGCCGTTTAAACACGTGTCATGCTTATTATACCACTGCAACAATGCTTCATAGGAGCTTCTATATTTACTTAAATCATAGTTTTTTTTGGGGTGGGGTGGGGTGGGGGGGCTTCTTTTTAGATGTGAAAAATATCACACTAATAAGTTAATAGCAATTTGTAGTAAAAAATAGCATCGGCCTTCTGATTTGAATAGAAATGACTTTATTGTTGTAGGGAAAATTTGCTGAAACCTTAAGTGAAATTGCGTCGTGAAGAACTAAGATTATTACATCTACCTTGCAACAAGGATAATGAAAGGTATGTGAGCACAACGTGCTGAATTGAATTTCACGATCACTGAACATATATCTCACATGGCCTTGATAAAATGGTTATTTAATCTTTTGCGAGGAAAATGTGTTTGTGAAAATCTATACATATGAAAACTTTTCCATGAAAGCAAGAACCAATTATGAAAGCAAGAACAAATTAAATTGCTGCTCAAGAATAATTTCAGCCTGATTTGTTTGAATTTAACTTTGTTTAGCTTTGCCTTTGCCAATGGCCTAGTCACTTTTCATACAAACATGCACGTGCCTAGTGATATAATGCCTACTCTCTCTAGAGATGGCATTATTTGATCGTAAAAGGAGGCTACAATGTAGCATATACATGTAAATAGAGCAGTAGAGAGTTATATATGCAGATAGGCAGGCAATGTGAGTCATAAAAGCGAAAACTAGAAGCTAGCAACCAAATGCTATGCTGAAAAAAATTATAAGAACAGCCCCTCTACTATACATTGGCATTTCATTCGTCATCTGACCGACAAGTCAACAGGTTATCACTGGGGATATACAGTTAGTTCAGCACATTGCTTAGGAATATCATAGTAACGGCAAGTACTACCCTCCGGTTATAAATATATGGCATTTTTTAATTAAAAACCGAACAAACTTTTGAAACTCTGACCATCGATAGCCATTAAAATATTTTGTTTCAAAACAATATGAAAATCACATATGTAATTAAATTTTTCTTAAATCATATTTCATAATCCTACACAATTACTAGGTACTAAAATATAGGTCATTGAATAATTGTGGACAAAGTTACACCTCAAAGACAATGCCATATTTTTGTAAAGGGAGCATATATTAAGGCCTATATTTTCTAAAATCATGTTTGGAAGCAATAATAATGTATCCATGGTCTGGTAATAGAACTTGCAATAAATTTATTACTTGGGATCCATGAATGAAAACTCAAAAGTAGCATATATATATCTCACATAGAAACCAATTTTCAGCTGATAAACATGAGAAAGGTACGTAGCAAAGCTAAATTAAAGGCAACGTAAAGAACCAAAGGCTAAGGTTTCAGGCAATAGCAAAAGTGCAGACTTTAAGCCTTCTTTTCCTACTTTGATCATTGCCTGGTGTACGTAATCAGGGAGAGGAAGACGTACTGCAAATGAAAGAAACTTAAACGACTGTAGGATTGACAAACATATGTTCGCCAAGATATCGCCCATTGGATTTTGTATAATCATTTCACCTTTACCTTTCCATCCTCCTTTAACAGTTAAATCCATGAACATATAAGTGGACACGGATACATACAGAGATCGGCCCAACTCTCGTGATTCGATATGAACACGCTGAAAAGCACAGTGCATTTGCCATTGGGGCAAAGTATGCATGGGCTTCACATTCTTGAAAGCTTGGGTTATCCCAGGCATAGGGGGGAGGTAGCTCAAAGGGATAAACTTTAGCAAAGCACATATCTTTGTGCAAAAGATGAGAGGATTAAAGCAAAACTAGCTACGAGATTCCCATGCATTGGGATCCACCAGGTGTGCTGCATGTTCCAGCTGAGAATTTCTTCCAGCATGCACGGAACCAAGTTAAACTGAAATATAGCTGCTACACTCCCGTGTAAAACACAAGTGCAAGTGAAGATTTTCAAACGTCCTAGATGGAAATTCATCAAGGGATTAGGTACTGTCTACTACATGCATGGCTGTACTTGAATTGTAAAAGAATGGTTGGATGTGAAGCATTTTAATTGAAATAATAATTATTTATTTAATGACACATTCATTTAATTTCATCTTTGTGCATATGCATGTCTAGTTATTACTTAATTCAGTTTCCAGTGTACTATATATGCTGTGGCTTGGATTGGTATGCCTAGCAATATTTATTGGGTTCACATATGGTACATATATATGAAGTGATAAATTATAAGCTAAACATAATTTCTTTTTAAAATAATTTAACATACAATGTGTTCTCCTTATTATTGATACATTCGTTGGTCTCACTTCATCAAAAAAAAAAAAATGTAAGCTAACCGTAACTTTCATTGAAGGCATATTCTAGTATTTGGTCAAAGTTCGGTGGATAAACACAAAAATTAGTCCATATTCCACAAGAAATACCTTGCATTATTCCAGGGAGAGAGAGGGAGGGAGAGAGAAATCATACATTGCGGTGTTGGCAAAGAAATTCTATATGCTTTCAGAAATAATATTTCAAGATAAAACTCTTCACATTGATTGATTAATATAATTCTCCCAACAGTCACAGATTAGTTTTGGATACAGCTATGTCCCAAAGAAAAATTTAAAACCAAATTTCAGTTTGGTTGGGAAAGTAAAGTCAATGTCCACTGTAATTTGTTTGTTAAAATCTGGAACAACATACTAAAAGTAATTATGGACTCTAATATGCAAATGTCGCAGTTTTTATGCTCTCGGCACAATTATGTCTCAAAGATATTGAAAATCAATTAGTTATATTTATTAGCAAAAGCTTTGGCTTTTCAAAAAACAGTTATGCAGGCGTAGGAGAGGGTTTTTTATTCGATCAGTTGCATGAAAAGAATTTAGAGTTCCAGGGGACCAGCTGTGCACTTGCAGTAGTCATGCACAAGTTTAAACCAGCTTGAGAAACATCTTCAGTCTATCTGCATGGATTTTTTACAAGCTTTACCTCAATTTAACATCTTGCATACATTAGGTGATGTTTGATATGGACACAAAAAGAGTAATGTGTCAGCAAAAGAAGAGAAGGGTGCAGCTCAAATGGAATAGTGCTACTAATTCTTTGCCAGATTCTGGGAAAATAATTTGCTAAGTAGGAAAAAATAATAAAAAACCCAATATGTATATCCCCAATCTTTGTCAAACTGCAAACCATATAGCACCTCATCTTTAAAGATAATAAATCAACATGCTAAAACAAAAGAAGAAAAATCACAAACCCTAAGAAAACGATAAATAAATAAATATATAAGTATAGAGACTGTGGATTAATTACTATACACTACACCAATTGCATTCATATATACATGATGCACGGTTATTATCTCAAGTTAACATTAACAATCTGTATATTTCACCGTTCACCATATACCAGATGGATCAAAATAAGAGTCTACACATACAATGAAGCTAGCTAGCTAGTCTACGGGCTACTACTCATCAGAGGTAATACAATTAGAACCTTTTTATAGTATTAACCATGCATCATACACGGCAAACAAACCCTTCCTGCATGCTTATATATACGCTCGTTCATCCGATTAATGGAACCCTTGCGCGTGCTAGCTATAGGGAGTGGTAGTATCATGCACTAATTAATTAAATCAGCTCTCTCTTCCATTCGGCAACACCTCAAGACTCACACGGATGCATGGTTTCACACACACACGCACGCACAAGTATACGTTTGCATTTGCATTGGGCTACAGATCGATCGATCGATTGCTGTAGTACCGTACCGTACTTACCCTGTCTATAGCAGTCGGTCCCCGGTCGACGACGGCAGCGTCGGCGTTGGCGGCGGCGGCGGCTTCCACACATTGACGTTGTGGTGATGATGGTGAGCGTTGGCGGCGGCGGTGGCGGTAGTGGTGCTGCTGCTGTTGTTGTTGGTGGCGGCGTGGTCGACCTCGGAGGACGGGTCGCGGTCGTCGTCGTCGAGGTCGTCGAAGCAGTCGATGCCGCAGGCGGCGTGTCCCCGGCCGAAGGCGCGGATGTGGTCCTTGAGCGAGCGCTTGTGCTTGAAGTCGGAGCCGCAGGCGCAGTACCAGAGCTTGCCGCAGTTCTTCTCGTGGGTGCGCCAGTCGCCGCGCACGGCGAAGGCCTTGCCGCACTTGCGGCACATGAAGGGCTTGATGCCGTGCTTGCGGCGGTAGTGCGTCTGCAGCGTGCGGAAGTCCTTGAGCGGCCGCGCCCGCGGGTGGTCGATGTTGTTCCGGCACCCCGCCGCGCAGCAGTAGCACGGCAGCCGCAGCATCGCCGTCGGCTGCGTGCCGCGCAGCGACTCCGGGCCCTTGCGGTACTGCGACCCGTGGCCCCACATGTGCATCTGCAGCATCCACACCAGCATATCGTCCATCATCAGTGGAGTTCATTGGAGACTCGATCGATCAATATATAGTAGAATCTATAGTCGTGATACTATATATACTTGATAGGAGTAGATTCATTACTGCACGCCATGGCCATGTGAGTTATTAGTTTCAGCGGTCCATAAGCTAGCTAGAAGAAAAGAGATGGATATGATGATGCCGCCATATTGCCGTGTGAATGAGCTAGGGTGTAGGCTGTAGCTAAGCAGTTCGTTAGCTGCATATGCATGAGCAGTACTGACTGGCCGATCGAGTACTGAGCTAGA
This sequence comes from Chrysopogon serrulatus, assembly GCA_015844335.1. Classification (NCBI taxonomy): domain Eukaryota; kingdom Viridiplantae; phylum Streptophyta; class Magnoliopsida; order Poales; family Poaceae; genus Chrysopogon; species Chrysopogon serrulatus. The sequence continues at coordinate 72,447 of JADLZL010007314.1, forward strand.
CGATGGCTAGGCAGGAGGGAGGGAGATGGGCTCAGGGCTGCAAGTGTGCAAGCGGAGTGACGCTCTTCACGTGCTGGAGCGAGGCGAACGGCCGGACGGGGGCAGGTGGTTTAAGTTGCAGAGCGAGCGAGATGAGGTGAGGGACCAGCTATACATAGCTCCCCTCTGAACTCTGATCGATAATCTTCGTTCCTTCAGTTCTTCTTGGATACTACCATGGCTGTACCTTGGAGAGTACGTACTACGCAGCACAGTCATAGATACCGATGCATCAATTTGTTGATGAGAGAGAGAGAGAGAGAGAGAGAGAGAGAGAGAGAGAGAGAGAGAGAGAAGATCGAGCAAGCAGCAAGGCAGCAAAAGGGATGTTACGGGGTCTGAGCGAATGGACTATGCGACACTGATGAAGGGCACTGCTCGTGGTGGGGTTTGTTGCGATGAGAGAGAGAGGGAGAGGCTGAGAGGGGTAGAGATCTAGCTAGGGAGAGAGAGCGGGCGAGAGTGAGGGGCCTTGAGATGAGACCTCCTTGTTTGTTGCTTGCTTGAGATGCACATCTGTGTAAGCCTGAAGGAACTGATCAGGCAAAGATAAAGATGCCTTTTTGCCAGATCTTTCTTCTCAGATCTCTCTGCCCCTCTCTCTCTCTCTGCTGCATCCACACACACTGCGGGCGGCTCCAATTGAAAAAGGCAAATAAGCGCAGACTCCAACAACACTGTGTACTACTGCTACTCCTAGTCACTAGAAGTAGCGCAGGCTCATCAGAGTCCTTCCCCATGTCAATGGCCGTTTGGCACGGCCGCCATTACTGCATGCCTCTGTGCCGCTCCTGCTTCTCCCCTTCTGCCGTCTGCTGCTGCGAGCCGGTTCAATCACATCAAAGATATGGCTCCTCTGACCGTACTCGGGATCAGAGAGAGGGACGGGCGAGATGATCGAAGCCTGCAGGACAAGCACTCCTACAGCAGCGGCACTCCCTCCTAGATTCGCCACTCCGCGGCACACTTCTGATCGATGCATGCATGCACATCTCTTCTCATGGTCAGAGGAGTCCATACAGCAAGGAAGAGGAAGCACAGAAAGATTCAGAGAAGGAAATTCACATGCTAGTAGTACATCAAAACACCAAGAAAAGATGTGATGAGTCGCAGGGAGGCGCAGCAGGTGATATTGTGATAATCATGAACAAGCAAGAGCGGAACACCCAGCAGATCGATCAAAATCAGGCACACCAAGAACAAGACGAACATGCAGAATCACAGATCGATCGATGAGAGTGAGAGATGAGCTGACCAGACGGACCTGCATGTTGTTGTATCGGTTGAAGGTCTTGTAGCAGACGGGGCAGGAGAACTGGGTGGGCCCAATGAGGATCTGCGACGGCGTGGGGATCCAGTACTGCCCTTTCGTCAGCCTCCCGATCCCGATGGACGCGCAGCCCACCGCCATGGCGGCGTCCTCCTCTTCCCCTTCCTCCTCTTCTTCTCCTCCTCCTCCTTCATGGTCGACGCCGCCTTGCTGCATGATGCTCCTCCCACCCGCTGTTGCCTCCTGGCCCTCGCCACCGTCCGCCGCCGACTCGGAGGGGCTGGGGCTGGGCAGGCCGATGTGCAAGGCCACCGTGACCTCCCCGGCGGCGGCCTGATCGGCCGCCTCTTGGTCGTCGCTGCACGAGGTGGCGCGCTTGTAATCCTTGTGATCCTGGACGTCGCCGCCGCCGTGGTGGTGGTGGTGGTTGGCTGCTGACGACGACGGCGTGAGGTTGCTGAGGAGTGGGAGGGCTTCCTTGATGGGAGGGACGGGGGAGGCGGGTGGTGGAGGTAGGAGGAGGCGTAGCTGCTGGGGAAGGAGGTGGCGGGGGGAGCGTTGGATGGAGGGAAGTGGGAGTAGTAGCCTCGGAGGAAATTGGTGTAGGGGTCTCCCATGGTGGAGTGGAGGCACCTCTCCTCTCGCTCTGGGTTGGCTTGGGCTGGAGTGGAGCTGAAGATAGAAGAAGAGAGGAAGAGGTGTGGATGGGAGGGAGATGGGGAACTATTATAGAGAGAGAAGGCCTGGGTTGCAGCTGCTAGTAGCTACCTAGAGAGAGAGAGAGAGAGGCGTGTGCTTGCAGCCCTAAAGGTGTAAATGAGGTTCTAGTGGATGAAAGGGAAATTCACTAGAGAGAGAGAGGATCAGAGGAAGAGAGAAAGTGTGTGTGCAGAGAGAGAGAGGGTGAGGATCACCTGGTGGCTGACACTAGAGAGAGATGGATGAAGGCAGATGGCGAGTAGTAACAAAAGCAAAGGTTTGGAAAGGAGAGGAGTTAGTATGCTGTATAGTATTCAGTAAATGCATGGTAAAAATCTTGGGACTTGGATGCATGAATTCTCCTGCTATTCCCCGGAAGTATAGTATGGGAACCAAATATTCCACCTGCAACAGACAAAATTTATTCCACTCGTTGAAATAAATAGATGCATGCATGAACCCCTGTACACTTCAAAATAATAAACCAGTCAATATTCAATTCAATGCATGATCTATCGTGAAATTAAATAGTAGAAAGGTGGAAAAAAAATCAAGTGTGTAATCATATGTGTTACTAAGAGATTTTGCTCCGGGACAAAACAATAAGTTATATGAGTACTATAACGTGCACATGCGCGTGTCAAGTCCTAAACATGCTCAAACAGAGATAATCACAGAGAAGAAGATGATAGACTAGATGGCACCGGGACAAGCTTGCATGCATCATGCTAGTGTTACATGCATGTTGCAGTGTCCCACCTGGAGAGAGAAAGTTTAGAGGGAGAGGCAGCTAGGACTAGTACAGGAGGTGGTGTGCCAAGAAGTAACACAGCTCAGCGCGCCGGTCAAACGGGCACTAGCATACAATTATCATGTACTACTGTACAAAATATGACAAAAAAGTAGATGAGTATAGTATGAATGTATGACAAAAGAAAATTTCCATGATTTCCTTCTTTTATTTCGTATAAATTAATAATGCTGCAAAAAGGAAAAAAACAAGTTGCGATGCATATGTATGTATCTCTAGCTGCGCCACTTTTGCTTTGTGTAGTGGAATACAAAGCAGACCTTTTGTGCCCAGCAGCTTTGGCAAACAAGTCATGGTTAGATTGCCCCTGGTGGTTAACTAATACCTGTACGTGGTCGTTGCCTTGTTTATTTTTGTTTGAATGCTTAACGAGCCCTTGTTTGCTTTGATCAATTAATTAATTAATATATTATACTTCTTTATTTACTTGCGACAGGGAAACACTTCATGTTGACAGGCGAGCTACCTGTTGCCACAGCCTGGGACAGGGCTTTGGCTTCAGCTAGCGAGCACCGGAGAATAAAAAAAATTGTAGTGCAATCTGTGCTTGGAAAGTACTGTACATGGATCGCTACATGCTGGGAAAATTCAGGCTTTGACTAGTGCGTGGGACCGCGCGTGGCTTTAGTTCGGGAGGTTCAATGTACATACACGGATGAACCAATACTATGGCTCTGTTTGATACTTTGATGCTCCCTCCATGCATTCTCACAGTTTAATATGTACTATACGATACGGTTTTTTAAAAAATAGCTCCCTATTTATTTATTATTAAATTGTTTATGTTTATAAATTTATTAGTATAATTGATAGTATACGTTTAAATTATACAATTAAAAATATTTTTAAAATTGTTCATAAAATATTTTAAAATTTAAATCTTAATATATGTGCATATCTTATAAAAGAAAATGGAGAGAGTAAAACTAGCCTCAAAGCCTAGTCTCAAATGATTTTATATATGCTATAAGATAAAGAAACTTGAGACTACGTTTATTTCTCTATAATAGAAAGAAAACATACTTTTGATAGAGCTCCATCTCTAATAAACATTTGGACTTCTTGGTTGGAGGCTAATCAAGTTATTATTTATTTTGTTCACAGTTTAGATGGAATCTAAATATTTGGTGATGTCTGTGTCTACAAAATATTGGTGGAGTTGAGGCACTACCATTCATCACACAACTTACCGGTTCATTCTTTTTTCATTTCTACCCGATAAGAGCCTCTAGGGTGGCTGCTTCTGTGCCACCCCTTCCTAGGCCGGCTGCCCCGTGCCCGGCAGTCACCCTGAGCACGAAATACAGAAAACCAAACCGAAAATACCAAGAACTGAATCAAAGATACCGAAACCGAAATTTTCGGTACCATGTTCGGTTCCTAATTCATAGGAACCGAATTTACCGAGGTATATTCGGTTCTTTACCTCGATTTATCGAAATTATCGAAATGTGCTGATAATAAGTGTTGTAATATTATTAATTGTACTATTATCGACTATTATATTATGTATTTATGGTAGTCTACTCTTATAGTCTTGTAAACTTTTATATGCATATTCTTGGCACTATAATTCTCTACAAAATTATGCCAAAATGCCTTTTGAACATGCAATTATATGTCTTTGTGACTAGTTTGGTACTTTTCGGTAAATACCAGAACCGAACCGAAATCGAATTTCCTCGGTACCGATTTTTCGAAGGAACCGGTCGGTACCTATTTTCTGAGGAATCGAATTTACCGAGAATTGAAGTACCGAACCAATCAGTTCGGTAAATACCAAATGCCTAGGCTGACCCGGCGGAGGCCGCTCCCCAATGAACCCGTCCCCTACCCTACCGAGTCCCTCCCAAGCCACCGCGGTGTGCCCTGTGCCCTATCATGGCCCTCCCCATGTTCAGGCCGGTCGTGGCTACTCCCTAGCAGCACTAGTAGTAAAAGATTTTGGATGGCGTTGGGCAAAATTTAAATGAGGCGGTTGGGCCTGGCGGCTGCCACCGTTAATCGGTGGCCCAGTCGCCCTTGGTCGTTTGCTAAGCAACCGCCTTGGTTAATGGTTAATTGTTAATTGATCTATTAACCATGGTGCGGTTAATGATTACAAAGAGAAAATAATTTATTACTTTTTCATATGAAATTGAATAAAGATAAATTTTATATCAAAATTGTAGCTCTCAACGAGATCTACAGCTTTAGTTGAAAAGTTTTTGGATTAAAACTGTTTAGGGTCCCAAAATAATATTGTAAGTGTGCAAATTTTGAAATTATATTTAAAATTTTCAAATGATCTCGAACGTTGGCATGATCTATACCAAAGTTATAGTATTCAATAGAATCTACGACTCGTAGTTGAAAAGCTTTCAATTCGAAGATGTTTAGAGTCCCACTGTTTTGAAAATTCTAGACTTTAAATTTTTTCAAAAATTATTTTCTAAAATATCTCAAATGTTCACAGAGTTAATACCATTTCTAGTGCAGGCTGACATGAGCTAAATCTTTGGTATTGATAAATTTTTGATTTAAAGTATTCTAGAATCTTAAATATGTATTTGAAGTTTACGTGTTTTAAAACTTAATTTTTTAAATTTTTCAAACTATCTTCGATTTAGATACATCCTATACTTTATAGTTAAAAGTTTTTTTTTTTTGTTTAAGTTCATTTATTAGCTAAAATATCCAATATAAGATTATAATATATATATATATATATATATAAATAAATATATATATATATATATATATATATATATATATAAGAGCGTATATATAGATATGAATGAGTGAGTGGTGTGGTAGTAGGACTTCAGAATGCTGAGTGCTATATCGTGGGTTCGATTCTCTAAAGCCCTGGCGAGCAGCTCCCTAGCCATTACAGCGACTGCATGTGGCCATGTGGCTGGCCAGCACTGCCCCTCGCTAGGCCCACCACCCCTGCGCTACGCCCTCCCTAGGTCGGCCACAGCCGCTTCCTGGCAAGCCCCTCCAGTATCGCCGGTTAGGCTATGCTTGCTCGTGCGTGGTCAGACCCACCGTGAGGAAGGACATTTTTTTTTTAATTATGACGCATGGGGCTAAATTGCTAATAAGATAGAAATAAGTGGAGCTATGCCAAAAACTTTTTGAGATCTCAGATCCACGGTGGAGCTTCCATATGGTGGAACTAGTTGGATCTAGAGCTATTTTTTTAGAGCTAGAGCTCTACCAAATATGCTCTAAGGTCTATTTCACTACTGTAAACTTGAAATTCCCTTACGGTGCACTATCGTCAGGAAAAATAAAAATATCGGCATGAAAATATACGTATGGTCATAAAAAATAAAAATATCGTCATAAAATTTCTTACGGTGCACTTACCGTCAGAGAAAATAAAAATTCCGTCAGGGTTAGCTCGACAGGGTAATTTCAGTTTTGTCTGGTCTTATATTATTGGCTTCCATTTTGGTAGACTACGTAGCTATGATTTCTTCTGCGTGTGTTAGTTTGGATTGATGACAAGGGTCAACAGAACAGATGCACACATGTTTCCTTAATTAGTGGGGGCCGGTACCTGCTGCCCTCGATCTTCAGTTTGAATGCGTCACTATACAACTGGAAATGTCTACTCTGTGTAGGAGTAATTATATCTGGTTTATGGTGAACCATAAAAAATGCTATTGATAAATAGTTCAAGGTGTGAAGGTGACACTAATGGACGATAAGATAAGTGACTTAGTCACTGAGATTAGTTTGTGAGCTGTACATGTATATAATGGACGACCATAAGATAAGTGACTTGGTCACTGAGATTAGTTTGTGTGTTGTACATGTATAGTCTCGGAAAGAAGTGATTCTAAAATTGTCAAGTTATTTTTTTTTTTAAACTTTGTCCAAATCTCTAGAAAAAGCATTAAAATTTATGTTATTAAATTAATATTATTAGATTTATCATAGAATATATTTTTATAATATGCTCATTTTATGTCGTAGATGTTATTACTTTTTTTTCTATAAAGTTAGTCATACTTAAAAAAAATTTAACCGACACGGATCTTAAAAATCACTTATTTTAGGGACAGGGGTTTTTTTATCATACATATACACTGCTGATAGTGTACGAAAGGTACTATACAAGGTTTGGCTGACATATATATATATATATATATATATATATATATATATATATATATATATATATATATATATATATATATATATATATATATATATATATATATATATATTTATATTCAGTTTTCAAAAGATCCTCCAACTAGATAAGTCAGCACCACTTATTTTAAAACAGATATTTTTTATATATAAAACATAGGTTCTTTTGAAATTTTTTTCGTGAACAGTTAACTTATGATGTTTACAAAATTCACCATGATAAAAATATGCTGAACAATGTGGTTTTTTAAGAAAGAGTGCAAAATATATATGCAATATATATATATATATATATATATATATGTATATACAAAATATGCTGTATTCAGTTTTAAGAAAGATAAGTGCACCACAAAACAAATATAGCTAGGAGACTTCCAATATGAAGGGCTGAGCAAGCCGCCAGAGAAGGGAGAATGGGAGCTAAATAAAAAATTTACTTAAAAAAGAACTTGATCTAAAAGTCACAACCTTTTTTTCCTAAGATTAAATAACAACAGGGTACCTATTGAACTTAGAAAAGGGGCTAAAAAGAGATAAAAAGAAATGGGGCTAAAAAGACGTGGAAGCAAATCTAGCAAGAACCAGTAAAAAAACCAAGATCATAGTTCAAATTGGACCAGTCCGGTATGCATATCAGACTAATCCAATATGACAGTCAGAATACAAACTAGATCTATCCAATATGCCTATCGGACTAGCAAGATATGACTGGAGAAAAAGAGAAAACACAGTAAAATGGTCTCCAAAAATTGTGAAGTTTTAACCACCACCAAAAGGAAGCTCTCCTAAAAAATCTTCACAAAACTGAACAGTCAAAAATACCAAACCATCCAAAAAAATCTTCGATATGAAAAACTGAACAGTCAAAAATACCAAACCATCCAATCGTATTGGTCCGATATGAATCAAACTGTTGGAACTTCTTCAAATATTTAAATCTAATGAAAATCCATCTTCCAACTTGGGGGTTTCTCATTTTCCCTCAAAAGCTTAGATCTTAGTGCTTGCGAGAAATCAGTCAAAACCAATGGCTAGAGATGTTCCTCAAATAGCATAGCACATATAGATCAAGCCAAAATAAGCACACAAGAACTCTTATTGAGGAAGTCACAAAAAGAAAAAAAGCTCAAAAACATTCAAACCAAAGAAATTAAAAAGAGAAAAGGGAGAGGCTTCGATTCAAAAGACCAGAGGTCAACTTGATTATTTGCATAAAACAAGTTTATGAAGATAGGTCTAGCCTCTACCCAACATCCTTCCTCTTACGGATCATAAACGAGAAATAAAAGCCAATCAACCCTCTTTTCTGATCTCCGTAAGTAGTGAATACCTTGGCTAACCTATACAAATAAGTAAGTAGGATGAGATGGATATCTTGGACAGTTTTATCCTTATTTATAGGTTTATTACATATTCCAAGATTAGCTTAGATATTTTTTTGAACCACTTAGCCACAAGGGCATAATGGTTCATTCAAGTTGAATAAATTCCTTGCATCGGACGTCCACAAAAGGCCATCATGAGAAATTTCATCTCAACACAAGCTCTCTGATGATGCCACATGTTGTATTTGCATGAGCTCCAACCCGAGTTTCTGAGATCCAAACCAACATACTTGTCCCTGGGTTTGAGGCCAAAACCGTCAAACCCATAGCCGGACACCGAAGTTGCGTAACCACTATGCCTCCTCCACGATCTCGGTACGTGTCACAACTCATCCTCGACCACTTGATCACCAAGTCACTGGACCCCCACCTTGACTTGTACAACTATCGTCTTGACTTGGTCAACCTTTGTCTTGAATTGGTGCACTTGCCTGCCGATGCACCAAGTGCTAGCCATCCACGATCTATCCTTTGGCTCTCGGTCCCTTAGTCCAAGCCTCCAGTTCTATCCTTCACACCTCCCAATCCATCTGGACAAACTCACTTGACCTTCTGCATTGTTGTCGACCGTCTCAACACTCAACACCTGCATATCACAAGACAAGAGACATGTTGCACAACACCAGAGTACATAATTGTTAGTCTCAATGCACTAATAAACTAAAGCTCGATCACCTCTTGATAATCACTTATCATCCTCACACATGGACACATATCCACCTTATTTTGCCTATTCGATGGAAAAATTAAAGATCACACATACACATATATAGTGGATCTTTGATATTAGCATGTCGTCGTAGACAACCTTCCCCAACTTCCCCTCGTCGTAGACAACCTTCCCCATCAATATATATAAAAAATAACTAATTACACAGTTTATACATGATGCATGAACACGTCGTGGATCGGATCGGAGTGGATCTTTGAAAGCTAAAACTTGATTCGAAATTTAGCCACACCAACGTGAGCTAGGCAACAAAACTCTAGACAGGTGGCGAACTAGTCATACAGAAAGGGACAAAAAAGTCTTCCATGTCATGAGTATGCATTGTCGGTGCACCAACATGCGGGCCCCTGCAGTGCTTATGAGATGCCTCTATCTCCGTCAAACACTCTAATCGTTTCATATCATATATTTGTGTGTGTATATATATACACCCGTCCCATAAACTTGACTTAATCTCGAACGTTACAGTCATCAGGACTAGCTATCTTATATAGATTATCCACTTTAATTAGTCAAATCATACATGTAGAAGTAAACAAAGAGGTTCTTTAATTAGGATATCACGAAATCTACCTAATGTATACGTATGGGTATCCCTATGGTCAGCCAGCTGCGGACATCATGGCCCCATGCTATATATCGCATGTTGAATTGACCATGAAAATGAACTCATCACTTCCTGTATACACGTAAGAGAACACCATACCGTACCAGTTCGTCTAGATCTAGCACACCAAGTCCACCTACAGCACACATATATCTCGATTCCCATAGGAGTAGATCAAACCTTTCTAGCTACTCAAATATATATACACCAATGGGATGTTATAAAACTCCCAATAAATCAACCGATAATTAATTATGGATCATCACCCTGAAGAAGCCGTCAAAACAAAAGATATTAGGGTTTCTTTGGACTCTAAATTCAAGGGGGAAAAGGTTCGGGATACCATTTGGAGTATATAGCAAAGGTGGTCCATGACATGGTCGCCTTGTGTTGAAATTGCCTTGAGCACAGTGCCGTACGAGTGAGTCAATCAAAAAAGTATATTGACAAGGTCTTAGACGATCCTATTTATTTTTTATTTGGGCTTACCTGCCCGATCGATTAACCTCTAACAAAGTTGTCATTTCTTGTAATTATAGTTTCGCGTATCTCAGCTGATTACACCGATACGTTTAGTACTTTAGTCCCACAAGGTCTCTGAAAAACGTCACTTCTAGAGAACATGTATGACTCTTTCTTCGAAAAATTGCACCCGGGAATCTTTGAGTTTTATTATGTCATGATTAAAGTGGACTATGGCGCTACAAAGGTCCTTAAACTTGTCGAATTTTATACATAGGATAATTATATCAGACTTGTTCAAACTGCTTTAACAAGCAGGGATATATTCGGAAAGTCCCAAAGGAAAATCTCAGTTCTTGCAAATTGAAAGAGCTAGCGTGTACTAGTCGTATTGATTTCTCTGACTCAGATGAACAGTGGGCGACAACGAACTGACAAGCTAGCCCTACTCCGAATCAGAAGCTAGCGCAAAGACGTACGATCCCCCAACGACACCCCAGCGCTTTGCTTGCATGCATGCATGCTAGACCTAACCAAGCCCAAACGACAGGCCACTCCCCTTTGGGCCCCCATCCAGGCCCAGCACTGCCTCAGCCTTGTGGGTCCGTGATTCCATTCATGGGGAAGGCAATACAGGTGCAGGGTAAACCCTTAGCTAGTTAGCTAGGTCTGCAAAGTAGTAGGTTTTTGGTTTTACCGGACCCCTTTGCCTTAATGCCACACAGTGCATCCCTGTGCCGTTTCTCCATCCCTAAATATAAACAACTACGATATCAAATAATTATTATTAGATTTTTCATGAGATATATTTTCGTAATATATTGTTTGGCAACGGATCAAGTGTAAACCAATCTCTCCATAAAAACTTCGTGCAAACCATGATAAAAAAAATCATCTAAATTCATAAAAAAATCATACATGTACATGATATGATGATACACAACCTTGTAAAATTCTTGTCTAAACTCAACTTTATTTGTGAGATATAAAAATAACAAATTTAAAAGCCGGAAAGCTGTCCGGATGATTTGTTAGAAATTTGTTATTTTTATATCTCGCAAATGAAGTCGAGCTTAGACAAGATATTTTACAAGGTTGTATATCATCATATCATCTATATGTGTGATTTTTTTGTTAATTTAGACGATTTTTTTACCGTGGTTTGCATGGATTTTCATGGAGAGGTTGGTTTGCACTTAATCCGTTGTCGTATTGTTTGGTTTTAAAAAAATTAATATTTTTACAATATATTTGTCAAAGTTTGAACACTTTAACCAAGAATACACCTAAAATTATATTGTTTTGAGGATAGAATTAGCACAAGTTTGTCTTCCATAATTTAGCGACAGAGGATTAACAGGTCTACTCAAATTGTAAGCATAAATTGTTTGTTTTTTTAGATACATAGTTTTTATTACACATTTAAGAGAGATATATTATGTCTACATACATAGTTTCTAGAAGAACGACTTATATTTTCTATACCATTATAAGTCATTCTAGCCTTGTACAGTTGTCCCAAATTATTTGTCATTCTCACTTTTTAATGTACTTTCTCTTCCCTCAAAATATCTATATTTTCATTTATTTTATTCTCATTTTGTGCACCACAACCTTTTCAATTCAATATAGAGTAAGGCAAATAATATAACCTACTATAGACAGTACATTTTTATAGCCCACTTATATAGTAGTTAACTCTTTGCTATTATTATAAGGCCCATTTATCTATTTTAAAATGTTTTTTGGTTCCTACCTTTAAGCCTACTGTAAACTTACAACTCACTTCTGGTTTCTCCTCCACCTCAGTATATAGTCCCTTGTACCTACAACCGTATGCATTACTATATTTGAACTTAATTATCATGCCCTAAGCTAAAACGATAAATAATATGGACCATACTCCCTCTATCCCTTTTTTAAGTGTCGCCTGGATTTTCGTGCTAGTTAAACTTTTTTTAAGTTTAACTGGATTTATTGAAAATATTAGTAATATTTTTATCCCTAAATAAGTGTACTATAAAAATATATGTGATGATTAATCTAATAATACTTCCTCCATCCATAAAAGAATACAACTATAGTAGCCGTGTTGGTCAAACTAACTCAAGTTTGACCAAATGTATAGTAAATAATATTAGTATTTGTGTCTCTAAATAAATTTATTATTAAATTATATTCTAAAAATCAATCTAATGGTATTTTTTGCATCATGAATGTTAGTATATTTCAGAGCAATAAAGTTTTAGGATGTCACATCGGATGTTTTATTAGGTGTCGCATAGGGTGTTTGGATACTAATAAAAAATAAATTATAGAACTTGCCTATGACTATAAGATAAAATTTTTAAGCCTAATTAATTTATTATTAGCACATGTTTACTATAGCATCATATTGTTAAATTATAGACTAATTAGGTTTCAAAGATTCATCTCAAAAAAAATAGTCGCAATATATATGCAATTAGTTATTTTTTGTCTATATTTAATACTCTACATATGTTCTCAAATAATTGATGTGATAGCTGCAAAGTTTCGGAGGAAGGAAACAAACAGCACTACGCCTCAATAGTTAAAAAAGATACTACCTCCGTCCCCGAATACTGCAACTCCTAAAATCCGTGACAGTCAAACTTTTTTAACTTTGACCAACTTTATAAAAAAAATCATCAATATCTATGACATAAAATATGTATCTTATAAAAATACATTATATGATAAATCTAATGGTACTAATTTGGTATCATATATCTTAGTGTTTTTTTAGAAATTTGGTCAAAGTTTAAAAAATTTGACTTAGGATAACTCTAGAAGTTGTAGTATTCAGGGATAGAGGAGCATGTAGAAATACAGAGTATGAATATATGCATGGCGGTACGTGCTAGTAGCTACTACCCCTTAGTACGTAATCACTGATCTAGCTAGCAGTGTATGCAGCAGGACATGTACTATGTACTGCGCGGTAATGAAATGCATTGTAATGGTGCACAGTAACTTGGAACCGACAAGCGAGGTTCAAGGTATAATGGGAAGCAGATGAACAGTGGAGAGCTTCAATGGGAAACAGTAGTGTGATGCAGGAACGAAGAAGGTGGTAGTACGTTCAATAGATTATGCTCCGGCCTCTCCTCCCATCGGTCGATGGAGCATGCATTGATGGGCTTGATTGGGACGGCTCGCCCTCTTCCGCTGTTCATCCATCCGTGCCGCCATGGTGCATTGCATTGCTGCATGCATATACTCCGTGGACAGTGGAGCCATCTGGTCATCTCTCTCTCAATCTCTCTCTGAGCCTGCAGGTCATCTCTCTCTCCATTTCGTTGCCGATTTAATTTGGTGGACTAGCAGCTAGCTGTGTCGAAACATGCAGACCTATGGGTCGGCGTGCAATGATCAGTGCGTGCGACAAAAGGGATATTTTTCTTTATTTATTTCGAGAGTAGACAAAGGGATATTTTGTCCTACGCTCTTTGGTGCTTCTTTAAATTCATATAGGCACATGCATAGTACATGAATACTGCTGTAGCAGGAAATAAATCCTGAGTCCTCGGCCTTGCAAGTTTAATTTGCTGCTAATTCTTTTTGCAGATGCTCCGTTTCGTCAAATTAATGTAAGTCGCTTTGATTTTGTGTATATATCCATTTTCGTAATGTAACTTTCTTTCTACCGTAATTTAACTTTCTTTCTACTTTAATATAAAGACACGCAAACATTTTGCATGATTCGAAAAAATTACTACAGATCTGATCGCCGGCCATTCTTTGCAGTAGCAGTCGCAGGGCTGCAGTTCACTCTCACAAGTTACTGTATCATTATTGTGCAAAAAAAGAAGCCGTTGTGCAAAGTAGCGAGACGATCCCTAGGTGTATATATATTGGCCGCAGATTGTTGGTACGGTTAATTCTTATTATTGTAAGATTACTCTTTTAACAGATCATTTTTTATTTTGAATAGAATATATATCTACCACACCTAACATTGAAAGCAATATCCCTTCTTGATCGCTTCTACTAGTCCTCCCTTCCTCTCCCTCTCAGCTCCACCACCTCAGAGTCACTGTTTGAAAAGTCTATCCAAGAGTCACTGATAATAACGGCTAACAGAGGCAGTTTGTCTCTAAAAACCAATTTTTAGAAAAAAGGACGTCGAGACCATATAGATATCCCGCTACCAAACAACCCAATTATGCCTATTGTTGAGCCACTACCCACCAGTTATCCGGATCCTTTATTGCCACCATCCTCGCCTCGGTGCCCTAGAACTGCCATCGAGCTGCTAGACGTTGCCTTGATCCGCTGCCGAGAGCCGAGCCACTCTCTTCACTGTGGCCTACATAGATCTCCAAAGAGGGTGACCAAGATAGTGAATAGAGAGGAGGAATTCAGGTGATCAGAGAGATGGATCTCACCAGCCACACAGCTGCCTCCTCGGCCTAGATCAAGACGGCCCGATACGCCTCCATGGTGTCACCCATGTCTATATCCGAGCCCACACGTGAGCCTCCTCTTTGCCACCCTTGGCTGGATCAAGCTCGGGCTAGCATTCGCCCTTGGTAGATCAAGGTTGGGCGTGCCTCCTCCATGCAGTTAGAATCAAGCTTTCCACTAGGAAGGGGTGCAATCCTCCTCCACGCCACCAAGATCGAGCCTGAGCACATCACCATCAGAAGAGAGAAGGTGAAGAGATGAAGTGTGGAGAGACAGATGCAGATGGTGGTTAATGTGTGTTAGGGAGGGAGCCTAGGGTTACCTTACTTGTTATGCTCTCGATTTAATACCTGGCCGAGATGGGCAACACAGATTGGTAACGGGCTCGGCCAATAACACAGACGGGCTTTATGAGAATGCCTCCTAAAATGGGTTGCTTGCCTTCCAAATTGATTAAAGATTTTAAAATGCCCTAGTTTGGTTTTGGTAATTGAGTGATCGACGGCTTAGGTGGATTAATATGTGTTTATGTTGACATATACAAGGATTAGTCCACAAGGTACGCAAGTACGAGCAACACACGTAGCCATGGTGAACAGATAGCTTGTGCATTTGGAAGGTGCTCAACTTGTTTGATATAGAGTAGATCATTGCATATGAGACATTATATATATATGATGTCATTTTTGCTAGGTGGAGAAGGTCAAGAGACACGGCTTCGATGAAATTGGAAAAAAAAATTGAAAATTTCAAATTTGGAATATTTACATATATTTGAAAAATATTTTTAGGAGCGGGTGAAAATATCAAGCAACTCTAGATGGCTATAGTTTCGCGCCACCGAAAATACTATTTTAAAGTATGGCTAATAACGCTTTGGCCCGTCTTTGGAGATTGGTTTCCAGATGTGGATAAGTATATCTGACCTCATGATGGAGGATTTTTGGAGACATAGGACAAGATGAATTGTGTTGGCACTGAAGTTTCCGTAGTAACGATAATGACCCATGACATATTTCTGGTGTGTAATTTCTTCCTGCACCATCAATATTGTTTCTTTATGTAAACATTTTTTTTTTCTGGTCTTGGTCTATTGCTCGGCTGCGGGCAGGTAGATCCGTCCCACATGCTAGATGAAACTACTTGCAGCTAGCTATAGCAAACGCGTTTTGCATGCTATACTGCCCTCTCCAGGATTTGTATGCCGATCAAAAGCGGTGACCATTGTGCTTTTCCATGGATAGCTTTGTGCTTTTCTTCTTTCCTTTGGAGCCTTGCTATGCGCAATCTAAGATAGCCAGCCGCATATGTATCGGTACCCACTCAATTTGGTCACCCTTTTGACACAAGTTTATCTAAAAAGCCGATACGGTGATCGACGGTGTCTCGAAAAGAGATTTCCTATTTACTACTCTCTATTTCGAATTATAAGACCTTTTATCTTTATATAATCTAGAAAAGGCACATCTTACAATTTTGAATTACAATTTTGAACGAAAAGAGTTCAGGAAAAGAAAGGGAGAGAGGAAGGGGTGGTGTCTCTCTCGGTCTTTCCGCCGTCTCTCAATCAAGTACGGATCGCCATGGCCCTCCGTTCTTCTCGCTTTCACCTTTTATGTGGCCGGCCCGAATTCAATGGCGATACTGTTCTCCGAGCTGCTCGATCGGCAACGGCAGATGTGCATGTCGATGGCGATGGATATATATACGTACATACAATAAATTCATATTCAGAGAAGAAGCCTTGCATGACCACCAATGCAGGGCCGGGACAGCCGGCCTGGAGGAAGCCGCAGTCGATCGTGACCAGCGTCATGTTCACTGCAACACTTGGCTCTCGGGCCAGTAGCTCCGGTCCTCTCTCGTATGAATGACCAAAGAAAAGCTGATATACCTGGTTAATTCGAATCCGCACCCTCTGTACTCGGCGATGTTCTATTGGTGGATGATGGATATTCCCTCGCTGTGGCGGGTTATTCAACATTTTGGTCACTGGCACGCATGAACATGGACGTCTACAGCGCATATGCAATACACAATAGTTCCATGACTCGTCGTTTTTCAGAGACAGCACTGAATTTTGGGTATATGTGAGCAACATCTAACATAAATTTGAGCACGTACATTTGTTCAGAGACAGGCCATGCATACATACATGCCCTGAGAAACTGCTTGTTCTTTTCTTATTCTGCCAGCAGTTGCTGCAGATCGATCGTGTAGAGGAGAACAATGGTCTCGCTAATTAAGGCTATGTATCATCTTGATGTATATATTGCTTTTGAGGTTTTAATAAACACTTCCTTTATATTTATATAAACGCAAAAAAGGGGAAGAACAACCAGAGATGCTTGCGCAGTTGGTTCGGAGCTCGATCGGCCAACGGCAAAGCGTGCCGCATATCCAATTTGGCACCGTGGGCGTGCCTTGATTTATAGAAAATACATACAATATTTATATCCAAATAATTTGGTTAAAAAACTAGATAAAGATCTTTCCGATGATATTAATTATGATACTAATGGATTTTTATTATTTATTAAAATGCCATGCATTTGTGTTCGGGTGCGTCGACAAATAAAAAGGGACGGAGGGAGTACATGGCATGCCATGCATGGATGACTTGCAGAAGCAGCGTTGTGTGAATAGTGTCGTCCTAGCATCGTCATCATCGATGGACACACACGCACACGGCTGGACCGGAGTGTAGCTAGATAGATAGCGATCGAGGCGCCGTACGTACAGCGATGTGATGCTTTCAAGTTGGGCCTGGAACGAAAACGATGGGGCAGCCGGGCAGCGGCGTGGTCCTCCCATACAAAAGGAATCTTATGATCGAGCCCACTGTTGCCGCCGGCTCGTACATCTATCGTCGTCGTGCTCGTGCAGCAGTGTAGCAGCCCGGGGCAGCTAGCAGCACCCATGCTAGCTGTACGTCTCGGTTCCATTTGGCTTCCCCCTGATGGATCGATCAATCAGCAGCTGCATCTCCATCCGTGCCCCTCTTTCTCCTTGAGTGCACATGCAGACATGCTACAGAAAAAAATTGGTTTCCTCTCTCTCTCTCTCTCTCTCTCTCTCTCTCTCTTCTTTAGGTCAGTTGGAATTATTGATCGCTGCTGATCATCAGACAACCAACAGTGAGAGTAAGCTAGCACGACATTGCACCACGGCATGATCAAGCACGCTCATCGACCTAGATTACAGTTAGACTCAATCCTATATGGGCCATCGCATTGTCGGCGTGCCATGTCAGATTGGATCATTGTCGTTACCAATAATTCATCTTTCAACTCTCTTCCGGCTAAGTCGGCAGAACTACTGTCATCTTGACCAAATTGCTGCCTTCCATACTCTATCTATTTCATATATAGTATGACGATTAGCGATTTTCACCCTATTTTAGGGACCGAAATGGCAAGCAGACGGAGCAAATGGAGCCAATTAAAATTCTTTGCAAAATCTTAGCCTATATCCCCGAATACAACCCAATCACCTCTCAAATTGTAAATACTGGATAATTGGGCTAAGAAACAGTGCTAGAGGAGCCGAGTGATCAAAGGGAAGCAAAGACAAGTCAAGGAAACACTTAGGAACCTTCCAAGACAAATTTTAGCCTAGAAAATGAGCAATTTCAGTGTTTTATTCAGAACTTCTCCGCGGAAGTTCTGCATTTTTCCACGAAAGTTCTACATAGGCAAATTTTAGCAGGCCAAAGCAAGAAACAATAAGGTACAATAGGGGATGTTCGCTACGCGGGCTATGTCATGGCACTTATTGACTAGTAGTAGTGGTTGTGCTCCACTTAATTAATTTGTAATTAATAAGCAGAAAGAGTGAGATTTTGGTGTGTAGTGACTTAAGTATGTATATATGATTTCCTAGTTATGATGTATATTCATATATCTCATCTTGTGAGAAATGTGCTGGCAATTAGAATTCTCTCATGCATTATAATAAAAACCGTCGGGAGCAGTGTTGAGCCGCAACAGTTAGTATTTAACTGTCGAATGCTGATTGTGTGGCACTGATCCGGCAGTGCTCCCATGAGTATCACTGTCGAGTTGAAGTATGAACCGGCAATGGTGTGCCATGAGTATCACTCGCGGTTTAAACAATGACAAGACTGTGATACTCATGGATATATTTGTTGGCTCATACTTTATTATTATTGCTGAGCCGACAAACCAACACACAGGCAATATAAGCCACCCAATCACTGTCGATTATATCCTCTGCCGGATGCAATTTTGTTAGTGATGAGGGTCCAATCCGACAAAGATTGCATATTCTAGCATATTGTGGGTAATGTTAGAAGCAGGAGCCTTATTACCATCCGAATGTGAACATCAATTCCTAGACACGAACGATGTTAGTCCGTTGAAACCAATTTTTAGGAGTGTTTTGTTAGCTATACGTCCCTCTACAACCATTTCTAGTGGCGAATAGAATTACAACAGCATGTAGTAGCTCCCTATAATGTTATGGCTTTTTGATATACATAATTTTTTTATATATTTAGAGACATAATGTATCGCTAAGTGCGTAGCCAAAGTTATATACTAGCAAGAGAAGATAATTAAAACCACTTACTATTCGTAACGTAGGGAGTAGTTTATCATATATAGTGTTGTAGAAACAGCAGGTACTAAGATCATCCGAGACAGAGAGCTGCAAACCATGCAATGCGCATCCCACGAGTGCAGGCACGCATGATGCGGCATCTGCAGGTGTCGACAGCAGCCCATGCCGCAGTGCATCGATGGCACGGTCACCGCCGCTAGCTTTTAGTGGCTGTTGGGTTCCTGCTTGTCCGATTCCGGGCCATCTCTCTTTTCATCACCGGTATCCCGTGTACCTACCCTACCCCATACATGCATGATCCAGGAACGGCCACCTTGTCGCGTCCGTCCGTCCGTCCGGTCGCCGTCGTCGTCGTCGCCGATCATCATCCCATCGACAATCATCGGTCGTTACGCGGACGACGCAGAACGGGCCAGGATCGGAGAAAATCAAAAGCTAATCCAGAGAAAGAGTGGGAGAGAGGAGGATATATAGGCTGGGCGGCTGGGTCCGGCCGGCCGGCCAGCCTGCAGCGCACCGGTGGCGCACACTACTGGGCAGTGGTCACTGGCGGCACCATGCCATGCCATGCCGCGCGCGCGCACGCAAACAACAGCTCGCTGTTCCGGCAGCAGGGCAGGGAGGGGTTTCAATTGGGCACGCAGCGGCCACTGTGAGCGAACAGGGGCGGCTGCCCCGGCACGGCGAGACAGCACAATTACTCCCCTCGTCAGTGAGCTAGAGCTAGGGCCTAGGGCGCGCATGGACGATCCGCGGCACAATGATCGTGCCATGCGGCTGGCTGGGCGCGCGCGGCCGGCTGCCTGAACTTTTGCCTGCCCGGTCTGCTGCCTGAACTTTTGCATTGGATTGGATCTCGGCAGCTAGTGGCTACATGTAGTTGTAGTACATGGACACTGTTGCTTGCCGGATCAACGACCGTGTTCGATCAATTATATTCTCTGCACCAGCCAGCCAACGCAAGCGAGGCAGCAGTCGTCTCGTTGTTCGCAGTTATGACATGGCATGCAGAAAGAACGAAAGATGGCGTAGTACTATATACTACGTGCCGGACGACGGGCCGGGCGGCACTGTGGGTGAACATGAGCGCAGTGACCATGCCTGCCTGCATATTTGTTGCCGAGTCGGCGTGAACACCGTTGCCACATTTACACCGAGGAGCTTCTGACCTGAACCAGATGGCCATCATGCATGCATCGGCAACATTGGCCCTTGCTTGGCCTGGCCGGATCCCCACATCCATCCATGTGTGGCCATCAGAATTATTCAGAAGGAACATGGAATGCAATGCGATGCTGGCAGTGGCAGCGGGCGTACGTGTAGACGTACGTGCGTGCGTGACGCGAGGAAACGGAAGTACAGTCTGCTCCATCGATCGTCGCTGATGAATCGTTGCCTGCCTCCCTGCCTGAATGTCTGCGATGACCACTTGGATAGATCTGGCCATTTATTCGCATGCATGCACGGAGGGAACGCATGCATCGACCGACCGGGCCATCCATCGGCTGCAGGCTGCAGATGATGGTATATTATATGTACCCGATCAATTGCAATCTCGATCGGGTATAGTATATGCATGCATGCCTGCATGGAAAGCTGAAGAAAACGAGTGATTGCTGCCTCTGGAAATAGGCGATAGCCAGTTCAGACAATTATTTCTAGTACTTTTATTTAGTAAATATAGTAAATATAAGAAGAAAAGAAGATCTTGTTGTCGGTATATATAGTAAGAGAACCGCGCCCAAACAGTTTGTCGTGTGAGGAACAGTTCAGTGTAATCAGGCAGCAAGCTAAGCAGAAACGCATATTCCATTTCCCATCCATGCTTCCACTTTATTTACTTTTAGGCCCCATTCGGCACAGCTGTACTATTTTTTTTTTTTTTGGCTTCAGCTCACTGAAGTTATTTTGAGAAAACGTTTGGTAAAATAGTTTCTCATGGTAGATAGGAAACAAGGAGCTAAGAAAAGCCAATACTTTTATTTTAGGTCCATCCAGCGCTCATTCCTTATGAGATTGGGTTTTACAGAGCCTTAAAAATTCCATTTATTTTGATAAAATATATAAGGACAAAGAATGGAGCCTTAACAGATGATGGGTAATAAGTATTATTAGTTTAATCATAAAATATAATTTTATAATAAATCAAATTAAAGATCTAAATATGGATATTATCTTCTATAAATTTAGTCAAATTTAAAATTCTTTTTGACTTCCATCGCTTTGGAAAGCTGATCGGCGAGAATTACCAGCCGGATGATGCGCGGCTTTTTGAGACCGGGACGGAGGTAGTGTGGTTTAGGAAACAAGGAGCTAAGAAAAGCCAATACTTTTATTTTAGGTCCATCCAGCGCTCATTCCTTATGAGATTGGGTTTTACAGAGCCTTACTTCAGGAGATGTTCTATTTGAACCCCATTTGGTGATAAAATAACTCTAAGGAGAAACTACACGGAATGGAGCCTTAATAGATAGCAACTTTAGGGTTTCGAATGGTATTTGTGTGAGGGAATAAGCTGAAATAAACAGAAACAGCCGTAGCTTTTCCAGAAGCACTTCCTAGAGAAACTTTCTAAAAAAATCTTAAGAAGCGGCTCTAAGGGAGTTTCTCTACTTATTACAAAATGCAGCTTTTGGAGCTTTTGTTAGCTTGAAAAAACAACCCTATTTAGAAGATCTTCTAGCTTTTCGAGCTTTTCTAGGAATGCAGAAGCTGCCAGAAGCTTCCCCAAACAGGACCTAATTAAGTCTCAATTACCAAAGCCTGGAACTCTGCCTGAATTTGGCATGATTCTGTGTTATTAGCCAAGTTATAGGATTTGTTTGGCCATTGATTAGCCAATTCGTGCGAAAATGCACCCCCAAAAAAATCTTGGGTGTGCAATGACCCGGGCGCTCCATGGATTTGTCAGAGCAGCAGATGTATAGCACAAAGTCACCTCCTGTCCTCGCCGTTCTTGCATCATCAACGCTGCGTCGTGATCGTGCCTTCCATCAGGTATTCAGGTGGTGGGAATTTGGAAAATATGTGGCCTTTTCCCTTTTCCCTGCAATGGAGTCGGAGCCGGCCAAAAGATGACGAGAGGCCTAGATTTGGGCGAAGCCAAGCGGGGCCGGGCCGGCCGGCCGGCAACGTGCAAATATTCGCGACGGGGGGCCGGTCCGCCTGCCGCGCGCTTCCTCCCTCCCTACCTGGTCAGGGCCTCAGTGGGCATCAGGTATGAGCGACGAGAGCACCGGCGCCTGCCACGCTGCAGCGTGCACGCTGACGCAAGCTCATGTTCTCTTCTCGGCAACTACTAGTAGCTAATATAACCAACTCAAGAGGCATTTTATATGCGTCGTATTAATGGAATAGAAATCTTGACGAAAGAACGTTTTAAACGGCTTCTTCTCCAATTTGACCTCTAAGTATTTGCTATATTTATACCTGGTTTTTGGCTAGCAAATGTAGATAGCGAGACTTGTTCTAAATTGCAGAGAAGATATATAGAGAACGAAGTTATTGGAGGATGCAAACATATAGAGAGCGGTTTTTATTCAAATCTCTCTAAACAAGGATTTAGGAGTAGCGAACAGGCTTAACACTTTTGGAGATGCTTTTTTGCTTTTGTAGTTTTTTTTTGGACAAAAATTATACATGCTGTTATTTTATGCATGCATGTCAGGAGTCGTGGAATCTGCTTTGGCCCAACCCAACCGGCCTTTTTTTTCCTGCGCTTGCAACTAAGCCGGCCCAACCCACATGGCGCACAAAGTCTGCGGCCCAGTAATATTCCTACTACAAATTCTGTATTCTGTATGAGCGACACTGCCGCGGCCTGGCCCAGTATTGTTCCTTTAGTTTTTATACTAGAAATTGTCGCGGCATTGCCGCGTATGGCTAGTGTGTATGCGTGTTTGTATATTTGTATCTACAGCATATATTGCAAGTATATTCTATTATTCGTGTATATTCATTTTAAGTATTTGTATGTGTGACATGATTTTTCGTATATTTGTTGATGTATGGAATGTCATGTACCATATATAGTTAAGTATTATGCTATGTATATTTATGTATGATGATTTTTATATTCGAATATTTGTACTATGAGTTGGCTTTAAGTAAAAAGAAGGGTCTAGGAAACAAAGATTAAGAAAAAGGGTAGGAATTTATAGGATTTGATTTTAGAAGTACATTTTTTGTGGAAGAATTATGGGATTTAAAGTTAATATCTTAGTTTAGATGTATGTACGGACAATAAATTAATCAATGAAATAAAATCATAGATCTACAACATAGGAAAATATTATTATTTTTGGCTATATTTATTATAGGGAAAGAAAATTTTAAAGTATTTTTAAAGGGAGAAAAGTATTTTATGAGTAAATAGGAGTTTTATTTTTTTGACAATAATAAATAATTTTATTTTTTATATATGGTACAGGTATGATACAATTAAATTTTTTAGCAATTTAAATAAAAAAGACTCTATTAATTATTTTTTATGAAACTGTAGACAAATTTATATCTATATTTATAGCAATAAAATTACAATAAAATATGCGATGTTATGCATTTAGATTGCAGTGCTAGTTGTGTGGAGTTCAACAAACTTGGTTTGGTATTTTTTTATTTTTATTTGATTTGTTATGATTTTTATAAAATTTCAACCGTTTTTGATAAAAATAAAATTAAAAAATAGGAAAACGGCGTTGGGCCGAATTCAGCCTACCAAGGCCCAATTTTGGCCACAAAATGGCCTGAAAGGGGAGGGAGGCCGGCCCATAAAGAGGCCCATTCGGCTGCCCTGGCTAGACCGAGGGTTGATTTTTCTAAAACTTAGGGGTTTTTTTTAAAAAAATCTATGAGAGGGGTCGGACTACGGGTTGATTTAAGTTTGAGGGCGCTTTTGCAAAAGGACCAAGGAAGGCCGATTCGGGGGTCCGTCAAGCCCGCCGTCGGACGGCCGGGAACGGCCCGCGACGTGGCCACTCTGGCTGGCCACCTTTTGGTGCAAGGATCGTACATAAGAGATTCTTTCCTTTTTTATTTTTTATCCTTTTTTATTTTTTTCTTTTTCTTTTCTGTTTTCTTTTTTTCAATATATATTTGTCAGCTTCGGTTTATTTTCTTGTACACTACTACATGCAGGTACAACAAAAAAAAAACATGAACCATCAGAAGGCATCTTGGCAAGCCGTGCAACTGATGCACTGACCGAGGGACGGTAACCGCTGTCGAAGCTCATCAACCTCATGCATGTCCTCATGTCATGTGCACTTAGCTTCGCGGCCTTGTATCTGAGGCACACACAGGCCGTCGGTTCCACGCCCGTTCTGGTGATGAGTTGGGCCGTCTTAAGCTCTGTGGGCCGTCAATCTGCTCGGAGTAGGTATCAGGCCCGTGGACCTACTCCGGCCTCAAGGGCGTGGGTCCTGCGTGGCTGTCTAGCCATTGTTACGGCCTACTCCTCCGTCCCTTTTTATTTATCGCCGTGGGATGCGTGTCACAATTTTGACTTGATTTTTAGAAAATACGTACAATATTTATATCTCCAAATAATTTTGTTTAAAAACTAGATCCAAAGATCTTTCCGATGATATTAATTATGATACTAATCGATGATATTTATTATTTATTAAAAAATTTGTGTCTCACGGCGACAAATCGTCTGAACTTTCGATCGTCTTTCCCTAAAAAAAAACTTTCACGATCGTCTGATTCTTCCCCTCTCATGTATAAAATAAAATATAAAACCGAATTTCCATAAAAATGTATAAGACCGAATTGTTTCTCAGAAAAGAATGTATACAACCGAATTTTCCAAAAAAACTATACAACCGAATTTTTAAAGAAACATGATTGGACAAAACACTCCCAAAAAAAGTATACAACGGATTTTCTAAAGTTTAGGCAAAACAC
Organism: Chrysopogon serrulatus; assembly: GCA_015844335.1. Classification (NCBI taxonomy): domain Eukaryota; kingdom Viridiplantae; phylum Streptophyta; class Magnoliopsida; order Poales; family Poaceae; genus Chrysopogon; species Chrysopogon serrulatus. Next base: position 97,515 of record JADLZL010007314.1, read on the forward strand.
TTTTTTTTCCATCTATTGAAATTAGTAGTGTCTACGTAACTAATAAGTATGGAAACTACCTCATAGTTTTTGGGTTAGAACGACCATTACCAATCAGTCACCAGAGAGGAAGGACTATGATTACAAGACGCCAAACTTGAAAGATCCCACCCATGCATGGCAGTGCTCCACGATTGAAGATGAGGAGGCAGATGCAGTCAAGCGGTGAGAACCATGAATCCACCACTATATACCTGACCACGGGGACCATGATAATTCTCTTCCTCGATTATGTAACCAGGTTTCCTTCTCAAGCCCTATTTGGATCCTCCCCCTTAGTTTGTCATAAGTCAAATGTGCGTATATTTTTTTTTATAATTCATGATATTCATAGGATGCTGTGGTCTAAAAAATCTTTGGATTGAGAATCTAGAGTTTTTTTTTATAATTCTAATTATTATTATATGGCCATCGAAAGTGTAAAAGGACATGCATGATCTTCTTGTTTCTTAGAAAAATCTATCATCACCCTTCCTCGTGCTTTGGCATACTAACTAGTAGGGATGAAAACGGATCGGATACGGACGGATATTACTCATACCACATTTGTTTTCATATATTTTTTGTTCGGATAGGATACGATTGGATATCGACATCATAAATATGCAATTTGAGTATTCGAATACGGATCCTGGATGTTCCGGACTCGGATACGAACAGATAAAACCCCTCTAAACGAATTCGGTCTACCGAATACGATCGGAAAATATCCGGACCGTTTTCATCCCTACTAACTAGCCTTTAAGTCCCGGAGGAGTGGGACTGCCCTAGACACAGGGCCTGGAATGGAGGAGCAGGCTGGAGTGGGTCGCCTCCCAGACGAAACCATCGACAGGAGCGGACAAACCTGAAAGAGTGGATGGAAGCTCGGGAGCGGAGGAGCCTTAGAGAAGCGGAGCAGAGGACAAACTGTAAGTCGAGAAAATAAAAGGACACAGTGCCGGTACAGAAAAACACCCCTCATCATTGTATGTTTGATTGTTCTTAATACCCCAGTTTTTAGGCAATCTAAAAACAGAAAAATTATTCCCCTCGAAATCTAATTGTATGTTTTGATTGTTCTTAAGTTTTTACCCCACATCAATTTTAGGCATGTAAATAGCATTAAATATAAATAAAAAATAACTAAAGTTTAGTTGTAAACGAAACGAATCTTTTGAGCCTAGTTGGGCCACGATTGGATAATATTTCCCACAAACAAACGAAATGCTACAGGACTTTACAATCTCTCTCCTCTCACAAATTTGTTATGGCAATATTTCAAATTATTCCAGGACTCGAAATCTAAAAAATCTGGAATTTTAAAGGCTTAATAATTTTAAACAATTCCAAACATCGCGGTTGCATCGGATGACAGGATGAGGCATGCAGTGCAGAGGCAATGGTGGACCGAGCATCTAGTGGAACTGTTTGCTGCGCGGCTTCCTAGGGCCGTCCACGTGGTGTCAATCGGGATGCAATGCTTTGCGGTTGGAAGTTGGAACCGATACGCACCGAGGATTCAAAAAAAGTCGTGCGTGGGAAGGGAACAAGAAAACAGAAAAAGCATGCATCACGCGCATTTGTCAGAGCGAAACACTAGTTTTGGTGGACTCCGAGGTTGACGGCACATGCAAAGAAAGCATCCGTGTGTGCTCCTTGGCCTGACGGAGCAGCAAGATGCAGAGATTTCTCGTGTCATGAACCCTTGTCCGTACCCGTTGCGGCCCCCGAATCGAAGCCATCTTGTCTGCCCCGAGCTCCATCACCCTGCCCGCCCAGTCCCACGAGCGCCCCTTGTACAGCCGCTGCGGTGCCCGGCGCCGCCCGCTGCCGCGCCGCGCCGGGGAAGAAGTCCCTTTCGCAGCTTCATTCATGGCTTGACATGAATCTGCCTTCAATCTGCTGATTCCATTCCCGTCGTCCTCTCGTCATTCCGTTGGCGTTGGGTACCCCCAGCCCGAGCGCCAGGAGAGGAGAAGGAAGATGCCACCGCCACCGCCGGCGCCGGCGGCCACCGCTCGTCCGGGACCTCCGCATCAGGTCTACTACCTCAAGACCCACGGCACCAGAGTGGCGAGGCCGCACCTCCTGGACTGGCTCGTGCTGGCCGTCCTCGTCGCCGTCGACGCGGCGCTCAACGTCATCGAGCCGTTCCACCGGTTCGTCGGAGCCGACATGATGCCGGGCCTCCGGTACCCCCTCAAGGACAACACCGTGCCCGTCTGGGTCGTGCCGGTGCGTGCGAGCTCATCTCGACGAGTCGACGAGTACCCTTAAACCCTGCTGGACTGATGCAGCCTTCCGTTCATGGACACGCAGGTGGTCGCCGTCGTTTTGCCGATGGCCGTCATCGTGGGGATTTACGTGAGGAGGAGGAACGTGTACGACCTGCACCACGCCATTCTCGGCAAGCTCCGATCCCTCGCACTGCATGCCATTCTTGTTACTAACTACTAACTTCCTATCCTATTGGAGTATACACTAGTTGGCTAGTTGCTACTGCTGCTGCTTCTTGACAGTGACATGCTGCTGTGGCCATGCAAGCAGGGCTTCTCTTCTCCGTGCTTATAACCGCCGTCCTGACCGACGCCATCAAGGACGGCGTCGGCCGGCCGCGCCCCAACTTCTTCTGGCGCTGCTTTCCTGACGGTCGGCCGGTGAGCTCACCTGTCTGCTCCATTACTGATCAGTCTTATGTGCTCTGATCTCTGCAGCTGCTTCGTTCAGATCTAGCAAACCTGATGAGTTCTTGCTCTTCTCCGTCCTTCAGGAGTACGACAACGTGACTCGAGCAGCCATCTGCCACGGAGACCCGGTGGTGATCAAAGAAGGGTACAAGAGCTTCCCAAGCGGCCACACTTCATGTAACAAACTACTACTGCACACTTGATCTATCTGATTGCTTGCATGCATGCCACCGGCACCACTCACTAACACTGAGCACCGGACTCCTTCCGCCACCAACGGGCATCTCGCGCGCAGGGTCGTTCGCCGGGCTGGGCTTCCTGTCCTGGTACCTGGCCGGCAAGATCAGGGCGTTCGACCGTCGAGGGCACGTCGCCAAGCTCTGCATCGTCGCGCTGCCGCTGCTGCTCGCCGCCATGGTCGCCGTGTCCAGGGTCGACGACTACTGGCACCACTGGCAGGACGTGTTCACCGCCGGAGTTCTCGGTAGGTGTAGGTCGTCGATTCGCATCCCGGTCTCTCGTTTCTTGTGTCGTCAGGTCTTCTGCATTTTCAAGATTAGAAATGCATCACAGTGTGGGAATCTGCATCTGCAGGATTGGTGGTTGCTTCCTTCTGCTATCTGCAGTTCTTCCCGCCACCAACTGGTGAACAAGGTCAGTCATGCATGTGTTAGATAGATCTTGCATCTATCATCCTCTTTTGAGCGGATACATTATAGGTTCGTTGGTAACAAAGTTCTTTTACTACTTGACGAATTTCAGGATTTTGGCCTCATTCCTACTTTGAGTACATCCTCAGCCTGGAAGATGGCGACATCCAAGTACAGTCGACAGCAGCTGACGACTCGAGTCATCAACACCTGACAATTGACTCGTCTCCTGGTCGTGTTGCCATTCCAGTGGAGATGAGAACCACTAGCCTAGCATCGGATTCCATGGAGTCAGGAAGGCCACATATTTCATTTCAGTGACTAAAAGCTGTATTTTTTTTTTTTCTCTTCTTCTTCTTCTCTAGAAGACCGTACGCTATCTTTCAAGGCATCATCACTACTACTGTACACCAGAAAAATTCACAAAACTCGATTAGAACCTACTGTATACAGTACAGCACTGTATGTTGTGCCTTTTCACTAATGATTAGTGTACGACCCAAAACTCGATTAGGACCTATAAGCTGAAACTGCTTACAGCATTCCGTTTCAGCTGTTCGTTCGATCGATCTCTGGTATATGCAGCGGCCGGCCGGCAGCCTGGCCTTCAAATGCAAGAGGGAGGGACTAGCGTGCCGCCGACGACGCCGCCGGCGACGTGCGCGCACCGCGACTGCGTGGCGACCCCGCGCCTGACGTAGCGCAGGTCGATGTCCCTGAGCTCCAGCTCCCGGCACGGGCTGGCCTCGCTGCACGACAGCTTGACGGCGACCCTGGTCGCCGACTCGCCCCGGATGTTCCTGAACTTGACGTCGCTTATCCTCACCGCCGACGGCCGCTGCCCGGACTCGCGGCAGGAGGCGTAGGGGCAGTACTCCTGGTCGATGATGATGGGGTTGCGGACCTTCCTCATCACGATGTCCTCGAAGACGAGCCCGGCGACGGCGGTGGGCCAGGTGCCGCCGCGCCACGTCTTGATGCGCACGCCGTTGGACGTGCCGGCGATGGTGCAGTTGGCCACGCGCAGCCGCCGCACGTCCTCCTCGCCGGGGTACCTGCCGAGGCTGCCCACGCTGATGCCGTGGCCCGGGCCGCACGACACCCCGGACACCACCACGTCCGAGGCCCCCGGCCCGACGGAGACGCAGTCGTCGCCGGTGGCCACCGCCGAGTCCGTGACGCGCACGTTGGAGGAGCCCTGGATGTGCACGCCGTCCGTGTTGGGGCTGCGGCGCGGCGCGCGGATGCTGACGTGGTGGATGCGCACGCCGTGGCTGCCCACCACCGTCACGTGGAAGAACTTGCTGTCCAGCGACGTCACGCCCGTCATCGTCGCGTTCCTCACCAGCCCGAGCTTGATGGACTGTCGGTGGAGACGATGATGAGCCAGCAGGTAAAAAGAAAAACAATTCACAGATCGACCGTTGGATTTTTCGATCGGACTGCCGGCCGGCGAAACGTGCAGCATGCCAGCATGAACTTACAGTGGGCAGAAGCTTGCAGTCGCGCTTCTGCGGGCACTCGTTGAGCGGCCACGCCGTGGCGCCGCGGCCGTCGAACGTGCCGCCGCCGGTGACGAGCAGCCCGTCGATGCTGGAGAAGTGGACCCACTCGCGGTAGCCCCGGAAGGCGGCGAGACCCGGCGGCGCGCGGAGGACGCCGGCGACGTGGACCTCCATGTAGCCCTTGCACGGGCCGCGGAACACCAGCGGGTGCAGCAGGTACTCGCCCCTGGGGACGACGACGGCCGCTCTCCCCGGCGTCGCGCACGCCTTCGTCCACGCCCGCAGGAAAGCCCCGGAATCGTCCGTGCGCCCGTCGGCGGCCGCGCCGAAATCTGAGACGTTGAAGACGCGGCTGCCGCCGGCGGCGGCGGCGACCCCTGCGGACCACGTCGCCGTGGCCAGGAGAAGCAGAGCAGCTAAGCGCAGTGGCATGGCTGTGGGCACCGTACCTCAGCTCGATCTGGAAGAACAGAAAGGAATTAAAGCTAGCGAACACGCATCGTGCATGCACGCAATTGGCATCACGCATTGCTCCGACCATGTTTTTACGGCCTGTGGTTCTTGGGACCGGGCAATTGTATATTGCTTGTTTGTTATGAGGCCGGGAAGCTGCTCTTGCCGTGAGCACCAGCGTTTACCTTGTTTCATGGTTGAATTGTCTCGCGTCCCAACGAAGTCTAGTGGCGGTTGGTCCAAGTAGGTACTGTAGGAACCAGTCCGAATATCCGAGGTTGTCTGTTGGGCCCTCCTCTACGAGCAGGTGGTCCACTATGCAGTAGTAGGTATCACTCCAGCATGCACACATTAATAATCCCTCGGTCCCTAGTAGTATATCCAATTATACGCTTTTTCTATCTAAAGCTTCCACTTCTAGAATCTGTATTAGTTAATTTTTTTTAAGTTTAACTAATTTTATAGAAAAAAGCATCCATATCTATGATATAAAATAAGTATCATATGAAAATATATTATATGATAAATCTAATGGTACTAATTTGATATCATAAATCTTAGCATTTTTTTCTAGAAGTTCGCTCAAAATTTTAAAAAAAATTAACTTATTTAGAGACAGAGAGAGTAATTTGATAGTTGTATGCAAGTGTGTAAGGTAAAAGCAGGAAGCAAAGCCAAAAGAGCAAGCCTAAGAAAAACAAGGAACTCGTATATGCATAAAAATCCTATTTACTTTTCATGGAAACCACCTTATAAAGTCTATAGGGGTAGAAGAATCTACATAAACTCATAGGTACATTTGAATATATTCTAACCTATAGGTTGGTCAAATGGGCAAGAACCGATGGCCAGGCGTACTAAAAAACACGGCCCAAGCATGGCCTAGCCTGACACCAATCGTGCCCATGGCAGGCATGGCCTAGTGGTAGAGCCATGTCTGGGCTGCAACTCTAGCCTATAGTGCCATTCCAGGCATGACGTGATTATTGTGCTAGTACAATGTGATTTCAACCGCTAAATGGCCTTAGGATAGATTTTAGCTGTCGGATTCAATATATAAGCTCATCTTTCACCAAAACCTAGGCATGAAACTTTTCATTTGATTTTGTTACCACGTGCTTTCAACATCATGATCATGGTTTATTTTCCTGGAACACCACAACAAATCTCCCTACCATACCAGTGTGAAAAACTCTGCATCCCTAAAGCCCTAGTGAGTAGGGTTTGCTCTCTCCATTGACAAACACTCATAAATAAATAAATAAATAAATAAAAGTAATCTGGGTTGTATCTCACATTGGGTACTTAGAATGAAATTTAGCTATCTCCAGCTAAAAAGGTTTTAGCGGGTTAAGAAGGGTCTTCGGTTTTAAATTGATTAGGCTCGTAACTAGAGATAGACAATTGGTTTTCAAAAGGAGGATGTTGAGCAAAAAATTGTGTCACGGAAGATTCAGATTAACTGCGAACAAAATTTGAAAGGAAGTTTTTCCAAGAGAAACATTTGCACGGAGGGAGATTCAAAAGAGGAAGTTTTCCAAAACAAGAGTTACAGAAACATTTGCACGGAGGGAGATTTCAAAATGACTGCTTTTTTGGTATTTACATCCATTTAGTTATGTTTAATGCCACTTTAACCTTT
>JADLZL010007315.1:0-62286 GCA_015844335.1 Chrysopogon serrulatus
CGCGACACAACTACACCGCCAACAGGATCAAGAAGGTTCAAGAAGACACCCGAAGCAACGAGGCCCGGCGGAGCCAGGTGGGGGCGGCCGGCCCCAGGGGCGGTCGGCGCCCCTAATTTCACCGATGGCCGCCGCCTTACGGAGTCTTCCTCCCACGGTTCCTTGGAAGTCAATCAAAGCATCCCTACGTCGATTTTAGGTCGGTTTGATCCGACGGTGCACATGAGATGAAGACGCGGATCGGCGACGTGGCGGTTCCTTGCCCCCTACTCCACCTCGGCCTAATAATGACGCCCCAAGGCCCCTCCAAGAGGCATTCTACACCCCGGTGCTTCATATTCTCTACAAAATTAGGGTTAGGGTCCCTCTAGTTGATCTAGTTCTAGTTCATCTAGATCTAGTTCATCTAGATGTAGCAATTAGGAGAGACTAGTTCTTCTAGATCTAGTCTTGTTTAGAGATTAGAGAGATTGAGTAGAGGAGTAGAGATTGCGGAGGAGCTCCGGCATGTCGGCGCTTCTTCGTGGTCTGTATTCTTACGGATTGACTTCCTCGCCCGGAGCTGCGTTCGAGGTACTTTTGTATTTACCATTCTGATTTAAGTAAGCAACTTGTTCTTATTCGTTTTTTGGTTCACATCTCATATTGAGAGCTTTGATCTTGGTCATTACTTGGTTGAAGTAGTATTTCGTAGTGTAGGTGTGGTGCCTAGGCTAGGTTTACTTGTGAATGTCCCCTGATCAGCCGGATAGTGGTAGCTCGCGTAGGTGACTTTATAGCTACGTTGAATCCTCTGTAGTCCACTTCCCGTTGATAGGACTGATAGGCTTATAGGTGTCTGGTAGGAAGATTACTCTGTTTCTTCTCCTATTCAGGTCACTTGTCCGATAAGACGATATTATACAAAGTTTACCGAAGTCAGAACTAGAGTACATTAGCTATTTCCTTTTTCTTGATATGATCTAGCCTAATTGTAGGGTTAAGTCTATATACTTTGTCATCATCACAACTGTTCCCTGTGGATACGATATTTAAAACCTCCGGGTAAAATGTGACACTGGTATGATATCTGTGCGCTTGCGGATAATCCTACTTAAATCTATTTAATGGAGTGCAGTTAAAAATACCAACAAGCATTTTTGGCGCCGTTGCCGGGGAACGGTTTGCTGATCTTGACTTAGTCTAGCTTAATCTTGTATTATACTTTTATGTTTTCTTATTTTATCCCAGTCTCTTCATTATTTTTGTGTTCATCCTTATGGATGCCTTCAATCCTGTTTTATCCCATGCTCTTCATTATTTTTGTGTTCATCCTTATGGATACCTTCAATCCTGTTTTATCCCATTCTCTTCATTATTTTTGTGTTCATCCTTATGGATGTCTTTAATTTTATTTCTATATGTCTTTATGGCATGCGTGAAAGCTTTAGGCCACCAAAATCTATAGAACCTATCATAACACCTGGCTATGCGCTGCGCCCTATGTCTAATTAATATGATTTGGGATAACTTATCACCCGAACTAAACACGGAAGTCTTGGTAGCTAAAACATAATCATTTTATTCCCAAGATTTAGCTATCGATCCTAAACCTTTGAAATTCCACTTTGATGATTTAGACTTCCAATTGGCTAAGATGCTCATAAATCAATACACATCAGATCTTCTCAAAAGAGCATCTTAGAAAAAGCATCATCGACTTCCTTTCCCTCCTGAAAGACATTGCAAAGAGTTCAAGAATGGCATGACAAGTGATGCCATAGAAGGAGAGCCAAGCCACTTAGGAATAAATTCTGCCAAGCCACTTAGGAATAAATTCTATCTTCTCCCCTTCTATGCCCACAATAAATATCTTTGAACCCATCTCTAAACCCATCCTTGACCCCAATGAATCTTTTTGTGCTCTTTCTATTAAACTTCATTATAATCCTAGAAATCTATCAAGACATCATAAGAATATGAGTCATGACGATTATAGGAATAACCAAGAAGAGCAACAACAATGGTAGAAATACATAGAAATACATATGCCATTGTGAAAGAATGGATGGAAGAAGATGAAGCTTTAGCATCTAAACTTGGTTTAAATTCAAATAGTGATTTTGAATCAATTGCTTTAATAAACATGACTCATCCAAGTTTAGAGGAGGCTTTAGACGAGACCAACCTTGGAGGTATCAATTTATGGGAAATCCTAGAAAATAAAACATCCAATAAATGTCATAGGCATGGAATAATAGAGGCAAACTTGTTGCCTATAGACAACCATGAAGAGACACCCTTGGAGTTTGAAAAGGGAGATTACATCGATGAGCATGGGAATTATCTCATTAACACCATATCAAATCCATGCTCATATGAGAATTCCCTGAATCTTTTGGTCTCTCTAATATTACCACACACGAGATCTTCAACCCCCTTATTTTACCTGTTCATAAAATCATTAAGAGGGTGGTTGTAGATACATATGTTTATCATAAATATTAAAGATCTCGTTATAGTCTTGATATAGGTGCACAAAGGTTAATGTTCTAGAGGAAACCACCTCACCAACTTGATGTACACTAATTAGAAGGTTTCCTAAGAACAACTTTGTGTCCCAAAATAACCACTCTTAAAAAAAAAATGAATTGAGCTTGCACCTTTTGTTATACCCTTGTGAATTGAGCATAAAGTTATAATTATCAAAATATTCCTTTGGATATTTTTTTTTTGTCACTAACCATTTTAGGTTTGAAGTAAGAAAATAACTAATGACAGCACAGGTATGTCAAAACAACCATCATGCAATTTTGAATTACATCCACTCAAGTTTACATTTACGCAAAATTCAAGCTTGGGGGAATGGGCTTATTTGAAAAATCTTAAATCATGTTGCTAATAATGGTTGTCTCTACCTTTTTAATTCATGCTGAAAATATTGCATAATGATCATGCTTTTTCATCTCTGTCTGAATAAAATCTTTATGAGTGCTTTCATGTTATCTTTGTCCGCTATAGTAAGTTTTGGTTTGGAAGTACTTCTTGGATACTTTCATAGGCTTTTTAAATTAAGCGTGGTGCTTAGGTTAAATAGTCTACCTTAGCCAGGTTAGACATGGAGTTTGGTTTGGCTATTGATCTAAAATTAGCTTGTGTAGACATTGGATATTTTGTCGGACTAACCCCTGTAGGAAATTCTCAAAATTAATTTGGGTAAGTCATGAGAGGAATTCGAATTAGAGATGAGACAGAGTACATGCTGAACTTTAATAACTTTATAGAGGAAGACACAGCGCATTCATCATGAATAAAAGAACTGTGAGCATTAATAATTCATTCACTTTATCTTCTGCTACAAGTTACTTTGCCTCAGGCTATGTCTGTATAAAATATGATTTATGCTAAACAATATTAATATTATCTTTTCATTAGCATAGACAAAATAAAATAAAATCTTTGGATAAGCAACCTATGTTTAAAATCTATATACTCCTTCGGGTATGTCCTTGTCCACTAATCTACTGCAGGCATAATAATAACTGGAGTGAAAAGAGTCAAAAGATCAAAAAACAAAAGATGGCAAAAGAATAGATGCAACAGAGGAGACAAGATGTCTATGAGCAACTCAAGATTCAAGAGGAAGGACCACCAGTCATTTACCCTTCATCACTTAGTGCTATCACGCTCTAATAATGAAGGTAATATTCTAAGGTAAGTGGTCACTGTTCTTCTCTTGATCTTGCTGTGCACATAAATTAAAACACAAACATATTGAGTTACAATTTAAATTGATTAACCTAATTAACTCAACATGGTTTGTCTTTTAAGATTGTTCATGGCACTGTTCTCTTAATCTCAGTCTTAACCAAACAAGCTAAAACATTATATTCAACCTTGGAAAGATGATAGTCATACTCATGTGAAAATTTATATAGGGATAGACAATCCTTCCATTGGTTAAGCAAGTCATTCTTTTCTGCCATGTGAACTTAAATGCAACATTAAATGCTCAATCTTTTGATCTTACCACTCATAGCATAAATAAACAATTCATGTAACACCAACTTTATCTTGTTCAATGTGCCTAAGGATAGAGAAAAATAAATAAAGAAATAGATTTAGTTCTGTTGGTGTTTTTCCACCAAAGCAGAGCCCATGCACTTGATCTCTACCTTGGTTTTGCAAACAGGACAACACGTCGAGCAAAGTTCATTAATTCTACAAGTGAAAGTTCTGTGAGCATGCACATTGAGCAAGATGCTGCCAGCTACTATTAAAGCTCTACTTCAACCTGTTGGCCAAATCAAAGAACAAAGGTGACATCATCATCACTAGAGGTATGCAACTATAAGACCTCCATCTCTCAAGATGGAGAGATACACAAGAGTGGAAGAAAAAGTTCTATCGGTAAACTTAAAATTCCGTACCCTTTGCCATAAGGTAATATGGTAGTTATCTAATTAATTAAGTATTCCTATCTACTTCAATAATTTCACTTTAATATATTCATCTTCATAAATATTAAAAAGGAAATAAAAATTTTTATTGCTTTATTTACTGCATCATAAAATATTAAAAGCTCCACGTGAATAAACTTATGGTAACCCTATAGAAATATTTCTTTGTGGTGACATAAATAATAATAATAGTTTCTGTATTTACTTTCTTGCATTATGAAAAAACCTAAGCCCCATAAGAATAAATATTCTCTGTGGAGACATAAAAAAATAATATAACTATATATCATGCACTCATATTTAATTTCTGCATAATTAAACTAGAAAATCCTAAAAAAAAGAATCCTGCTAGAATCTGTTAATTCAAATTAATTTAAAGAATAATCAATTACTTATTGGCTGATCACTAACCTCTTATTAAATTCGAGCCTCGAGTTTTGGTTTTTCTTGTTGGAGTATAATTATGCAGGAACAATATTATGACAAGAAGAAAGTCTATTAGTGGCACCCACCAGGAGCGCTGCTGGTTACCGCACTCTGAAGATTATTAACACCAAGTATTGCAAACATCTAGCTTGGGGGAGGAGCATCCCCTAGTTATCAGGTTCACAATAGTATCATAGGAAAATTTAAAAATGCCAAAAATATGTCAGCACATGAAGGCTCACCCTTAATTAAGAAAAACACAAAAATATTCGGGCACATTAAGGCTCGACGCGATCGAAGGGATTAGCTTGGAGGAGACGCACCCCCGTTATCATCGTGATTAAGGTATGTCTTTACTATTAGTTTTATTTTAGTAAGCTATAGTGTGTGATTTAATAATTAAAGTATGTTTGAAGAACTCTCTCTCTAATCCTTTAAAGTGGAAATGATGAATAGTTACTCTACTATAATTCCTTTCAAGTGCCTAGTTTTTAACCATGGATTTTCCTAAAGTTTTGGACATGACTACTTTGATATAAGAATTTACTCTGAACCTAAAATTTGTGGAGGCATATGCTTAAACTAAAGTCTAGGTAATTGATTGATATGATACATGAAGGTCTAAGCTGCTATTTATCTTATTCCTAGCATTACTAAGTTCTGGAGATTTATTTTAAAAACCTAAAATCTTACATGATGAGCTCTTGTATGACAAAATTTGAATTCCTACCAAAGCCATATATGATACATTTAGAGTTAGGAAAAACCTTTGCATATTCATTTGCTTGCTTTACATTGAGTTTAGTCAACCTTTAGAATATACCTTATGAGAGTCTTGTCATGCTTTTAAAATCAAGATCACTTACGCACTCCACCCACATATGCATTACTCCTACTCTAGGATGTAAGCGCAGTCATTTCCACTTTCATCTAGATCCACCTTAAAAATGTTTTTCTCCTACATCAGGAGTAAACACCTAAAAATATACCCTATAGGACAGCCCCCGTTTAATTGCTCTAAGTTCTTCTCATTATCTCTCCAATTATTTATATTCAAAGGATACATGTGGCTATGCAAAAGTATTGAAAAAAAGAGAAGAGTGAAAAATGGGAGTAAAAGATGGACAAGTGTCCTAGCATTAAAACAATGGGTACATAGATGCCCGCCTCCCAGATTAAAAAAAAAAGAGAGATAAAAAAAAGAAAAAAAAAAGAGAGAATAAAGATAGCCCATGTTTTCTGTGAGAAGTTCTAAGTTCTAAGGAGGAAGTTATTTTCAAAAGAGCAAAAGTAGAATTAGGATTAGCCACTAAATACCATATATACACCTATCCACCATATTCCATACACATGCACATCTTGATTTGATTGTATGCCTTGATTCTCTATGGATCCATTGTTTGACTTTACAACACATGAATTGCAAGTATGATTACCCTTGTTATTGCCACTCCTATGAGCTCCACTATAAATGCTTAGTTGTAGGAAGGCATGACATTATTAATGCCTCAGTAAGATCCATAAATACCACATATAATAAGAGACTTGAGGGTGTCATACAATTAAGCTCGAGTTTTATTGCGAAAATTTATAAAACTTCGAATATTGGTAATCTTGTAAAAGAATTTGAGACATAGTGCTTGACTTGATTGTTCTATCTTTCGATTGCTCAAGATTTATGCAAAAGCTGTAAAGCTCCATGATTAAAGGTAAAATGGGTAAGTTTGAAAGTTAGAGCAGTTTTGTCTAAGCCGAAGGAAAATTTATGTTTAAAAGCAAGTGAGCTTAAAAGAAATAAAAGTATTGCAGCAACTCCTGATCCAAGTTTACTAATAACTAGATCTAGATTGTTTGCCAAGGGACTGGCAAAAGGTAAGCTTGGGGGTATTGTTGACACTCCTTAGCGTCAACTTTTACTAGGGCTTTTTACCCGAAGGAAAACAAGAAAACACACTAGTCTAGGGCTTTATCGACAAATTCCACGAGTTTTGGTGATTTGTGAAATTTTCAGGAAATTTTCAGAAAAAAAAGACAAAAAGAGGGATTTAAGTGCAAATTTACCACGAAACTTAACCGCGACGCAACTACACCGCCAACAGGATCAAGAAGGTTCGAGAAGACACCCGAAGCAACGAGGCCCGCAGCGGAGCCCAGGTGGGGCCGGCCGGCCCCACCCTGGGGCCGGTCGGCGCCCTAATTTCACCGATGGCCGCCGCCTTCTGGAGTCTTCCTCCCACGGTTCCTTGGAAGCCAATCAAAGCATCCCTACGTCGATTTTAGGTCGGTTTGATCCGACGGTGCACATGAGATGAAGACGCGGATCGCTGACGTGGCGGTTCCTTGCCCCCTACTCCACCTCGGCCTATATAATGACGCCCCAAGGCCCCTCCAAGAGGCATTCTACACCCCGGTGCTTCATATTCTCTACAAAATTAGGGTTAGGGTCCCTCTAGTTGATCTAGTTCTAGTTCATCTAGATCTAGTTCATCTAGATGTAGCAATTAGGAGAGACTAGTTCTTCTAGATCTAGTCTTGTTTAGAGATTAGAGAGATTGAGTAGAGGAGTAGAGATGCGGAGGAGCTCCGGCATGTCGGCGCTTCTTCATGGGCTGTATTCTTTTTGGATTGACTTTCCCCGTCGGGAGGCTGCGTTCGAGGTACTTTTGTATTTACCATTTCGATTTAAGTAAGCAACTTGTTCTTATTCGTTCTTTGGTTCACATCTCATATTGAGGGCTTTGATCTTGGTCATTACTTGGTTGAAGTAGTATTTCGTAGTGTAGGCGTGGTGCCTAGGCTAGGTTTACTTGTGAATATCCCCTGATCAGCCGGATAGTGGTAGTTCGCGTAGGTGACTTTATAGCTACGTTGAATCCTCTGTAGTCCACTTCCGTTGATAGGGACTGATAGGCTTATAGGTGTATGCGGTAGGAAGATTACTCTGTTTCTTCTCCTATTCAGGTCACTTGTCCGATAAGGCGATATTATACAAAGTTTACCGAAGTCAGAACTAGAGTACATTAGCTATTTCCTTTTTCTTGATATGATCTAGCCTAATTGTAGGGTTAAGTCTATATACTTTGTCATCATCATAAGCTGTTCCCCTGTGGATATGATATTTAAAACCTCAGGGTAAAATGTGACACGGGTATGATATACAAATGCGCTTTGCGGATAATCCTACTTAAATCTATTTAATGGAGTGCGTTAAAAATACCAACAACAAGCATGACAAGCAAAAGATATCCCTTTTCGCCAAATGACCCTTCAAAGCTTGACCTACATAGGCTCGGTTTGGAAGACGCCGAAGCAAAGAAGCTGGCAGACTTCCTCAGCGAGAACAGCGAGGTATTCGCTTGGTCCGCATCGGACCTAAAAGGCGTGAAACAAGATTTGGCACAGCACAACCTAAACGTTAGCCCCGAAGCCAAGCCAAGGAAACAAAGATTAAGAAAAATGTCGGATGAAAGGGTAGAAGGCGCAAAGCAAGAATTGCAAAAAAGATTACTGGACGCCGGAGTAATCAGACCCGTGCAATACCCAGAATGGCTGGCAAAATGTGGTAATGGTGCGAAAGAGCAACGGCAAATGACGAATGTGCGTAGATTTCACCGACATAAACAAGGCATGTCCCAAAGTTCCATTTCCATTGCCTCGAATCGACACCCTGGTCGACATTACTTCGGGTTCCGAAATGCTCGGTTCTTCGGATCGCTTTTCGGGCTACCACCGATATGGCTGAATCAAGATGATGAGGAGAAAACGAGTTTCATCACACCGGGAGGAACCTCTTGCTTTTCGTAGAATGCTAGAAGGGTCAAGAAACTCCGGTGCAACTTTTTCCAGAATGACAGCGAAGGTTTTCATGGAACAAAAAGGAAGAAATCTTGTCGCTTATGTCGATGACATCGTCGTCGTTAGCAAGAAGAAGGAGACACACATCTCAGACTTGAGGGAGACATTCGAAAACATCAAAACTAGTGGGCTGCGTCTGAATCCTGAAAAATGTATCTTCGGCATCGAAAGTGGAAAGATGCTCGGTTGTATGGTCTCCTTGAGGAGGAATAAAGGCGAACCCGAAAAGATAGCAGCTATAGTCAACATGCGACCACCAAGAAATCGAAGGCAAGTGCAACAATTATTTGGAAGACTAGCTGCCTTAAAAGCGATTCATATCTCGCTCGGTAGAAAAGGGACTTCCGTTCTTGAGCGCTCGGGAACTCAGACCCCTTCGAGTGGGGACCCCTACAAGAACAGGCATTCGAAGACTTGAAAGCATATCTCGCTAAGATGACAACTTTGTCGTCACCTTCGCCGAAAGCAACCCTGCTACTGTACCTCGCGGCATCCTCGTCAGCCGTGGCGCAGATCTTGGTAGAGGAGAAAGAATGCGAAAACAAACTTATTTGTTCCCAATCTATTTCGTCTCAAGCGTTGGCCGGTGCTAAAGCGAACTACTCGAACCGGAGAAAATCGCTTACACAGTGGTCATGGCATCCCGTAAGCTCAAGCCCTACTTCCAAGCACACAACGTAAAAGTACTATCTTCGCAGCCGTTGGAAGCATTGTTCAAGAACCAGGAAGGAGCAGGAAGAATTGCGAAATGGGCAGCAGAGCTGAACGAGTTCGTCATTGACTACGAACACCGTTCTTCTATAAAATCTCAAGCCCTCGCAGATTTCATAGCAGATTGGACCCCAGCAGCAAACGACACCACGCTGCAGTTCGAAGAGGCCACGTGGACTGTTTTCTGCGATGGTGCCTGGGGAGCATCCGGAGCAGGAATAGCCACAATTCTGATCCCCCCGACGGGACCCAAACTCAAGTGCGCAGCCAGGTTGGACTTCCTTTCAACCAATAACACAGCAGAGTATGAGGCAGTCTTATTGGGACTTCGCAAGCTAAGAGCACTCGGCGTGCGAAGATGCATAATCAAGACGGACTCGATGGTGGTGTCGGGTCAAATAGAGAAAACTTTCTTGCAAGAGAACCTGAGCTAACTAGATACTTGGCAGCCGTGCGCTCGATGGAGAAGCACTTCGCAGGATTTTTGGTCAAGCATATTCCAAGAAACGAGAACACAGAAGCAGACGAATTGGTGAAAGCGGCTGCTCAATCATTGGAAATGCCCTCGGATGTGTTTTTTCAGAAGTTAACAATTCAATCTGTCAAGGATGAAGAAGAAAGCCTAAAATTAATACACGCAATACTAAGCGAAGACTGGAGAACCCCCCATCCTAGCCTTCATCAATGGCTCGTTCGAACCGCAAACAAAGCGGGGAGATTCATTATTTGGGTCGCCAAGACCGGACTATATTCGGTAATTGGTGGCGATCTATACAGGTCAGGTGTCGTAGCACCAATGCTAAAATGCATAAGCCGAGAAGAAGGAGTCCAGCTGCTAAAAGACATTCATTCCGGTACATGCGGGGCTCATAGAGGACCACATGAGATAGCACACAGAGCGATAAGGCAAGGATTCTACTGGCCAACAGCGGCACTTGATGCGAAAGAGTTAGTCCGGCGGTGCGAAGGATGCTAGTTGTTCGCCAAAAAATAGAACAGACCAGCGAACCTAACACGTTCAATCGTACCGACTTGGCCGCTTCAGAGGTGGGGAGTCGATATTGTCGGTCCGCTACCTACGACTCCGAGGAACGCGTCCGTTTAGCGGTTGTAGCTTTGGAATATTTCACCAAGTGGGTCGAGGCTAAACCGCTCGCAAAGATAACTTCAGGAACCATGATCAGCTTTGTTTGGCAGCGAATAGTGTGTCATTTCGGAGTGCCCCTCGGAATCACGGTAGACAATGGGAAGCAGTTCGATTCTACGAGTTCGGGAACTTTTGCAAAAGAAGCGGCAATTCAAATTAATTTTCGCCCCAAGTATATCATCCGGCATCAAATGGAGCAAATAGAAAGAGCAAACGGTTTAATCTTCGAATCAGTGTCAAAATCACTATTCGACGCGAAGAAGGGAAGGTGGCCTCAAGAGATGGTAACAGCTGTTTGGGGACACAATGTTTCGCAATCAAGGGCTACCGGCTTTACTCCCTTCAGGCTCTTGTTCGGAGGCGAGGCGGTAACCCGGAGGAACTCAAAGCGGGCTCGTTTCGCACTCTAGTGGCAACAAACACCCCGGTCGGCGGTATGTGCGCTTGGAAGCCGTCGAAGCGGATAGGGAAAAAGCGGCAAAGAACCTAGCAAGTACCACGCCGAAACAAAAAATTTGGCGCGGAACAAGAAGGTCCTAAGAAAAAACATCTGCGAAGGGGACTTGGTCCCGGGTCGGACACAACGACAAGCAAGGGAAGCTTCAGCCTCGGTGGTATGGGCCATTCATTGTAGCAAGTAGCGTGGGCGAAGGTGTTTTCCGCTGCCGAGCAGAGGGCGGGGACCGAAAGCTCCTACACATACTTGGCCCGACAATCTTCGTCGTTTTACCCTTGAGCCCAGGCTCTGTAACCTCCAACTATTCGACATTTATGTAATATTATTTCGAACAAACGCAATTGAAGTGGAGAGCGAAGCAGAGGCTGAGCGAAAATTCAGTATCGGTTTGAAAAAGCCCCGGTTTTTAAATGCGAACCGGGCTCATCGAAGTCAAACGGCACGCGGCGCCCGGGCACATCGCGGCGTCTCGAGGCTGTACCACCCAAGGGTGTTCTCTATCGAGCGTTTGGTAACGCGCGAGCACTTCGCACAAACCAAATTATAAACACCCAAGGGTGCGTATCATGCGATACAAATTTCGAAATGAAGAAATCCTAAGGATACTTCTTTATCGAAAAACACAAATCGGGATTGCTAGCCAAGTCAAGCGCAAACCCTAAAGTACGGGAGAAAGTACAAAAAGTTACGATTCGATCCGGGCAAATTTAAGGAGAGTAAAAGCGGAATCCATGCAAACAACTTGTGGATCGGCGCAACCACCACAACAACCGTTTTTAAGTCATACCCACCAGAAGTTAACAGGCCTCCCAAGAGCGGACGGCACTATAAAAAGAGCCCAAAAGCCCGCCCCTACCACAGGCAAAGCACAGAGCTCAGTAGGAATGAGAGGAACCGGGAGACAACTAGATACGAGCAGTTTAGGTCTTCGAAGTGCCCAAGTGAGTTCGCGCGCAGACTGAGAAAGGAAAGCCACCAAGTAATCATTAGCCTCAGCAACAGCGAATAGAGCTCCCGCAATTTCATCTGCTAGAGGCAGAGAAGATCCCGGCAGTGCGCCACAGATCACATCACTGCCGCACAAAAGCCCACGTGGCGAATAGCCAGATTAATAGGGTTGAGAGCCATCAGGATAGCGGGGATGACAACGCGCCCTCATATCACAACCGCCAGTCGTCACCAAGGCACAGGCTGAGGAAGAATGACAACCAGGTATTCGCTAGCTTCTACGGCGGCGAAAAAAGAAAGTGCAAGACGATGCATAAGAGGTAACAATTGTCTCGGGAGCCGCGCCGCCTACCTTCTCCACCTTCTACTTGGTACCAAGCGGGAAGGGCTGCTGGGACGATTAGTAGCTTCAAAGGGAAACCCAGCGGGGCTCGGTCTTATTTCGCTCTAGCGAATGTAAATTCGCCCTAGCGAATGTAAATTCGCCCGACTCCCCTAGCAAGAGAGGGAAGGGGGCCTTTTAAAATTTAAAGTTTTGACTAAGCCTATGGGGCTCGGTCTCATTTCGCTCTAGCGAATGTAAATTCGCCCGACTCCCCTAGCAAGAGAGGGGAAGGGGCCTTTTAAAATTTAAATTTTTGATTAAGCCTACGGGGCTCGGTCTCATTTCGCTCTAGCGAATGTAAATTCGCCCGACTCCCCTAGCAAGAGAGGGGAGGGGGCCTTTTAAAATTTAAAGTTTTGACTAAGCCTACGGGGCTCGGTCTCATTTCGCTCTAGCGAATGTAAATTCGCCCGACTCCCCTAGCAAGAGAGGGGAGGGGGCCTTTTAAAATTTAAATTTTTGATTAAGCCTACGGGGCTCGGTCTCATTTTGCTCTAGCGAATGTAAATTCGCCTGACTCCCCTAGCAAGAGAGGGGAGGCGGCCTTTTAAAATTTTAATTTTTTGATTTAACCTACGGGGCAAGATCTCATTTCGCCACAGCGAATGCAAGTTCGCCCGTTAACCCGAGCCAAATGAGGTCCGCCAGGCCACAGGGGGTCTTTCCCAAAATTGAAAGACTAAGGCCGATCTCCTCCCCGCCATAATAAGCAAAACTTCGCTGTGCGATACCGGATTATCACAATCCATAAACACCAAAAACAAAGAGAGAGAAATCAACACTTGAGCGAAATCACAAAATGAAAGTTCGGGTTACAAAACAACAGACCCTAAAAGGGGTCACCACGGTAGTCACAATTGTCGGTAAGCAAGTCGCGCCCGAACCTATTGCCCGGGGCGGCAAAAATAGTTAAAGCGATGCTCTTCCATAGGAGCGAAAAATCTCTTGAGGTTCTTCCTTCGGGACAAGTAGGTCGGCCGGGCAAAGCACATCCCTCGCCGTCGCTCGGTCAAAGTCGAAGGGTCAAACGCTTGATAAAAATCATGCAACGATCGGAACATGTCACGATTATGCCGAAGACGCGATCGGAGAAAACTCCTTAGCGAGTACCCGATATGACGGCGGCGGTATTCGTACCACGACCCACCGCCAACCACAAAATTACCACGGCCAATTGTCAAAGGATAAACTTCTTGGGATGGCCGGGCCCGTCCCGGGATCCTGCGCCATCGATATACATTAAGTTAAATTGTTTACGTATCAGTTAAGCGGCTCACAACCCGAGCCAGAGTAAGCCAAATCACTTTTTTAGACATTCGTCGGGGGACTTCGCACAACCTCCTCGTTCGAGTAGTCTACGCATTTTTCGTCGGCGGGGAGAGGTAGTCGCGGCACCCCCGGACAAGGCGGGCCGCGAGCATCGCGAGCTGCGCGAGATAGGCCTTCACCTTCTCCTTGATAACCTCCTGTTCCTCCGCGCTCTGCAAAGCGAAGGGTCCACATGCATCAATATAGAAAACACCAAATATAGGCAGAAAGTAAGGCTGAATCTTACACTTCCTCGGCTAAGAGCAGCGCGAAGAAGAGCGATGTCACGCCCACCAGGACGCCAGAAGGCCTCAAAGAAGCGAATAGCGGCGGCGTTTGCTTCTCGGGCGTCGGGGTCCAGTGAGGGCGGCTCTTTAGCCTGGGCGCCATAGTGCTCGCAAGAAGAATCTTGGAGAGCCCTGCGAACGAACGTGTGAAGAGACTCCATCGAGGCGTACTTGCGGCCGACCGCCATGAGGTCGGCCACACCGCGATTCGCCCGGCAAGCCAGAGAGGAAGGCGGGCCATCGGCATGTCCGCGAGGAGGAGCGGCCTCCTCGCCAACACTCATCGGGAGGTCTTTATATGCTTCGGCCACCTTCTCGGGCCTCCGTGGTGTTGTTGCGCCGTTCCTCGACGAGTTTGACGGAGAGCCACCGAGGCTCGACTTGGCCTTCGTGGCCGTCGCGGCAGAAGAAGAACCGCCTTCTTCTCCGCTTCAACGGCGGTACTTTCGCGCTCTTGAGATCCCTCTTCAGCGCACCTATCTTCTCGTCATGCGTTTTCGGTTCGCACTCAAAATTTTGACGTTGCGCGAGAGCCATCTTTCCGCAGAGCCCGGCCGAGGAGTGCGCTCTGCGAAGGAACTGACATAAGAGAGAATATCCCCAAAAGAGAAGAAATCCTCGGGTGCAACATAAAAACGATAGGGAACTTACACCGATAGCGTGAAAGTTCACGGCCGGTCGAATCAATGTCCGAACTATGCGGCGAGATCTTGTTCAAGCTCGGGGCGCCGAAAGCCCCCATGCAAGAATCACAAACGGCATGCCTTCGCGCCCTAGGAAGAATGCCGGATCGAACAAGATTTACGTCCGCAACCAGCCGAGAGTCCGATGGCATGCCTAAAGAACGAGCAATCCGATAAGTCTCCTCTCGAACGAGCTCACCTTCGCCAGAGGAGCTCGAACCCGAGTATACTTGAACAGCGTTGTCTTTAGCACACCGAGGACCCAAGCGAATCTCCCCATGGCCGAAAAGCAACAGGTGCGCGTTGGCGGGAGAAATACGCACCAAACGATCGAAGAGCTCGAACTTACCAATATCAGGGCGCGAACGCGACGGCTCCGGAGGAACATCGAGGGGCGGCGACACACCAGCAGGAGCTTCAACGGAAGCCACCTTGGCCTTCTTCAGGGCAGGCTCCGTCGGAGCAGCCATTGCAGAGCGAGAGGTCTTACGAGAAACTTTGGCGAAAACATTGCCAACCGAAAGGTCTCCTGAGCCAATTGCAGCGGCGCGAGGATCGGCAACTTGCCGAGAAGTCATGGTTTCTCGATCCTCGCTATCCTGAAAGTCGAAAGTGCAAACAAATAAGAAATCGTGAACATAAAACACGGTACAAGCAGAACAAAATAGCCACCCAAATACGAAAAAGAAGACAACTCTACCGAAGAAATTGAGATATGCCCGTAGTCGCGTGTCTTGCCACTAACAACCGTTTGGCTCCGACGGCCAAGAGGGCGTGCCAAGTTGCGGCCAATTCGCACATCCGCCGGCTCCGAGACGCGAGAGGCCTTACGCTTCATCGATTCAAGAACCACAGTTGATCCTCGAGCACGCCCGCGACCTCGCCCTCGAGCACGCCCACGTGCGCGAACGGCAGGAGCCGAAGTCCCAGCTTCGGGCTGAGGGGCCGGATCAATTCGATCCGCGTAAACAATCCTCATACCGACGAAAAATTCGGGTTTAGCCGAAGCCCAGGGGAGCCACTTGTTCTTCGCCGTATGCTCTTTGGAATTGTAAGGGCCGATCACGGCGTCAGCTTGGCCTTCGATGTACTGAACATAATCGAAGTCGCATTCGTATCCCCTTGGCCGAGATCCACGCACAACTGGCCCCCGATACCCTTCCTTGACGGTAAACTCAGAGAAACCACTGCCCAGTTCTAGAGGCCATTGCCCCGATGCCACCCACTCTTCAACTAAATCACGACGAATCTGGCGCCGAGAAGTATTGATGAAAGCTTCGGAAGCAGCGGCGGAAGCAGCGCCAGCGTCGAAAACTTCAGCCAATCTGATGCCTCGCATAGGCACCATCTCAGATACCAAAACACTTGCCTTGCCCAGACCGTTCTCCCTCGCGGTGACAACCTCTTTGTCAGTACACACTCGAACGTAGAACCAAGATTTTTGCCAGTCTACCCACTTGTTGCGATAAGCAGGAACAATCTGTACGGTGCCTCGAGTTTTCTGGGGCACAAAGTTGTATGACCCAAATTCAAGCCGACCACCGCGTTGCTTTTTCTCAAACAACTGCGCCTCGTAATACTTAGCGAAAATGTTAACGTCAAGGGGAGCTCCCATCATCTTCAATGAGGCAGCAAAGACCCCCATGCGAGCGAAAGCGTTAGGAGTTATTTGGTGGATTCCGGATGTCGAACCGTTGAAGCACTGCCGCAAACAAACGGCTCACACGGGAATCGCAACCAAAGCAATAAAGAAGTCCTTGAAGACAACCGCTTCATAAGGTTCCGGACGGGGGCCTGTTTCGCCTTCAGGTGCGCGGCAAGCCTCCCGTGTATTTTCACTCATCATGCCTTTGATAACAAGCTCGTCCAAGGCAGCCTCCGTGATCCGCGATCGTCCGAAGTAATAAATCGGAATGACGTCGCCAGGAACAGATTCACCTTCATCCCCCACCTCCTCATCCACAACTCCACATCGACTTCCTCCTCCTCCTCCACTTCAAGCTGAACGTTTTCGTCGTCAACGCGGTGGGCAGTGGTGTCACCTTGAACAGCGAGGGGGGGGGGCTTTATCACCGGCGAAGAGAACCCGGTAGAACTAGATTGAGAACTTGATCCGTCCGAACTTGTCAAACCACGTCCGCTTTTCGTCGAATCGCTATCGCCGGTGCTCGCCATGATTTAAAACCCAGAAATAGAACCAACCAAGACAACTAGCACGAACTACCAAGAGCGAATAGACAATTAAAAGCAAAAACACGGAAATCGAGCAAATGGAATGCAGGACTCATATTGAAGGTAAAGACCAAAAGGCGGAGGCAAAAGAAAACTCACCAACGAAGCTAGCGAAGATGTAGAAGCGAAGACCTTACCGAACTCAACCGCGCAAGACCTGAGCTGCTCGGAGGCCGGATGGGAAACAAATGAGCGCCTGGTGGTGTCCGGATCACGGACGGCGCCCCCCTTTATATACCCCCGCAACCAGTTTTGGCGAGAAAAACGAATTGGCGCGGCGGGAAGACGAAGCGACGCGGACGCTCCGGCCGACATGTCACAAAAAAAAACGGGCGCAGGAACCATCAAACGGGAGAAGGGGAGAGAGAGAAGAGAAATCCCCGCGAAAGTCTCCCTTCGCGAGAGAAATCTCTCTTCGGGGGCCTTTTCCGATAGCGAACCATCAAACGGGCGCACGAACCCCCCGCTCCGGCTACATGCTCGGTCGGATGAACGGGGCGGGGCAAACCGGCCGGCCCCATTCCCCGAGGGATAGTGTTGGGGGAGTATAACGAGCAACGCCACGAAGAGGCGCCGGCATAGTCGAACGCCTTTTCGATAACGAATAAGGTTTCGCTGTAGCAAAAATGGCTTTCGCCGGTCGGCGCCTCCCGTAGGGAGCAGCTCGCCACCAGCCGAGCAGTCGTAGCGCGACGGCGGAAGCTTTCTCGCTGGGTCGAAATATTTCTCGCCTTGGCGTTTCCTGGGGACGAGCCTGGCAGAGACGAAAGCCTTTTCGCTCGGTCGAAACGGTTTTCATCAGTCACAATTGGTTGTTAGGGGCCACGTGTGGGGAACACCGTGTCGGGGAGCGGTTGAGCCCGAGGAGTGAAATGACATGAATACCCCGGCCGAGTGGGCCACGTGTGGGGAACACCGTGACACGAGGAGCAGTGTACGTAGAAGCTTTCAGGAGGGTATGATCGGGAACTCCTTTAAAGGAGTGGGCTACCGTACCTATAAATACCAACTCAAGGGGTGGTAGGAGGGGGCTTCGGCGGGCCGATCCTCCGGCTGGTCCAAGGTTTAGTTCGCCTAAACAACACTTATCAAGTCATGCAAACACCATGTATAGAAATCATATTCCTCGTGATGAATATTTTCTTCAATATAACTTTTATCCAATCACATGTGGCCTCTCCCCTACCATCCGCTTATCACATCTCATAAGGTCTTGGTTCTGGTGCAAGGCATTGTTTCTTACAAAAAAAATCATTTTCTCCTTTACGTTTCCTTAATTACAATGCTAGATCGATCACTAGTTTATTTGGTGACACCCTAATTAATGAACATAAAACCATCTAGTTTCTGAGTTGTGAGTACTATATAAACAAAGCCTGCAAAATTAACCGAATGATTGTTTAAGATGTCCTAATAACCAAGCAAACCGGCCAATGAGGTGGTAATAATTAGTAGGAGGAAAAGGGTTAATTGGGATTTGGGACTGATTCTTTGATTCATGGAAAGGATGGACGATGATCAGTTAATTAGTTGTTAGTAGATAGATGATAAGTAGCAGCAGCACATAGGACTATTGCATGTCACCTAATTAATGTCTCATTGGCAATGTTTATGCTGCTAAGCATGCCGCAGAAAAGAATCTATAACTCTTATATGTTTAACCCCAGGCTAGGTACTTCTCTTGATTCTGATTGGCTGGAGCCTTTGTGATGACCTCATCTTATGTCAGCCCAATGTAAATCGCACTGTTTGCTATTGGATACGCTGATTTGCTTTGAGTGTCTGCAGGTGGGCCTCCGTTGTTTTCTCCGAACCGTAAACTGAAATGGGCCACCGATCCTTTCCCTTCCTCCCCTTTCTCCGCGCCGCAAACTGATAAGGCATGCCGAGTCTTTCCCCTCATCCCCCTCCATTGCTGAGCCAGGAACTGCCGAATGGTCCGACTCGCTGCCGCCGTTTCCCTGCGCCTTGGGCGATGGTGCGTCTCACTGCCGCCGTCTCCCCGTGCCTTGCTTCGTGAGTTAGGAACTCGATTCCGCCGTTTCACTGCGACTTGGCCGATGGTCCATCATTGCCGCCGTCCGTCGGCGCCGCTTTCGAGCCAGTTACCGTCGCGCCAGCCGAACACAATGTGGGTCCAGTGGAGCGTTCCAGATCCTCTTCTATCAACAATGGCTGCATCTGGCTCCTCGCCGACTATTGGTATGCGCCTCCCTGCATTTACATTTGAGACTGATAAGCCCAATGTAAATCGCACTGTTTGCTATTGGATACGCTGATTTGCTTTGAGTGTCTGCAGGTGGGCCTCCGTTGTTTTCTCCGAACCGTAAACTGAAATGGGCCACCGATCCTTTCCCTTCCTCCCCTTTCTCCGCGCCGCAAACTGATAAGGCATGCCGAGTCTTTCCCCTCATCCCCCTCCATTGCTGAGCCAGGAACTGCCGAATGGTCTGACTCGCTGCCGCCGTTTCCCTGCGCCTTGGGCGATGGTGCGTCTCACTGCCGCCGTCTCCCCGTGCCTTGCTTCGTGAGTTAGGAACTCGATTCCGCCGTTTCACTGCGACTTGGCCGATGGTCCATCCCGCTGCCGCCGTCCGGCGGCGCTAGAGCCAGTTACCGTTGCGCCAGCCGAACACAATGTGGGTCCAGTGGAGCGTTCCAGATCCTCTTCTATCAACAATGGCTGCATCTGGCTCCTCGCCGACTATTGGTATGCGCCTCCCTGCATTTACATTTGAGACTGATAACTGAAATGATTTGCCCTGCATTTACATTTGCAACTGATAACTGAAATGATTTGATTATCCGTAGTGTGTGCCTATCAATGATACTTTTAAGGCTCTGCGTGGTGTATTGGGTGGCCTCATTGTATTCCTGGCTTCTCATAGCTTTCCTTGCTTTGCGCATTAGGGGCGAGTGGAGCAGAGGTTCACCCCGTTTCATGTTTATTGGATTATCTGCTCATACTCTCTTTCATACTATCCTGTTCATGCGCTGGTGGAATTATGTGTGAAGTTTAGCTTCTCAATATCAGGTAATTGTCGTTGATGTATGATTGCAGTAACAAATTGTACTCTCTTTTGCTGGTACCCTGCTATGTGTTCATACTATTTTGTTCATATTTGGTTGGATTGTGTGTGAAGTTTATCCCCCCCATAGCAGGTAATTGTCGTTGATGTTAGACTGCAGGTAATCCATATCTGTTAACACTTCTCATTGAATAATACTTGCAGTGTGATGAGGCAAAACAATGATTTATTATATTTGTAATCAAATTTCGAATGCTAGGTTTTTAAAAACTCATTTCTTGACTTCTTGGATTGGAACACAGTACCCTGGAACGCTAATTCTTTAATGGTTCAGAGTAGGATTGATCATTGTAAAGGGTTTATAGTATGACCTACTTCCTTTTTTAGGAACACTCTGGATTTAAGGTGAAAAAATAATTTGTTTTTGAGGTTTATAATTTTTTAGATGGATTCTTCCTATTGTAAAAGGATCTCGGTGTATCTTTGTAATACTGTAATGTTCAGGAAAACATTAGTGACTCTTTGGTTATCAAAACTTGACACAGTTATTATATGTTGATTATGCTATTGGTCTTATTGAGTAAAATACAGTAGTTTCTTATTACCTTATTTATATATTCCCTTAACAGGTTTCTAATTGATTTGCTCTACATCAAACATCAAAGTTGTTCCTGTTATTACAAAATGCAGGCTCCAGCAGTCAACCTAGGTGATTTTTATGTACATAAATATAAATTTATTTCATATAACCAATAAGCTTAATAGAAAAACTAATCTGTATTCTTATTTTTCAGGATATATTTTACAGTATGCAGTTATCGGCAGGTTAAATAAGGACCATGGCGCACATTCTCTGAACCCACAGCAGATTAAGCAGCACATTGCAGATGCACTTACTATACGTGTTGACCCCAATACCATAATCCATGTACCACCCAATTTTATTATTCAGCTTGATAATGGCTATCAGCAATCCCAATTACTCGCAGCACATCCATTACTACATACTAATCATTTCCTCCTGGAGATTCTACCATGGTCAAAGGAACATGAGCTCTGTCAGCTACCATGGATTTCAGGTGACTAAAGCAGCTTTAAGTTTTTTTAAAAAATTGATACATATATAGCCAGTGTGAGAACAATGGACTAATGGATTAATGGCACTTTCAGAGTTTGGGTCAAAGACTTCAGATATCCCTATTGATCCTTTAAAGATATTACCTGTAATTCCTGCCACAACCAAACAAAGAGGTTTGTATAAAACCTTTGGCACTGTGAATATAGATAGTTATTTCTTAATTTATATCTTATTGCTAAATAGTTTCATTGCAGTAATTAATTTATTATCTTTTCATAGGGTCCAATAAATTTGAAGGATACATTTGCAGCTATGATCCCAAGAGATTATGATTTAAGAGCACCAGATTTTAGCTATTTGGTCATTGCTGAAATAAAGGATTTTTACTATGAAAAAGCTAGCATATTCCGAAACTATAGGAAAGCTTTTAGTTCAATCCAAAATGTCAACCATGGTTTCTATCCTACTATACAAAACCAAGTCAAAACTTTATGTGCATATATTAACTCCCTTCAGTGTGCACCCGCAATTGAATCAATGCCTCATGTTCATTCTTTTGCCATAGACCTTAAGAATGCTGATATGACAATTGCAAAAGTTATAGAGCACCTAAACAACTCTGCAGTAAGGATGTGCACAGATGATGGCAAACCAATAGATCTACAAGGTTTCAGGGATCCAGTCTCATCATCAGAGGTAACACAGCAAATACATTCTGATTTTTGCCAACAGTTGGGCATATATTGAACAAGTTCATTTATACTGCAGACCTTAATATTAATTCCATATTTACCATTTTGTAGGCACTTGCTCCACCAAGATATGCAGATAGACTAAAAGCAATTTTCATTGCTACTATAGAGAGGCTCCACAATACAACACCTATCATTGAGACCATAAAAACCGCTGATAGCTCAGTTGAAACTTACATTACCATCAGTAATTTTACACGCATATATTATGGAAATAATGAGAAAACAACTGAAGAAATGGAAGCAGCTGCAATATTCTATTGGCTGAAACAAATTTGTCATGTCCAGGGTTACAGAATAGTAGATCTCAATTATCCCACACTTGCAGACATAATAAAAGGTATTGATAGATGGAATGCACAGTTGAACATATTAGACTTCTTGGTTAGTTTCATGATACAAGAAACAAGGCATATGCGCAAAGCAATTAAAAAGGCCTATCAAGCATCTAATTTAAAAGAAGCAGGTCCGTATCATTCTGATTATATTCAGACTGAAAACGATAGGCTTCTGAATATACTGAGGCACTACTTGATTAGTCTTAAAAACGTATCCCATCGGACTCGCATTCTTAAGGTAACTACCCCTCTGTGTTTATGTTTTCATGGTAGCTAAGAAATTAACCTTTTTTATTGCTATTCTTGCAGGACCAATATAACACAACAAGATTAGGTGGATATTCACCGTCCAGATCATACTATAGGTTGGGCCGAGCAAGGAGGCCTATCATACAATCATCAGTTCCATGATTACTCCATTCAATTTACAAAGAGGTTTGGATCTCAGTCATATATATATTCATTAAATATAATGTTTAGTATTATATGTTTTTTAAAACTTAGTTATTGCTTCTGAAGAAAATACAGTCAAAAAGTTAATAAAATACACATAGATTAATATCAGACAGCTTATTGACACTATATGAAAAAAACATCTACCTACGCTAAGGTTTCTTATGAAAACTTAGTCCCATGTATCCAGATTCAACATAAAATGATTCCAACAGTGGATAAATTTAAATGTTGCTTAACTGTTTCATTTGGTCTACGATCTCGAGTTAATAGATAATTTGAAAATTCAGATTTTTCATGCTCTGAATTACTGCTGCTAATTGGCTGTGCCACTATTAGTTTAAAATTTTGTAAGCCAAAAGGTTCTCTCTCGGTTTTATAAAACTATACTAAATATGTCATACTGCTGGAGGTTCAACCACTGCTAGGTTAGTAGTGTACCTGCTGATTGACATTTAAGAAACTATTATCTGTCATGACCTTGGTTGCTGTCTGAATTATGAAGCTTAAAACTCCATTACTCATGCTTAGACATACATAGTAAGTACAGTACTGATTAAATTTTTTTTTATGCAGGATAAATACACCTAAACAAGGATAAATTCATATTTTGAAGCAAGTTAAGGCTGACACATGGAGCAAACAGGCTGACATTGCAGTGATCAACGATCCTCTTAGTATTCTGGTGTTTAGTGTTCCAAATATGTTATGTGGAGTTTAATCTACTATAATGAATATTATCCGAAGGTTGTAATTATCATAACTTTTGATGTTTCTTTGTGGAAACAAAGTATCTCTTTATATGTAATGAACATCATATATACAAATTCTAAAGATAAATAATACTGTAGTCTTTGTATTATTTGGGAATTCATATATGAATATCCCTGTTGTCCTGTGATTTTGAACTTGATTGAAGCTTACAGATTAAAAATTGTCAAAAACAAATACCCAAAAAAAGACCCAAATTAGATTTAATTGCAATAACTAAATGGGATAAATTGTTTGTTGCACTCGATAATATTAATCACAAAAATTTAAAAAAAAAACTAGCCATTCTTCCGTTGGCCCAAACCCATGAAAGCCCATCTTATTTTCTTCATCGACTCTCCGTCGTCTGATCTCCGAACAGCCAAAACTGACCTAATGCCGCCGGCCGCCATGTCTTCTCCCCCGGCGAAATTTTGGCAGCCATTGCCACAAGCAGAGACCAAGCAATGGAATTCGGTTTGCATGACCTGTGCTCTTCCCCTGCAATCCCTCACAAACACATCGCTGAGTGTCCATCAGATACCCAATTTGGTAAACTTCCAGAACATCTCAGCCATGGCGTTCCCGTTTGCACAACATCTGAGCCATGGCGTTCCCGTTTGCTCCCAAACAACGATGGTTATTGGAATCCAATACTGGCACATTCTATTGGGTTCTTCCAAGGTCAGTTTACTTGCTCAGTTCACCAGATCTGCGTGCTTCATATTCTTAGCATTGTGACGGCATTATTTCCTCTTTATATGATAACTGAAAGGAATTAATTGTTCTCATTTTCTCATCATCAATACAGGATTTAATTATCGTACCATGGTCTATATATAATGAACCACGATGTCCTATTGTGATCTTTTGGCCTTCTTCATTCAGAGGTGAGTCTTCCAGACATCTCACGCCTTCCATCTCCCAGCTGCGCCTGTCATTTTGAGTGTACAAAATTATAGGGTTTGGGCTGACATAGTTCTATCTGTGTTTACTACAAGGAATCTATCTTCATATATTGGTGGAAATTAGTGGAAATTTTTGATTCTGCAAAACACAACAGAGTATTATATTTGGTGGGAACCTGATATAGCTAATTCTGTGTATACTCCAAGAAACCAGGTAATTCTTTAAAACATCTATACTGTTCATAGTTTCTATTCTTATCCATCTTGCAATTGTAGTTCATCAAGATTAGTAGCTGTTACAATACATCGTTAGAAAACTTTTAGCATATATTAAGAGCTAACTCAAACAACTGAGTCTTTTTAAATGAATCAATTCAGCCTAAATTATTCCAAAAATCATTCTCTCATGTTTCTTTAGATGCTTACATATGTAGTTGTGATTAAACAATGATTTTGATGTTGCGACACAGATAGACTAAATACCCTGTTCTTTTGACAGATATAGTTTCTTTCATATCTGATTATACCTAAACATATGTAAGCCTAGCCTAATTAGCTTATAACAAGTCAATGTCTCTGAATATGTATATATATCCACATATATGCTGGAATATCAATATAGTCAATGCCTACGAATATGTATATATATCCACATATATGCTAGAATATCTATATATAGCTAAATCTATATGTTACGTGTTATCTTAGCCTTACTCTGATTATTTCAAATTTTAATGTTAATAAAATTAGCTGAATAATTTCTAAGAAACCAATCATTAACTGTTAACTACCTTACCTTTCTATTTCCTGAATGTTCAGATTATATTTTATTCAAACCAACCAAAGATAGGGTCAGTCAATTGAGCTTCTAGGAACCCTTTTGTTATCCTTAGGGTGATTATAGTCTATGTTACTCTCGCTGCAACGAACCAGTTTGATCAATACAATAAGCCAACTGATAACCATAGATTAAAAATCAACACCACCAACTGCTCAAACTGAAAATGAACACATAACTCATGAACCCAATATGAAAATCAGCACATAGCTCATGAACCAACTATGAGGTTACATAAAAATCAGCTAGGATCTTAGGCATCTAGCAGCTTGGACTGTGCAATATAGAAGAATAACTAGAGATGTTCCTCACAGGTCCACTCAGTGGAACTCAAACCAAGAATCAATACTGCTTATTCCAATAAAGTATGCATATGAAACTAATTGATCTCAGTATTTCAGTACCATATTTATGGATAATAGAAGAACAGATTCGCCTCATACTCCGCGTGATCGTGGCCGACCTCGTGGTCGACCTCGCTTGAATCAGAGACCTGTAGTCACTCCTACACCAGGTCCTATTCTTATATCTGACACTCAACAACCAGATAGGCATCATCTGGATATTAGCATAAACACAGGTTTGATAATGCACTTGAGCAGACCATTCATATATACATACATATATATATATATAAAAAAGAGCAGAGCTCAAATAAATTCTGATTCAACAACACTGCATTCGTTGCCAGCTCACCATCGCTCAGTCCGTCCAAGAATAGAAGAATCATCCACTGTTTCTTCATCTATTGCTAATGATACATCAGATTTGACGACTGGGGACCATTTATCTACGATCACTCCGAACCATAGGCATAAACGTAAGATTACCAGATATCGCTAAAATATTATCTATCTTTAATATTGCCATACTTTTAAAAAATATTTACAGCATTAGCATTTATTTCAGGAACCATCTTTAGCCCATTAAACCTGGGTGGCCCTCAACATACCTGCCAACATTGTGGTGCTTTCTTCTGGTACCAAGAACGGTTACGCAGAGAAAGGAATACATCCAATCCAATATATAATTTGTGCTGCAAAGGGGGGAAAATATCTTTGCCACGCTACAATCCCCCCCCCCCCCACAGCCAATATTTGATCTATTAAACTCCCAAGATCACCCTCTAAGGAATCACTTCTTCGATAACATTCGTCGCTATAATACGATGTTTGCCATGACATCAATGGGAGCTAGAATTAATGAAGCCATAAATGATGGTCGTGGCCCTTATGTATTCAAAATTAGTGGTCAGGTTTGCCATCGGATTGGATCCTTAATCCCTTCCAACCATAACCGACCAGAATATGCACAGTTGTACATATATGATACTGAAAATGAAGTTGCTAACAGAATTAATGTAGTTTCTTCAGCTAATGAATCCTTTACACCTAATGAACCCTTGGTTGGCAGACTGAAAGATATGCTAGATTCATATAATCCGATTGTTAAATTATTCGAACACCCGGTCAAAGATTACTATCTTCTGGAGAATCTTCTGAACAATTATTATCTGGTGCTTCCACTGATCATTTCTCCATAAGACTGTATGGTAACCCAGATGCACATGGCGATATGTATAGTACACCAGTGGCATCTGAAATTGTGGGGTTAGTAGTTGGTGATTTAGGAACAACTGATGTTGGGAGGGACCTTATAATAGAGGACCATGCATCAAACCTTCAGCAAATAAGTGAGGACCACTGCAAATTCATGGCTATGCAATATCCTCTTTTATTCCCTTATGGTGAAGATGGTTTCCATGAAGGCCTCATCTACCAACCAACAGCACAGTCTTTAAGTACCCAACGTCAAAAGATTACTATTTTAGAATACTATGCATACCGATTACATGATAGACTTGGTGAATTTAATACCTCTTTAAGATCCAAGAGATTAACACAAGCTTATCAAGTGGATGCCTATTGTTGTGTTGAAGATAAAAGGATTAGACACTATAGAACAAATGCATTTCAAAAAAAATATAGGTCAGCACCCTTCAATTCTTTGGCAACATCTGTGTCAAGAGGCATCACAAACGCATCATCCACTGGGCAGAGAGTGATTCTTCCATCATCTTTCATTGGTGGTCCGCGATACTTATATCAAAAATATCAGGACTGTATAGCTGTCTGTAGAAAATATGGTTGCCCAGATTTATTTATAACATTCACAGCCAATACAGCATGGACTGAAATATCTGAAGCTTTAGCACTATTTCCTGGGCAACATCCATCTGATCGGGCCGATATCATTGACCGAGTATTCAAAATGAAACTTAATCTTCTATTGGATGATATAGAAAAGCAAAACTACTATGGCCCAACAAATGCAGGTAATCCTTACTAAATAATAACATCTACAATCAAATTATTCACATACAATTCTATATTATTATAAACTCTAAAAATTAAATTCTCATTTGCGTAGTTTACACGGTTTAATTTCAGAAAAAAGAGGTCTACCCCATGCACACATTATAGTATGGCTACAAAAGGATGCTCTCCTAGATGCTTCAAAAATAGATTATTTTATTTCTGCACAGTTACCTGATCCAACAACAGATAAAATTGGATATGATGCCGTTACCTCATTTATGATTCATGGGCATTGTGGTCCTCTCAACCCTTCTTCTGTCTGCATGTCAAAAGGAGTTTGTTCCAAGAAATATCCTAAGGAATTATCTGAGCACACCACTGTCTTAGAAAATGGATTTACACAATATGCCCGGCCAAACAATGGAATAACAGTATGTAAAAAAGGCTTGCACATCAATAACAGTTTTGTTGTTCCTCATACTGTGGATCTGGTGGTCAAATATCAAGCTCATATTAATGTTGAAAAGGTCAACCATGATGGCATGCATAAATACCTTTTCAAATATATAACAAAGGGTTTTTGACGATTGCTAGAATTGGCTTACATTCAACATCTTCCACATCCCAATCATCTAATCAAACTATCAATGAAATAAACAATTACCTTGAGTGTCGTTATGTAACCCCACATGAAGCTTCTTGGCGATTACTTCAGTTTGATATTCATCATACGAGACCCTTGGTAGAACGACTTCCTGTTCATTTACCATTTGAAAATAATGTGACATATACTGAAGATGATGACTTACAAGAAGTTATTGAGAATCCAAGAAATAAACAGAGTAAGCTCACTGCATGGCTAGAGGCAAATGCGAAGTTTCCTGCAGCTAGAGAATATACATATATTCAATTTCCAGAACGCTATACATGGCATGCAAAAGGCAAATATTGGGATATACGCAAAGGATATTTTAGAAAAGTGGGGCGTATAGCTCATGTGAACCCTACACAAGGAGAACTTTATTACCTACGAATGCTACTGCACATTGTTAAAGGACCCAAAACTTTCTGTGAAATCCGTAATGTAGCAAACACTCAGTATGAAACATACCGTGCAGCATGCCAAGCTTTAGGACTACTTGGTGATGATCAGGAGTGGTCCAATGCTATAAATGATGCATCTCAGTGGGCTCTTCCATATCAACTGCGAAACCTTTTTGTCACAATTCTATTATTCTGTGAAGTCACTGATCCTAGGCAACTTTATGAAAAGCATCAATCACAGATGAGTGAGGACATTAATTATCATATGAACAGAAATTCTGACACAAATAACACCTCTACATCTCTTTTGTTTGAGCTAGAGAAGTTATTAGGAGACAATGGATACTCCCTATCTCATTTTAATTTACCAATACCTGAACAGAATGATTATGGGGAAAATAGACTTCTATTGGAAGAACTTAACTATGATATTAATATTATGGAATCTGTGATAAATGAGGGTATTCCTAGACTAAATTACAATCAGAAAGCAGTCTTTGATTGTATTTTTAAGTCTGTAGTAGAAAAAGAAGGCAAGACATTCTTTGTTTATGGTTATGGTGGAACTGGGAAAACATATTTGTGGACAACACTTCTGAACTATGTAAGAAATCAGGGAAAAATTGCATTAGCAGTAGCATCCTCTGGAATAGCATCATTATTATTACCTGGAGGTCGCACACCTCATTCTCGATTCAAGATACCTCTGGACATTCGGCAAAATTCAATGTGTTCCATTAAAAAAAATACCAATTTGGCAGAATTGATTCAGAAAACTTCCCTTATTATTTGGGATGAAGCACCAGTCAATCATAGGTATTGTTTTGAAGCCCTAGATCGTACTCTTAGAGATATTATGTCAGATATAACACCTGAATCTGAGGCTAAACAATTTGGAGGCATAACTGTGGTACTTGGGGGAGATTTTTGGCAAACATTACCAGTCATACAGCCAGCAAACAAGCAACAAATCATAAAAGCTACCATTGTCAGCTCATATCTCTGGCAAAATTGTATTGTTCTGAACTTAACTGAAAATATGAGATTGAAGGCACCATCACTATCACAGCATGACAGAGAAGAATTAAGATCATTTGCAGAATGGCTTTTAAGAATTGGAGATGGTACAGAGCCTTTTATTGATATTCCAAATGAACCAACTAACAAATTCATTCAGATCCCTACAACATTATTGCTTGAAGAACCATGCAGGAACTTGGATGGACTTATTTCCTTTGTTTATGAATTAGGATGTGAAACAACAGATCTTACATCATACTTATGTGATCGTGCCATCTTATCTTCTAAAAATGAAACTGTTACAGCAATAAACAATACAATGATCTCACGATTGACCACACCTGAAATGTGCTACTATAGCTCTGATTCAATCGATGAAAGCTCCGCAAATTATTCCACATTAGAAAGTTTGTATCCGACAGAATTCTTAAACACATTATCTTTAAATGGGCTCCCTCCTCATGTGTTACATCTGAAAATTGGTGTTCCAATCATGCTTCTACGCAACCTAGACCCCTCGAGAGGTCTTTGCAATGGTACAAGGCTCATTGTCACCCACCTAACAAACAGAGTTATTGAGGGAGAAATAATCACTGGAAAAGCTAAAGGATCAAGATCATATATCCCAAGAATTATAACAACTTCAGCTGAATCTAGATGGCCATTCAAGCTAAGACGCCGACAATTTCCTGTCAAAATTTCTTATGCTATGACAATAAATAAAAGCCAAGGACAGACTCTTGCTAAAGTTGGTGTATATTTACCCTCTCCTGTCTTCTCACACGGCTTACTATATGTTGCATTTTCAAGAGTGACATCACCAAAGGGTTTAAAAGTCCTTATTGAGAACAGCCCATCTAATTATGAAAACTGCACACACAATGTTGTTTTCAATGAAATTTTTTCAAAAATATAATGAACAGCAGGTTAGTATTATTCTGAATATTTATCAAACTTCAAACCACTTAATATAGCAAAGAATGACATCTGTTATTAACTCATAATAATATATTGTGTTTTTACAGGATACTCGATACAATGAGCTCAGCAACTAAACTAAAGGAGATCATCGCTGGCAAGGACAAATGCAAAGTCTTTGGTAGAATTGTAAGGCTATGGGATGCCCGATATGTCACCACAAACACATTGCTGAGCATAGACGGCATCCTTCTTGATGATGATGTATGTCTACCAGCTATTTTACATAACAGTACAATATTAACAATTATCTCTATCCTAAATTAACTTTTATGCAGGAAACTATGGCTCAAATAAGTATCCCAAGGAATTTAGAGAAGCAATTCAGACCCAATATTCAAGAGGATAATGTGTACATAATCTGTGGACTCAATGCTATTCCTCGCAACAACAAGAGTTATACCTATGATTGTCAAGACTACATCCTACAGTTCACATCAACCACTAAGATTAATCGTATAGATTCAAATGGTTCAAATATCCCACACCATCAGTTCAGCTTTTGCTCTTTTGATGACCTTCCTGGAAAATGCTTACAAAATAGGCCACTTATAGGTAATCCATACAACTAATCTTTTTATAGTCTGTTGTTAATAAATCTATGTATTCTAACTATTTTGACTGCTATTCCACAGATTTGATAGGGATTATAAGTGGCATTGGACCATTTGACTTTGCCGGGTCAAAATCACGAGAAGAAAAATAGGAAGATACAAATCAAAAACCTAGAGTACAATTTCCAATGCACTTACATAAACAAACTTCTTAAACCTAAGTTATACTAATATACTTTATTTAATTTGTGAAGCACGCAGGAACAACAGGTAATTCTTTGGGAGCACCAGGGTGAGATTTTTGATGAAAAAACAATTCTGGACAAGTCTAAAGAAGGAATTGTGGTAGGAATCTTTGCAGGTTTAACACCATCAAAATTTGCGGGTAATACATCTTATGAGATTTTTTTAAACATTGTAGACCATAATTGATAATTATATCGATATAAATAATATATATGCTTTTAACTTCAAAAAATAACCTACTTCTGTAACTATAGTTACTAATCTGCTACCACTAAAGGCTGATTGATCAATGACACTCAATGATTAATTAAAACTGCTATGTTAGGAACAAAAAAAGCGTGATTCTATCATATTAAGGTTTCACCTACAAATAACAATTAACCAATGGTTCAACCGATAACTGTCGGCATTAAAAATAACTTCTCTTCAGAAACTTGGATTTAACAATACTATATATATATATATATATATATATATATATATATATATATATATATATATATATATATATATATATATATATATATATATATATATAAAACGACTAACGATCAATGTTACTCTCTCTAGGAAAATATGAGGCATCATCCGGTTCAGCAACAAGGGTCTACATTGACTTGGATTATCCGTAAACTTGACTAAATATAAAGACTATCAATGGGGAACACCCAAATTACAACAGAGGACACTGATAGCTCAAGGAAAAATCCTCTAGAATCAAGTGGCAAATTATACAGCATCCAAGAAATATTACAGCTTCCAGATGAATCTTTTGAGGTACACTCTTCATTGATTATTCCACTGATCAAAAAAAATACAAATTTATTTCTCATAAAGCTTCATACTATACAAAACTTCGATTTCTCCATGCATACCACCAATTCAGTTACAGTACCAGAAACTAACCAACTTTCACAACCTACAGGAAGGGAAAACATACAGCTGTATTGCAGAGGTAACATCTATAATAGAATCCATGAATTGGTACTACAAAGCTTGCAAAAGATGCAAGATAGGCTACAGCATAATATCTGATACCCCAAGATGTGCGTGTCCTTATCCAGTCCAGTCTCCAGAGTAAGATAACTCCTAATTCAAATTTCCTTCCAAGAATAAAATAAAATCCCACTGCAATTTTACATTTTGTAACTAATAGGTTCAAGCTTGCCCTCACAATTAAAGATGATTCAGCAGCACTTGATTGTATTGCTTTCTATACTGTGGCCGAAGAATTAATTGAGTGCTCAGCTCTGCAAGCTTCAAAAAATATGCTAATTGAACCAGATTCTCACCCACCTATTTTGAAAATAGCAATTGGGAAGAAAAGGTTATTTCATATAGGTATAAGCAAAAATATCTCATCCAAATATCCAATCAAATTAGTGCTCAAAAGATCCTTTGCCATTGAAACTCAAGTCACACCTGCACAGAAACCAAAGGTAAATAACCTCAATTACTATATTTTCCATATATCTAACTTGATACTGACCTCCTTTATTACTTTATGAGCTTGCAGAATCCTGAGAAAGAAGCTGATTCAACAACAGTAAACACACCTACATCTGGAAAACCTGATCCTCCAACAGCAGACAAAACTATATCTGGAAACACCACAGCTCCATCTGAGGAAGCTGATTCTACTGCAGCAGACACAACTACATCTGGGAATATTGCACAGCAAGATACAGGTCATTCCAGGTAAAAAATCCTCTCTAAAAATTACTTCATGTTCTGCTCCTCTCAACCAACTTAATAGATGTTGTCTATCTAAATACTCAACCTGCCAATAATCCTACATATCCATCAGCCTTTATTTTTCGCCATTAAAACAAAATAGAGCTACTGTTAGACCAACCTGCTACCTTCAAAAGACAAAGCTTCATTAACCAACAATTCCTGATTTCATTTATCATCCATGACCAACAGCAATTGAATCATTAAAAACATGAGCCTAATTTAGAGTATAAAAAGCAAAATTAACTCTCTCATTATTCCTCTATGCTACTAATTAGTTCCTTTTCGCTGATTACGGTCTATCAACCATGACTTTGATTCTTTTTGAAAACACCAACAACACCTGATACATTAAAAACATGCTCCTTTTTTATACTGTAGGAAAAAAAACTCAATCATCATTCGTATAACCTATTATGCCTGCCCATATACTGTTCCTTTCTTACTAACATTTCTTATTTAATGAACAATTAAACAGCGTCTCAGGTGCAAAGAGGAGACTCGATTTTAGTCAAGAAGAACCAAGTGACAAAGAAAGTCAAATCCAGAAGACTCAGTTAGTATTACTTGAGAATTATTTGAACAGAGAATTATTTGAACAATCATGCATTTCAAAAAAAAAACAAATTCAATATCTAACATTCTTAATATTTGTTAATTAATGTAGGTGACCCAACTTCAACAGAACAATGGAAGGCAAAGAGCTCGAGAATTCCTCAATAAAAACTTAGTTACTCTATTGGTTTAGTTTCGAAAAGCTCCAAAGAGACTATGTGTTTAGTACTCAAAAGTTCAGAACTGAATATACTTTCTATTTTAACCTTCAATTTAAATTATCTGAACATGAATATCAATGAATTCTTCCATATATATAAACATATTGATTCATATATATTCCTACTTCGTACCCGCAGCAACGCGCGGGGTATCCTCCTAGTATTCTATATATCCTAGTTCTCTTCACGGTAAGCTAAGCTTTAGGTTCTTTTGCACCCGTTGCAATCCACGTCAGGGAAAGGAAGTTGCCTTTTTTCTCAAGAAAAGAAAATTTTCTCAAGAAAAGAAAAAGGACCAATGACCTTCTTCTGGTTGGTACGGTGGAAACGTTTTTATCCGGTTTCGCTGTGATCAATCAATCATGCATTCACAGGATTAGGACGCAACACATCCACTATATATATTCTGTCACGGTTGATGCAACACATCCACACGCCAATTCATGGTCTGGTACCGGCTGATGGTGTGTTGAAGTGTCATTTTTTCCCCATGCGAAGGCACACGCTGTCGTAGCTTATGTTGGATCCAGATCATATCACACGGAACGCGTGCATGTAGGGATTAGGGGCTGTTTGGTTCTCAACCACCACCTGCCAATCGATGTGTGGCGCAGCCACCAAGGCTGTGGCGAGTGTGGCGAGGGATGTGGCCGCCGAACCTGTGGCAAAATATAAGACACAAAGGTTGTGTGGCTGCCTCTATTTATGTGCAAACCAAACACCGGCCAACCAACCATGGCAGCCACAGTTGTGGCGTGGCGAGCGACGGCTGGAAACCAATCAGCCCCTTAGTACGCTCAAGTCGCTTTTCGATGGGCTTACGGCCGGCTTTCTGCAATCTTGTCTAGGGTAATTTCTGCAGCAAGCTTTTTACCACGCGGCGAAGCACAATGCGATGATATGCGGGGGCGTTTTTTTACGTTCATTACAAGCACGCTTCGATGCACGATTCTCAAATACTACAATAATAAATGATGATGCAAGGCAGGTAGTTACTTTTTTTTCATTAATTTTGGATGGAGGTAGTAATACGATGATGCGTTACGACTTACTTCCTTTATCCTGCATTGGCCAGTCCAGATACACAACAGACGATGTGAATGTAGACACTAAAATACTACTCTACAGCGACAGTTAATATGGGGCGGAGGAATTATACTAGATTTGGTATGGAGGAAGTATACCTTATTAACAGCTAGTTACATTTTGGCAGAGCACTGTTTTTTTTAAATATGGCGGTGAAAAAGATGATGGATCGAGCACCCTCGGAATATGATTGTTTAGTTAGCATGATCGATTGATCGTGTGAGTGTGGGGCGCTTTATGGTGAGGGTTCATGTGGCCGGCCACGTACTCGTACAGGGTAAAGGCGACGGGGCGCCCCCCACATGATGCGTGTCCGGCGGCCGTGCAGGTGCAGCAGCGGGGAGTGCACAGGTAGCGCCCATCCGCATTCACCCGGCGCGCCACGCACATGACACGGGTGGGGCCCCGCAGACGCCAAGGGAAAGGGAGCGCGTGCCGGTCCCGCTCGGAGATTGCCCGCCGAGACGCGAGACGGACCCGCGCACGCGTCCGGACACGGGGCCCCGGCGGTGATCTTGGTCCGGCCCGGTGCGGGGCCCGGCCGGTTTCTGTTGATGTGTGGGCGGTGGGCTGGGCCGGGTGGTGCCAAGGCTTTCGGGCGCGCGCGACCTAATAAACAGAAGGAAGTAGGGCTCGCTGATCGACTGATGCTGCGTGCTGCCGCCTGCCGCCGGCAGGCGGCACCACCAGGGAGAAAGGGATGTGCAAACAACTTCTCCAAAGGCGAGAAACGGCCGCGGGGTGGGCACGCACGAGAGTTGAGGTCTGCTCGGTCGATGCATAAAGGGCACAATACAAGCTCGATCTCTCACAATCACATGAAGCCGGTGATTATGCATGCATGGGTGGCCCCCATTGAAGCAATTACGAAGCCAGCCGGAGAAGCGAGCTGCTCGACGCCCTAGCTTGCCACCTACATGCATGCATGTGCTCAATCGATAGATGTGGGGATCATATCGATCGACATGACGACGCCGGCCTGCCGGCCGGCTTTGATATCTGCCATGCATGATGCATACTCTTCCCTTGATCAATCAGCTGGGGCTCTCACTCGTACGCGCGGTCCTTCTTCCAGCTCCTCTATGGCTCCATGATATTATTTTTATAGATGGGATTCGATGGTTACGTTTCGGCGCATCCGTTGATCCGTCCGCGTCATCTCCTCTGGTATGGGCCTGCACCTGCACCTGCACCTGCAGGGGTCGTCGTCGTGCGTCGAATTCGATCACATCCGATCCATGCTGCGGGTGTGTGTACATTGTGCCCCTGCCCATGTCTTGGTTGAAAAGAGACGCTCATGTCATGCGGACATGAGGCTTCCGTAGAATAGTGCCGTGGTCGCCAGAGCCCATCAGGACTACGGCAGCCTGTTGTCAAAGGGAACCAAGAATATAGTTATATTTAAATAAACTAAAGAGGCATCTAAACTAAATGGGGATGTAGCTCAGATGGTAGAGCGCTCGCTTAGCATGCGAGAGGTACGGGGATCGATACCCCGCATCTCCACTTTTTCACAAGTTTTTCCATTTTCGTTTTTTTGGTTTTCCCTCTACTTTTTCATTTTTACTTTTTAGATATTTTTTCCTCAATTTTTGTTTTTCACTACATCTCAAGTTTTTTTCATTTTTTTATTATT
The DNA here is from genome assembly GCA_015844335.1 of Chrysopogon serrulatus. Lineage (NCBI taxonomy): Eukaryota > Viridiplantae > Streptophyta > Magnoliopsida > Poales > Poaceae > Chrysopogon > Chrysopogon serrulatus. The sequence goes on from JADLZL010007315.1 coordinate 36,417, forward strand.
TGTCTCCAGTTTTTCCATTTTCGTTTTTTTGTGTTTTTCCCTGAATGGCGTTTTTTTTTGTTTTTTCCCCTTCATGACGTGATAGTTTTTCTTTTCTTATTTTGACCAGTATTTTCATTTTATTTATTTATTTTTATTTTTTCCTGCATGGGGTGAGCTTCTTTCTAGTTTTTAGTTTTTCTTTCTTCCCTGGGAGACGTTCCACTCTCCAGTTTTTCCATTTTTGATTTTTTTTCCCTGCAAGACGTGAGCTGCTTTCTGTTTTTTTTGTGTGCTTTTTTGCCCTGCACGACTTGATTTTTTTTTTTAAAAAAAACCGTTTATACTCTGCACTATTCTTTTTCCTTCTGAGTTCTCTATTTCTTTTTGGTTGTTGCCGACGAATTTTAGACTGATGAAATTGGATCCAAAGTGAAATGGTGGAATCAAAGGAACCCCTAGTATATATGTAGGTAGGCCTAGAGATGAAACTGGATCGTAAAGGTCCTTTTAATTGTTGTACTGTAACGGAAACGGGACCACGACGGGAATAGGGAAGAACAGGAACAAAAGTAGCATATAAGTATGCGACAGCGGAACAAAATGCGGATAGAAATAGAAAACATAAGCTAGAATCATATGGTATGGTTGATATTTGGCTCCAAGAATTAGAAAGTTCCAAAAAAAAAAATTCTCGTAAGGTACTTTTTTTAGAAGGAACATGTATTAATCTCAGCGCATTACACCGGCCCTTTTACAAATAGAACTGCAAAAAAAAAAAGAAAAATTACAAAGAAGTTTAAAACTTCTGTTCGCCTTCCCCGAAGACTTCAGAGATCCGTTCGTCACCGCCATCAAAACTGCTTCCCAAACGTCGTCAGGCACCAGAACTAAACTCCACAAGGTGGAGTGTGGAGGCCACAGAGGAAGACTTACTTCTAAGCGAATCAGAATGAAACTCCATACATAAATGTCGGATAACCCTTGTTAGATTTGAAATGATATCGACTCTGTCGAAAAGTGAGGTTCACGCTTCATCCGGAAATTAGAAGGGAGTGTAGAGTTCGGCGGAAGTAATAGACGCTGCTGAATTGATTGATTGCATTGGTTATTACAGCAATGCATCTCGCCGCTGATCGTGGTCGGATCACCCGTGTGCAGTCACCGTCACAGGCGCACATGCCGCGCCCCTCCGATCCCCCACCAACGTCCGGCAGGCAGGCTACGGTACCACTACTGCTGGCCATGGACACGTGCGTGCACCAGCGACAGCCAACAGTGGCGCGCGGCCGCGGCACTGGCACTGACCCCGCCCGGCCCATCCCGCGATCTCACTCACCGAGTCACCGATCGAGCGAGCGGCAATGACGACCCCGCATCCGGCGGCTTGGATCGGCGAACGAATTCAAGTCCACCAGACGGACCGGGGACGGCCGCCAGGAGCAGGAAAAGGAAGGATCCTCCGTCATCAATTCGCCGCCTTATCCTGCACGGGCTCGCGATCGAGCGGGGGACATCTGCATTGCATTGCATGCAACAACTCGGGTCGACCCCTGTGTGTCCGCGAGCTGTGAACAAACGAACTGCCCGTGGTGTCGGTAGGCAGTAGTAAGGTACACTTCATCGCATTGCATTATATACTGGAGCAGATAGTAACTAATGCCAATGCAAATTGTACTGCAATAATGCATGAGAGCAGTACTTAGTACTGAAGGAAAGAAAGAAAGAAAGAAAGAAGAACTACTGTATACATGAGCCGTTCAAGAATAATGCAATGCCAATGCGATGCGATGTTTCCCCGCCATGTGAGGTGGTTATCTTATTATGTTGCGTATTGATATTGGACCGAAAAGTGAGTGGCGATCCGTCTGGCCGGGTCCGGCCGGCGGAGCTCGCTCACTTTGGCGGTGGCCCGGCCGCACGGGCATGCATGGCGGCATCTCATTTTGAGAAGAAGAAGAAGCTGAGCTGTCGATTGAGAATTGCGCAACAGTAGCACTGTAGCAGTAGGAGTCGGCGCCACCAGACATGACTAGTACTAGTTCTTACCATTAGCCTACTGCTGCTGCTGCTGCTGGCTGTGATTAGGCCTCTCAGCTAGTACCGTGTCCTTGGATTTTCCCTTTTTGGTGCGGCCAATCCACGCCTGCAATTTATATTTAGGACACTGCCATACAATGATGCGAGTTTTAACTTCAGAAATCCGTCCCTCTTCTTGAGTGGAGCAGGTTCGGGCTTCAGAGGAAATTGTACGAGAACGGAAAACGGAAAACTGCCGCAAGAGTACTGACGGAAAACGGGCTTCAGGTTTTGCCCTGCCCCCCCAAGAGAACGGAAAACGGCGCCAGCATCCACGCAAAACTGCCGCAAGCAAAGCAAAGATCCGGGGCGGGGCTCTGTCTCTCTCGCGCGCGCACAGGGACAGCTGTTGTTGCTTCAGGAATCAGGATAAATCTGGGGACCCGCTGCTCTCTACAGTATTATTGAAATGCAAAATCTAGGAGTAGAGTACTGACAGTTGCGCTCCTGTCTGGACGGACGCGCATTGTCCTAATGCTGGAGCAGCAGCATCGCTTTTGATTTTTGAATCTCTGTCTGTCTGTCTGCGGTCCGGGAGGACCGGAGTAGACGAGCCTCTGCTTTTTGGACTCCACCGCCATCATCATCCAAACTGAAAGTAGACTTGATGGGCTACAAATTCTTCATGGGGGCCCATGATGGTAACCTGAGCCAAGAAGGGTTTTTTTTATTTCCTTTTTGTTGAAAATTCTTCTGTCACGCAGGCACCGCAACCCGGCCGGGGGGCAGCAAACGAGCGAAAGTTCCCCTGCATCAAGTAAACCAGCTCGAAAGCACTCACTCCCAGCTTTTGAAACTGCCCCTGTTTTTACACAGATCACACCACAATCTAACTTCCAATCTTGTATGAACAGCAACAGCTAGCAATCTGTCGGAAAAAAGTGTAATCTCATTTTCAAGCAGCAGGTTCAAGATTTCCTAGGAGGGGCGCAACGCAACCCTGACATATGGCTGCCAGCTAAACCATGACATATGTCTCAGATGGATCATGCTGCTGTTGATTAATTGGTTGCCGGCTCCGATCCGTCACATGTATATTCCAACCTTCAGCTCGTGAACTGAGCTTGCTTAGGTTCCTTGCGTGGAAGAGTTCGAGCTTGCATTTGAATACTCCACATACTTCCAAAACACGAAACAAAATTCAGATCAAAACTCAAATTCAGAGTAGGTCCAGCTAATTAAAAGGAGAAAATGGCACCTCTTCGTCAGGGATGCATGCATGCACGTCGTACTGCTGACTCTTCCGACAGATGTTGTTAGTGCATCAAATCTCAACAGTATGTGGTGGCCAAGCATCGACCTGGTGCCTCTAGTCTGCTCCACGATCGCTCGGAATTTCGAAAAGGTAACACAATTTTATTTTAGAGGAGATCAGGACTTCCTATATTATAATATTTTTTTTTTCTGAGAACTTCTTTTCCTTCTTCAATTGAACGGTACAAGGAGACGAAACTCAGCCCAAGAGACCTTGTAATCTGAGCCCAAGGAGAAATGGGAGCCCATGGAGCCTTCAACAGGCCCATGTAAATAAGCATACAACATCGAGGGAAGGCCTTCAATTCTTTCTTTTAGAAGAGCCGATGGCCCGGCGATGGACATTCAATTTTCATTAGCTCAAGCTGAGCAAGAAGCGTCATATACTAGAAAGGCACACAGAGTTGCCGCTTAGGGCATGTATTCCATCATCGTAGTATTGTAGTTTTTCAGACTTTCTTTCATACGTAGAGTAACAATAATTGTGTACGTGTAGGTGCACTTTTTTTAAGCAACATAGGTAAGACAAATTGCCGTTTCTTCATTTTTTCGTGTAGTTGTCATGGTATGTATTTTAAATAATTATATTGTTTAAGTAATATATTATCTTAGGTATCAAAATAGAAATATTTTTTTGCTATATTTATTATAGGGAAAGAGATGTTTAAAATATTTTTTGAGATGGAGGAGCATTTCATGAGTAAATAGGAGTTTTTTTAATAATAATTAATATTTTTATTTTATATGTGGTATAGATATGGTACAATTAAAATTTCATAGCAATTTAAATGAAGAAACTGACTATATTAATTGTTTTTAGAGAATTGTAGATAAATCTAGTTCTATATTTGTAGAAATGAAATTATAATAAAGCATGCAATGTTATGTGTTTAGATTGTAATGCTAGTTGTGTCGAGTTTAACAAATTTGGCTTGGTATTTTTTTGATTTTTATTTGTTTTGTTATGGTTTTTACAAAATTTCAAATTTGTTTTAGATAAATAATAAATTCAGCAAAATAGGAAACGGCGGCGTCGGGCTGAATTTAGCCCACTCGAGGCCCAATTTTAGCCAAAAAGGCTCAAACGGGGAGGGAGGCCGGCCCATGAAAAGGCCCACTTGCGGGGAGATGCCCTGGCTGGACTCATGGATTGATTTGTCTAAAGTTCGAGGTCTTTTTGCAAAAAAAAAAAAAAAAAAAAAAAACCGAGAGAGGATGTCGGATTTGCGGGTTGATTTCTCTAAAGTTCGAGGGTTTTTTTTGCAAAACGACCGAGAAACGCCCGATCTGGGCCGTCCGACCACCCGATCGGACGGCCGAGATTTACGGGTGACGTGGCCACGTTGGTCGGCACTCTTTTATTGCAAGAATCGTAAGTAACAATTTACTCTCCCTATATTCTCTTTTACGAGACATAGCTTAACATGACACGGTCATCTAAGTTACACTTTGACTATCTATTTGTTTTATTTTATATTATTTATACTTATAAATTGGATAGTAGATTTAATTATGAATATAATCGTATCAAGTGTGTCTTGTAATAATTAAAAATTATTAGTCAAAGATTTTGAAGTTTCACTCTTGATATATACCTTGAGTGACACGATATTTAATTACTAAAATGGTCAATTTCCATGCATTATGCTCACACATCAAGAAGACCCCGGTCCTTATTGAATTGCTTACTCTATTTAGAATGTAAGTTATGTCAATTGTGTTTTAAGTAAAAATCTCTAACCTTTGGTCCTTATTGAATCGCTTACTCTATTTAGAATGTAAGTTATTCCAATTGTGGTTTAAGTTAAAATCTCTAACCTTTATCATATTTCTCAAAAAAATTAATATGAAAAATAAATACACTAGCTAGTAAGCTATTTTATGGTACTTTTCTTGAAATTAATTTAATTGTAGATATTTGTATTTTTTTATAGTCCTAATCAAAGTTGAAAACTTCGACTCACAATCAAACTAAAATGACCTACATTTTGAAAGTGAGCGAATTTGTGGGTCCCAGGCCAAAACCAAGCTAAGAATGTTGGGTTTGAATTTTGGAACAGGAATCGGGAGGAGAGAAGCGATGAAACGCTGAGCAGATGAAAGTCACACATCGAGTGACCTCAGATTTGATGAAATTGTACCACTAGGCCTTTTTAAGCCAACATAAAGGGAAGAGAGATTGCCAGGTGCCTATTGTTTTGGGCTGAATTCATGAATACTGTTTTATTTATTTGTTTATTGTTTTTTTTAATACACATGCATGTATATATTATATGTAGAAAAGTTTTTTTGATAAAAACATTAGGGATTGAATAAAGCAAGGCCCACCAATGCCACCAGGATCACCTAACAACCAAACAGGCCCAATCTTCACTCATGACCATATCATAACTACTCATTCTGTTCTAAATTACAAGTTGCTTTGATTTTTTTGTCAGCAAAATGGATGTAAAAAAAAGGGGGTCAAAGTGACTTATAATTTGGAACGGAGGGAGTACATAATTCTACGCCAGCGCCGCAATGTCATCTCGGCAGCTAATGAGAAAAGTTTCCCAAGCAAGAAGTGTACGTAATAAATCATAAAACGCCCATCGACATCAAGCTAGCTCCTGTACTCAAGCAGTGCAGCTTCTAGCGTCTGAAACGGCTTGTTGGTTTACACAAATCAAACAGCCTAGCTTCGCAGCTTGGCCAGAGATAGAGCACCGGCAATTCGTCCCTCAGAAATAAATTACACATACACTCCTCGTTTTCAAGCGTCAGATTGAAGATTTCCAGGAAGGGAGGCAGGCAGGCTTGCCCCATTGCTGCTAAACTAATGTTTCGGGTCGATCATGCATGTTGCTTTAATTTTGATTAGTTGGTTGGTTGCCGATTCAATCACGTCGTCCAATCTGGCAATTTGCATTGCATCGCCAGGTCACCATGCAGCTAACTCTAGCTCTCAGTTTACTGTCGTTGTCGTGGAATTAAAATATCTAGAGCTTCTCGATAGTTTGAGAAAAATGTACATGCACGCCGGCTTCATCATATGTTCTTTAATTTTTTTTGTTCATGTTTGGAGAAGATATTTTGGTAGGGCTAAGCGTCGCGCGTCAGTGGCATTTTATTGTTGTCTTCACTGCTGTGCTGTGTGATATACATTATTTTCCAACATGGAAATTTAAACCTGAAAATATATTAGATATACATTTGAATTAGAAGGACTGTTATCAAACGGTCACCTACTGTTTAGGTTTAGCTATTTATTCGGGCTAAACGATCATTTAAACAGACTAAAGGGTCATTAAACGGGTTAAATGGACGATTAAATGGAAACGATAAGCCACTAAATGGAAGCTTTTATTCAGTTTTTTACTACTCAGAATGGGTATCGGTACTTGATTCGGTCACTCAGAATGAGTATTCTTGCGTTAGATTGTTTCCTTGAGGATACATAATTTTTTCAGGTTGGTGCTAAGCTAGTTGCATGGAAACTTAAGTGTAGTGTTGGTGCTAGTCACAATCTTAAGCCACACCATTCAATTTGGACATGTCAATATATGTCGGTAACGTGTTGTATGTGGGGGTGTGTGTGTTGTAACTGGGGTCTTTTCCCCTTTTTTATTCTTCTATATAAAATGAAGCGCAGTTCTCCTGTGTTTTCGAGAAAATAATGAAAGCATTGCGAATTGAAGAGTAGATACCAAAAATAAATCATGAATATGGTGCTAGTCACAATCTTCATAATATTTTCTTTTCTTATTCAGCAATGGTGTAGATATTTTGTAGGGCTACTGCCTAATGGGAAAGCGTCAGTGTCACTTTACTGTTGTCGTCACTGCTGTGCTGTGTTTGGTCTTAGATAATTACAAGCGTGCGTACAGATATACTACGCCAAATTCATATCTAGAAAGTAACCTATGAGACCAGACTGATTTTGTTCCAGAATGAAACCATATACTGTTCATGATCCAATAACAATAGCATCCAAATATCCAACAAAAAAAGAGAATTTGGCTCAGCTCTTTAGTTAGTGCATTCATTCTTGTACTGAATCCTGGTCCACAAACCCTGCATATAGCATATCTCTGTATTTCTTCTATCACTGAAACCATAATCCAGCATCTATTAATAACTCTGCCCAACCTACTTGCAAATATATTACTACTAAAATCAAGGGGCCGGAAAATAAAAGCATATATTCAGATTTTTACTAGATAAACATCATATGGGTAACAATCGATACTTGACTGGGTCACTCAGAATGAGTTTTCTTGCTTGACCTGTATCCACGGGAATAACAATTGAATCCGTTAAGACGCCGAAACGTAGCACTAATTTAATATCAAGTTAAAGACCAAAGACACGGAGCTGCCAAAGACCAAGCAGTTGCAGATCAACTATGGCAGCTGCAAATCAAACTCCGTGCAAGTGCCATGCAGTTCAGTGCAGTGCAGGTAATCTGTGCTTTCCACTTCCACGTCTAATCCCTGCAGTTTATTACCTAAGGAAAGGGCCTATCTCTGCAGATTCAAGTTGGTTTAGTTGCAGACTTTCACATCTAAGTGACGTGAATTGAAGAAGATCATATCGTTTGACCGACTCATCCGCAGTATATATGACGCCGTTCAGATGACGAAACTTAGGTTACTCTGCATTTCATTTGGGGCGACGTGTGCAAAAGCATATGTACCTAATTGCCCCCTCCTAAAATAAATCATGGATCTGGGAGTATCACTAGATTGATTTTCTTGAGTACATTAAGTTGACCATGGGAATTTACTGTTAGATTGAACTTCCTTGAGGATAAATAAATTTGCAAGTAGTGCTAGTTGCATGGAAAGTAAGTGTAGTGTTAATTGGTGTTAGTCACAATCTTAGCCACCATTCAATTTGGACATGTCAATGTCGGTATCATGTTGTATGAAAGCGTTATGAATTCCAAGAGTGTCATAAAGTTCAGAGTTGTACATGTACTCCCTCCATATCGTAATTAGAAGACGTTTTGGACATAAGTGTGATTACCAAGGAGTCATTAATTAGGGGTTAGTTTTTCCTGTTTACCCCTATTAAATAGGGCTGCGGGTGCATTCTCTGCATGAAACAAATAGAGTCCAAGTGGCTAGCCCTTGTGTTGCGAGGTCCCAAGTTCGACCCCTGGTGGCCACAACTTTTTGCCGGATTTTGCGGTGCGTTGCCGGATTTTGCTATGCACGAGCGTGAAGTAGCGAACCGGTGAATGCGTCCAGCATTGTCATCTTTTATCGCAAACGCTCTTGGTGCCAGAACGTCCTCCTTTTACGATACGGAGGGAGTATTGGTATAAGCATCTATGATGTCACCCACCCCCACCCTCCTGAATGGCCAATTGAATATCACCGAAGGATATCACCGAAGCTTTGTGTCTAGTATGTTGCTAGTGTTTATGCATGCCGAGTTACTCCAAAAGCAAAAGCTCCGATCATATCAATACTATAATCTTCACTGGTAATCATGCATATACCACATCACTTGCATGGCTTGAGGGGCAGGCTCTGGAAGCAACGAATGAGGAAATTTCCTCTGCTTCAAGTAAACTAAACCAGCTTGAAAACGCCATTGACATGGAGCTTAATTTTGGCAACTCACTCTGTTACTATCGTCTGAAGTATCTTTGTTTTGAACAGATCAAACAATCTAGCTTCCCAACTTGCCCAAACAACAGCGATGATCGGCAATTTGGGATAAAAATACATAGCTCATTTTCAGGCAGCAGATTTAAGATTTCCAGGAAACGGAAGCAGTCCTGCCCCATGGCCGCTAAACAAATGTGAAATGTTTCAGGTCACGCTCCCTGCTGTTGAATGAATGATTGCTTGTTGCCGGTTGCCGGCAATCACATTCACAGGTCACCACCTGAATCTTCAGTTTAATGCTCGCTAGGAGATTATATTGTGTATCTGCCGAATGATTTCAGTCAGTACAACTTGCGAAATACGCGCCGGCTCCGTTCATCATATATTCAGCTTATGCGTGTTTGTTTGTTGCTGAGTAGACAATGTGCAATGTTTATGCGTGCTACATTATTTGACAGGCACATCATTATCGCAAAAAAAATTGACAGGCACATAGTAGTACCTTGTTTATTTCATCAGCCAGTTCGATCTTGCTGTTACTGTCACTGCTGCGCTGTGCTTAGTCCCAATCAGGATCAGAGCAAGTATTGGTATGAGCAATCTGGCATATATATATGTCAAGCGCGTTCAGACATACGGATAAGGGTGCGAGAATTGTTGAACTTGAACATCAAGATAATTCAGATTGTTACAACCATATGCGTTAACATCATCTTTCAATCAGAGTTCCTTCCTTGCTTGACTTGTATAAATAAATGCATGAAATAAATGGACACGCTAACGTAGTACTAACACTAGTTTCAGGTCAAGTCAAGGACACCGAAGTCCATAGGACGCGCCAGGAAAATGCCAAGCAATTTCAGGTTTGACTGCAGTGTGCCAACTGGTCTTATCAATCCGTCAGCTAACTCTAGGACACAATTGTAAACAACTGCAGTGTAGTTTTTTTTTTTCTGTAGATAACACTGTACCTGCCATTTTATTTCTATCTCTGAAGTACGTTGTTACTTTAGTATTTGATCCTGAGCAAGGGTTTGATCAGTCGATTCTCTGTTTGTGTCAACTGTTCAGTACAGTAGGGATTGGTCAGAGATCAGAGATGCCTAACTAACAACCGGTTCAACTTATAAGCCAACAATATTTTTTTTCTCAGTGTTTTGGCTTATGAGCCGGCTTATAAGTCCTGCCGAACAGCTTCTAGTTTGCAGTTGTTACTTCTTCAGTAACTGAATCCACATCTTGTTCCAGCGAACTGTTTCTGAAATCTACCCCTCTTACTACCGCTTGGTTATTTCATCCCATTTCAGGCTGCAAAAAGCAAACCAGATCACCACCCACGCGCTTAAATGACAAATCGCAAGTTAACTGACGCAGATGATCTTGAGCAAGTGAATGACACCATTCTTGTGACGAGCCTCGGGTGACTTCACAATGCAATTCGTTTGATGACTTCACAATGCAATTGGTTTGGTGCCTTCTGCTGACCACGCGCAGGCGATTGAGGGGTGTTGAACTCTGCGAACCACAACACGACTGATTCTCCCACTAGTTTCTCAGGACAACTTTTGGGTGTCAATTTTGTAAACCTGAATTAACCGACATGAACTTTTCATGTAACCATATTCCTGAACAAAGATTGAATAATGTCATTCGGGTGATGTGTCAAGACTCAAGAACATATGGCATGACAGTCTAACTGATTATTTTTTTCTTCTCATGATTACTAGTCTGCATGACCAGATATTAATAACTGGTCATAGAGCGGCGACTGATCATCAAACGGCCCCTGATTGATGCATATTTAATCCTCTGTGATCATCAAAAAATCAAAACCATGTGAGATATGACGAGAATTTGACCTAGTCCATTGCCTATCTTTATACTATTACTAATTGAATTAATTGTTACAAAACACACTAGGAAAAGCAGATACATATTAATAGTTGGAAACATCTGGCCATTAATTTGGTCTCTAATCATCATCACCCACAAGGGCCAAAGGATATATTCTGTTTTTTAAGTACCACACATTTGCCATTATGAAAATAATAAATAAAGTAACCCTCATAAATTTACAACAAAATTATCCACATATGCCATTTTCAAAGGTAAAGTAACCTCTTTAGTTTGTATGAAAAATATATAAAAAACTAAATACCCATCAAATCTATGTGTAAGTTACCAATATAAATTATCATTGAAAATAATTAAATAACCATAAAGTACACTATATGTGTTTCTAAATTACCTACTTCTATTGCTTTTATAAATTCAAGTAAACATGAATGCTACATCATGTTAGTCGAGTATATACGCATAGTTTAACATGAATGCTACATCATGCCTGAAAAGGGAAAACTGATCATAGCAGCGATTAACCATCAAGAGTCCTTGATAAATGCATATTTATCTTTGGATGTGTGTCAAAAATCAAAACTATGTGACTTACTCTATCTACAATAATTATAATCGTTGTGGAGCCATCTCAGTGCCAACTTGGAGTTCAATTTTCTTCTAGTACGCCTGTCATAGTTCACATATCCCCTTCATAAGATCAGTGCCCGAATCCATGTCTGAAAATGTGTAGATTAGATATTATTCATTGTCTTTCTTGAGAGAGAAATATGCCAAACTCTTTTGAGATAGTATCTACCTTGTCAGTTAGTCCTCATTTTTATTTCTTGGATGTGATTCGCATGGGGGTCCAAATGTCCAACTGTCGCAATTTGTCATTTCATATAAAGAACCATTTATGTGATTTTAACCAACTGTATGAATTGTGCCACTATTGCAGGCCAAAATCTTAGAGTATAAATCATTGTGCGTGTTACGTTGGTCATCATATCAGCCTTGAGTTGGATCTGAATTTACACCTGTAGTCACATGTCCCCTTTATAAAATCAGTGCCAAAAGGACATCTGTGTGGCCTCATAGGGGAAAAAAATCTATGTGCCTTCACAATTGAACAGCAATTAGGATTGCTATGTTTAATTAATCAAACATTCTTTAGATCATGTAAAGATCTGATCCAAGTAGTCACTACCACTACCCTCGGCAAATACCATTGCACTCGGCAATGTTCCTGCTTCTGGTAGTGTACATGTGACACAAAGGCGAGGAGAGTAGGAAGAAGGAGATCATAGCGGCATTCATGCTCGTTCATGACATGCCTAATGGAGGAATGATCTGCACTACTAATGTTCTAGTGCTCCAAGAGATCTAATAAATAAAACTTTATATTCATTTTTTATTTAAAACCATTTAGGAGCCCAAACATTAATTTAATATGGATTACATGGTTTAAAAAACCAATGACATGTGGAGCTCACATGTCACTTTAGACTTCAGTGCAGTATGAGCAATCTAAACTATTTCGAGTTCCGGGGGTTTCCAAATTGAATGACAAATAAAACAGGCTTGACTTGAATCCGATGGTAGACACAAGAGGCGAGAACATGAAAACACTGTAGCAAGATAGAAACAAATGGATTTAATTTCGTGCATTATTGCCTAAGGACCGCGCTAGGCAGAATTTCTGCCATCAACATGCAACGGACACCTTGAAGATGAAAGCAGGGGCATGCCAATGAAAGTACAATGAGTAGGCGCTAGGGCATATTATTATTAGTAACACGGACTAGCCACTAGCCCAGTAGTTAACTTGAATGGATTAGCACAAAAAAAGTTTGAGGTGATTACCACACACATTGAGAGTTACTAGTGACCCACGTGGAAGGAAAAAATTGGCACTGAAAGGTAAGAACAAATTATTGCTGTACCTATTCAGGTGTTAACATCAGAGGAGTTATACTATGCTTTATGCCAGCACGGAGTCGATCGATAGTCAACTTTAAAAACAATGGTCAAGTCAAGCGAGGCTAAAGTTTTCTAGAGGAGGATAAGGCTTGGTGACAAGCAGCAACCTAACTAATGGTTGCCCTTCCACATCACACTTCCCTTTTTACCACTAGCAACACTCAATAATCCAGTCTAGAGATTTAGGCCCTTTTTGTTAGAGGAAAATGAGAGGAGTGGAAGTGTTTTTCTACTGGAAAACAAAATGGCCTTTTTGCTGGGTTGGGAGAGACACCCACATCAGCTGCTGCATGCAAACAAAGCACTTGGGTTAAACTAATGGCAAATCTCCCATGGTTCAGTAGACACTCCAATACTTAAATTTGACTATTTCTTACTTGGCTGCAAAGCAATTCGGTATGGAGCTCCACTTAAGTTACCCCTCTTAATTAGTTCGATAGCAGTGCGTCCGGTGTGATAACGAAGAGAAGTGTTTTTCAGGTTTAACTATATATACAGTTCTCATATATACAATAGCTATCACCCATCAATATAATGTGGGGCATTATAAATAAATAGTGTATCTGTCAGCTATATGATCTTTTGCTAATTAACTTCCAAAGAAACCACAGGAGGGTTTCTTATTGGAAGAAGGAATCTGAAGTGTCGTCATAGCCAAAATAATGGCACTGCTAACTTGCTCTCCAGTAACTAGTAATTGGTATATGAGCGAGGTTGCATCATGGACATTCTGACCAGTCTTCCACGTTGCGTTTACATGCAAGTGACACTTAACTTAATCATACATACTAAAAAGCAACGTCATTGGACATACGTATGATCTGAGTCAGGCCACACATGTATATACTTTCCTTTAATTTAGACTAGTTGCCAGCAGTTGTGCATGATGATCGTAGTGTCATAGCAGTGCACAGATCGAGAACACAATCAGTGGTGCACCACTGCTGTTGTGAGTTCTTGTGACACAAGCTAGTACTAGCTTGGACAGGGCATGCATCTTGTGTCACTCGTGCGTGTGTTCCTTGCTGTGTCCCCTACGAGAACCTACGATCGATTATGATCTGCACCGAACCCTGCAATCTAATCCATCTCCATCTTTCCACCCGACAGCATATATATGGCCTCGCCTCCAAGGAAAAGGTTTCGTACAAATCCAGCTGGTTGATTGCTCTCTGCAAACCCAGCCAAAATAATGTTGCTATCACCATACTACAGTTCTGCATATATGACCGTCAATCGATGCTGTTGGTCTAGCACTCTATCTAGTTGCGCAGTGAGGTGGCGAGCCATTTCTTTCTAAGTTATTATTCCGGTTAACACAGCAGTCATTGGAGAATAAGTATATTACATCATGGTAGATTTATTTTGAGCATAATATGCTATTTTTTTATAGTACACCACGTTGCCTGAATTTTAAGATGATTTCAAGCGACATTCTTGTACTATTTTTTTTGGTACTACTAACTAATAATACAAGTAAATTGTTACTTTTATGATTTGTTTTTTGTGTTTGTGTTAAAACATATCAAATTTTGTCCTTGACTGACTCTAGAAACAATTAAATTGTCTTTGCGCCAACACATATATATAAACAAAATAGGTTTTTGTGATTTTGTATAATGGGTTTTTTTATTCCTAGAAGCAAAAATTGCAGAATGATTGTGCCAACAGAAATTGCAATGATCAAAACCGAATATAAAATATATGCAATAACCTTTGTCTGATCTGAAAGCAAACTAAAATTCAGGCACGTGAAATTTAGCAAATCCCATGTATTTATATATATCATCTAAAAGACAAATATACACACATTTACAGAAGAACAAAGTAACACGCACGACGCCTCTCCATCTATTTAGAGGGTACGTAATTTACAATAGAAGGCCCATATATATAGGCTTTATATAAGATCACTAATTAAGGTACTCGGATGCAACTACTCACACATGCATAGTGATCGATCTGTCGTCTAAGTATAATAATCTACAATCTACATTAAGTATGAAGGGGACATAGATGTACTTATATGGTTCACATGGTGCATTCCTAGCCTGGTGCACACATATACAAGCGTGGACAGTGAGTGATCCGTCCTACGTGAATAATGCAAATTGATATCTAGTTGTCCCATCTTGTCTTGTTGGCCCGGCCTCTCGGTCGATCGATTGTGCTGCCGGGGCTGCGGCCTCTCGATCGCACGCATAGTGCTAGGTGCATGCATGGCTTTATGTACACATGGCGTGGCGTTGGACGGGCACGAGCATCGATTCCATCGTTCATGAAGCATGCACGGGCCGCGGGTGAGCGTCGTCTGCAGTTAGACGCCGGCACGGATGAGGGGTGCCGCCGGCGCGGGGCCGTGGCCGTAGAGGCCGCGCTGCAGCAGCTGCTGGCGCTGCTCGGACTCCTGCCGCTGCAGCCGCAGGTCCTCGTGCTGCCGCCGGATGAAGCTCTCCGCGCGCCGGAGCAGGTCGTCCGGCGAGATGGCGAAGAGCACGTCCCGGGTGCGCCACCCTGCTGTCTGCCTGACCGCCGACGGCTGCGGCGGCGTCGGGGCCGCCGCCGACGCCTTGGCGACTGCCGAGACGGACTTGCGCACCTGCCGCCGCTCCGCGGCCGTCTCGGCCACGCGCTGCAGCCGGGGCAGCTCTTCGTTGCCCCACGACTCGCTCTTCTGCACCACCGGCCGCGCCGCGCCGCTGCACGATGGACGCCCACAGCGAGTCCATCGAGACGTCTTCACCGTCGTCGCCGGGCCTGGTGGACTCGGCATCGGAGGCGGCGGCGACGGACACAGCAGGCGCCGTCTCATCACGTCCTCCCTCCGACACGACGGTGGCCCACGGGGTCGTCGTCGGCGGCGGCGCGTCCTGGCCGCCGGCCAGTTCCGGTTTCTTGCGCACGCGCGGGCGGTCGCTTCTCTTGGCCGCCGCTCTCGCCTCCCGGGTCAGCCTCTTGGACGGCACCGGCGCGTCGTCCGCACGCCGCCGCCGGCCGCTGGGCACCGCATCGGAGTAGGCCTCGTACTCCGACGCGTAGAAGCTGCTGTCCACGGAGCCGGGAACGACGACCTCGACGCTTCCGTCGTCGGCGTCCGAGGTTGGGGCCGCGGTGTCGTCGTTGGCCGTCCTACCACGGCGGCGGGAGGAGGAGACGAGCCAGACGATGATGACGTTGGCCGTCACCCACAGGAAGATGGGCGACAAGAGGAAGTCGGGGGTGGCGGGCGTCGGGATGTAGTAGGAGCCGGCCGCCTCCGCCGTGGCGGCGAGGACGGCCACGACGACCATGGTAGCAACCGCCGTGGCCTTGAGGAAGGCGCTCATCGCGAATGGTGGGAGGGAGGGAGAGTGGTTGTGGCAGTTGGTGGTGTGTGAAGGCCAAGCAAGCAACCACGGTCCAGCAGTTTATATAATGCCGGGCGGCCGGGCCGGGCCGGGCCGTGGGCTGGACTTCTGTTTGGGTGGGGGCAAGTGGGGGAGTTGGAGACCTCTTGCTAGTAATTGCTATGCTACTGCTGGAGAGTACAAGAGGACTGCTGCCATGAATGATCTTGCGAAGTTCATCTTTTCAACGTTTTAAATAACTTGCACCGTTGCAGGGCAGTCTTGATCTTATAAATTACAAATTATATGAAATTATGTACCAAGCACCCTTCAACTACTGTAAAATCAGACCAACTTATTCACTAAGGGCTCCTTTAAAACGCATGAATTTTATAGGAATTTTACAGAAATCAGTTTATTTTCACAAAAAATACAGGACCAGAAAAAAACCCAGTGTTCCAAGGGGGCCTAACTAGTTTTGAAGACTTAATATTTATATTTTTAAATTAGACAAAAAATGTTCTAAAAACTATAACTCAACTAATTTTAAATTAGAAAAAATTAAAGTTACAAAACTAATATCAATCCATCTGTTGGTGACTTGGTGATATACTTTATTTAAGACTTATTATTTATATTTTTCTACTTATTAAAGTTATCTATTTGGGACTCTAATAAATAGCAACCGAACTAATAAATAAGTTTTAGATAACTTTAGTGTAAATTAAATTAATGGATCACCAATGTACAGATGACACTTTTAGTTTATTATTAGGAGGTGCTGTCGTAGTTCAGAGTTGCTAATTGGATTGCCATCAAAGTCGATCGGAGGTTGTAAAATGGCTTTTACCCTTAGTAGTTACCGCACCAGATCACCAGAGATAAAAGGTGAGGCCAGTAGTTACTGCACATTTTTTCCCCACTTCATGAAACGGGATGCATGGCAACATCATGCCCGGCAGACATGACGCACACGAGCGGAACAGATCGAGATGATATCAGAGCTAGGGATCGGAGCCACCACACACCACACACGCAGACACTCTCAGTCTCACTCACTCACTCAGCAAGAGCAGACGACACGTACGCTAGCTGAAAACTACGTAGACCATGTAACTTGGAGAACTTTCACATGAAAATTGTAATTCAACTAGCTGGAACCCCGCGGCAAATGCCGCGGGTGCTGGGCATCGGAACAACGGACACATAAATATATATTTTGCAGTAATAAAAGAGCAACAGATCAACAAACGCGTAAATATATACTTTGTAGTCATTGAAATACCAATTAATGGTCAAGTATATTACAGAATAAAAATCATTTGTTGTCGGCTATGATGTAAATATCAATTCCAAAAAGTCAAAATCACCTATGTACAGTTAATCTTTAGTAGTAGGTATAATCTTCAGTAGGTATAGCCTAAGCCTTTGAAACATCAGAATTCAAATCGCATTCACTGAAGTGTGCCCGGTAGCATCCAGATCCTTTCCTTTGAGCTTGCATCGAGGTACTTGTGGATTCACTCCCAACAGAAAAAACGTTGCTGATGTAGAGTCGGCACAGCCTGCAGCGTTCAAAAGGTTTGCGTAATTAAACGACGTTTTTGAGGAAGAGGGGCATATTATTCTCATAGAAGAAGTTCAGAAATATCTTATGTCAGGATGAAAAAAATGGTAAAAGTTGAGCTGATTCACTGCTTTATTGATGGGGAAAACTAACAAAGGCATGAAAATAAAAACTTGGAACTGATACAAACCAAACAAACTATTTCTTAGTTTCCAAAGTATATAACAAACTGGTGCATGTGGCTGGAAAAGGAATTTTTTTTGCTTCGCCGTACAACACAATTTACTATGCAAATGATCCACAGATAGAAAAAACGTTCTATATATGTTCTTTAGTTTGCAGCAGTGTCCACACTGAACAGATATATTATATAGCCATAACTGCAAATTCACAGTCCATTTGCATAGATGAACAGATATATTATACAACCATAACTGAATTCGCACTTTGTTGTGCACCTATCAAACAAAATAATTTAGCAGAAGGTAGCAAGGGCATAGGAAGACATAAACTCACCCTGCATTTTGGTGTGTGTGCCGCTGGGAAGATGTTATCACTGATACTACTCCTTTGGGATAAATGAGTGAGCTGTGGGAAACAAAATAACTACATAGTAAAATATGATGCGGTCTAGAAACTGGTCAGCTGCATCTGCATCAACAAATTGGCTTTTGCATACAGAAGTATGAGCATCGCCATGTTGGCCATTGCTGCTGTGTTGGTAGGGCATCGTATGAAAGGCACAGACCGCGGCCATAGCAGGGATCTCCGGATGGCTGGATTAAACAAATCAATCATTCACCCAAGCACCATGCAGCCAGTTAGAACACACGGCGGCGGATGCAAAGAAAGCACAAAGCAGAGAAGAAAAATGAGCAGAGCAGAGCTTAGTTCACCATTCCGCTTCCGCCATCGCCGGCAGTAGACGCAGTAGAGCAGCGTGCAGATGATGACCGTCACCAGCACGCCCACCATGATCTGCATCGCGTCAGGGCTGGATGTCGAGCCGCGCGGGGCCCCATCGCCCACCGGCGCCGGGGCCGTGCCCAACAGCCGGCGGTAGCCACCCAGACGACCTGGCTGGCCGACGGGGGCGGGATGCGGTCGGCGCCGCGCGGATCGGATAGGCTGCGATTGAGGGCCGACGTTCTTTTTTTTTTCCGCGGACGGCAAGGCAGGAAGGGGCAGCACCGCAGGCGATGGCTGGCGGCGCCTCGGGCAGGAGTGGGTGGGGGGAAGGGGGGTCGCGGCTGACGCCAAGCTGCGCAGGCTCTCCGGAGGCGACGCCGGGGCAGTCGCAGCATTCGGTGGTGGTGGCAGCGACGCGAAGCTTCGGGACGGATGGAGCAGCTGGGTGAGGCGTGCGAGAGGATAAGATGGCGAAGGAACGGCCTGATGGATGGCAGGAGGGAACGGACGGCTTGGATGCGTTACTGTTCTTAGAACAGTACCCTGTGAGAGAGGATGTGGTATACGACTTTAGTAGTAAAGGATAGATTTCAACCGGGTTTAATTTCCGCTGATGAAATTGCGAGACAGGCCCAATAATAATAATCAAGAACCATATCATATACAAGTAGGAGGAGTATTAACCACAGTTGATAGCAGGTGGTGGGATCCGGGGCGACTTGTACAAGCGGCGGTCATTAGTCAAACTCAAACACCAATGATCGGATCGAAATTGAACATCGATCCATATTCCGACAGCCAGCGTCATGTAGCCGTGTGAGAGCTAGCGTGATGCTGTCGCCCGTGAAATTTCTAGAGCACTGAGTGATAGCATATATCCACCAAGTACCATCATATATATACCAGGTCGTCGCTCGATCGATTGGTGCATTTATTTATATGTTACTTCTGAGTAACATATATAGACGCGTTAATTAATTATTATAGGGAGGGAGTGGAGGAGAAATACTAGCTCAAACTTATCTCGCTCGATGGAAGACCGGAAAAGTAGAGAAAAAGCACACAGATCATGTAGTCATAGACAATACTTGCCTATATATATGTTATTAGCAGCGGCCAAGTGTCCACGCGCACTGTACGTGTTAGAGAAAAAAAATTCGCACGCTACTAAGTGGAGAATTCTATATATGATCGATCGCCGCACACTGCGCAAAAGCTACCGTGACTGACCTGGAACAATTTTTTTTGGGGGGGGGCGTTTATGATCACGTACTAGTTTTTACAATCTGATTGTTCGGATTGTAATAATCTCACAAGCTGGCTCTTTTTTCTACTCCATACCTTTTAGCTAGCGACTTGTTTGTGATAGACGAAAGTTCTACACAAGAGCGCTCCATCTATAGTTGATTGATAATAAAAAGTTCCAAACAAGTTGCTACCTTTTAACAAGCCGGAAGGAAAAGCTATACTAGTACTTGATGGAAACGGTATCCCACTATCGTGTTGAAAACGCGCATGCGTGTATGTGGATGCTGGTATGTTTGCCGGTAATTGGGTGTGTGCTTCTTCGATGCACCCAACTATATATATCGAAGAAAAACTATATATACTTCAATCCTATCCTATTTCTTGAATTGACATATTGACTCAGGCATAATCTTATCTTATTATGACGAAAATGAGAGGCCTCTAGTGTGGTCTTCACGTTAATTCTCATGAAACAACTAGAAAATTAAACTAGATAGATCCTAGAAAATCTAACAAAGAATTGATCTCTCTGTTCGAAATTATAAGAAGTTTTGACATTATTAGATATAGTGCATTGGTTTTGCTATATATCTAGATATAATGTATATCTGAATATATAGCAAAATTAATATATATCTAGAAAAGCTAAAATATCTTATCTTATAATTTGTAATGGAGGGCAGAGTAGAAGAATTGGTCAACAATTCTGGTACACTTCACTATTGATAATAATAACAATTATATCTATTCTAGAATATTTTAAAAAAAGAAGACTAACAATCTCTACTGTTATAGAAAAGACAACATAAATTAGCTTGCCAATCTATATCTAAATCAGCCACATATGTCATATGAAATATAATATAAATTAAATTTCATCCTAATTAATTACATTCTACCATTATAATAGATAATCTAAGTAATCCCTTACTCCTTTTATCCTAAAATATACCCCCTCTGTCCCAAAAAAGACTGTCATTTTAGGTGTTCGTCTTTGCAAGTTTTATTCAATTTGTAGAAAATGTGTTCAATATTTTTATCTCTAAATAAATTTGTTAAAAAACTAGATTCAAAGACTTTTTGATGATACTAATTATGAACTCTAAATATTAATTATTTTTAAAGTATATTTACTCAAAATTGTTTCTCGAAAAACAAAAATGACAGATTATTTTGGGACGGAGGGAGTAATAGATAATTATTTGCACACTACTAATTTTTGACCCTGTTACACCGACAAAATTTTGTTGTAATAGGTCCAAAAATAGATGCAATACCCTAAACCCTAAACCCTAAACTTAACCCCATGCCCGCTCACATAGAGAATCAAACTCAAGATCAGAGTACTACTCAAGCGACCTAACTAATTTAGGTAGAGGTTCTATCGCATAGTTTGGGTCTTTTGGACAAAAAGAAGTAGATATGAATATACCTTACCCACTTTTATCATTGTTAAAAATTAACTCACATAAACCCCCCCCCGGACACCCTCAGCACCAAATGTACACCTAAGTTAATTATCAACATTTGCTGTTACAAAAAAGTATGAGTAACCATAAATTTTGGTGCATTTTTTTCTGAACCACCCACTTCTATGGCTTCTAGTATATAAAAATTTACATAAAGTAAGCATACATGTTCTGCCATCTATATATGTATATATGAGCAATAAATAAACATACATTTCTAGTTTAAGCATGATGAGAAATGTTCCTTCAGCGACATATACCAACAATCCATTTACAAGTACATGTAATAAACAGTGAAAATGGATGCGTTCAAAAATGAGAACAAAAATAGGCAATTTTCGTCGGTCACATATAAAACATGACCTTAATTAACACTCATGTCTCATACAATGTTAGTCCGTGTAGAAGCAAGTGTATGGACTAGTGTCATAATAATATAAATAACGTACCCTTCCTCTTGGACAACGCTGGAATAATGGAGCCAAGAAGAAGAGCAACATCCAGCTTGCACAACGAAATGCAAGCGAGGAAAGTAGTAGTAGCATGCATGCATGGCTCATGCAACAACATGAAATTAAAATCGCCGTCTTGGCGCCTTCCCGTGCTCTCCGGCCGCCTGCTTATCCAGAGATGATGCAGACTCGAGGGACCTCTACGCACCCACCACCACCATACACACGCACCGCCGGGCGCCGGCAGCGTCGGCGTCTCGGCGAGAAAGCAAAGCGGTCGACCGAGGAAAAGCGCATGAGTCGGCAGAGAAATATTCCTCGGCGTCGGCGACGGCGACGGCGACGGGACGGATGACCAACCGATCGATCACGCACGGCGTCCGGGGTCACTGCCTGCCACGACGCGGAAGCCGATTGGCGGGGCGAGCTCCCGCGGCACATGGGCTCGACCTGCCCCAGCCCCGCTACCAGACGACCGCCTCGCCATTCTGTAATCGAACCCCATGAACTCTTTCTAGTTTTTGCAGTGCAATAGTGCGTCAACACTCAGCAGACTAGTAGCAATGCCCAACCGGTTGGTAGGGATGTCTGTTGCTGCGTTTATTTGCTGCTAAATTATGCATGTTTAGAGCTGTACCCCAAAGTGCTTTGGCATCTGTGTTTGGATTCGAGTCTGCTTACACAAGCGCATATACGTACAGTATGTGGCAAGGGAATCTTGCATTGACGACCTCAGATTGCTTTGCTATATTGTGCATAGAGTATGTCCCAAAACCTATGTTATATATGGAACCATAGTTATATATGTGTATTTATTAGTACTGTGTCTTCCAAACATTGGCACGTAGGCAAAAGGATAATCAAGCAAAGCAATTTGTTTATGTGCAGACGTTGGCATTCCAACGAGAATCCCCGCAGCAAGCAGAGCATGTCCCTAACAAAAGAAAGATATGGTACAGATGTAACTACACTGACACGTAGCGCTTGCGCTTCATTCCTTTTTTTTTTAATAAAAAAAAGATCGGCAGGGGAGTCCCCTACCTATTTTTTTGTATTTTCATTATAAGTATATACTTCAATTATTGTCATTCTTCTATATGAGCAAAATTCATGAACGATCGTCCTTCAATTCGATATAGAGGTATTGTTCGGGGTCTCTTGCATCGATTTAAAAAAATTATCATTATTAAGCTACTACTAATAAATTTGATTTCAGGGTCTCTAATACTTTTCATGTTTCTAAACGACTCCATGTGTCATCCAAGTCTAAAAGGGTTTTAACTAGTTCAGTTAATTGGTTGCTCAGGAATTTTGGAAGCGCCACAATGATCTGACAACATTTTCAAAGCTCTGGCTAACCCTATCAAATTTCACAGGATGTGCCAAATGAAGTATAGCTCTGTGGTGCGCTGCCAGCTTAGCTACCATAGCAAAAGACCTCTGCTCCTTGCTCTACCGTTATAGTAGTACTTTCCCTGTCCTAGAAAGTTGGACGTATAGGATCCCTAGATGAGACTAGTATGAAGCTAAAAATTACCTCGGTATCCCAGTGAAAATGCTGTACGAATACTATTCTCTACTTCGTGCACTATCAAAGGACTTTATGCAGTGGGTGGCCAAGTGCATCAAGGTGAAATGGTCGGTAGAATCATTACGTGATCCGCTGATTGGAAATTCGAGTGACATAGGGTCTTTTATTTCAGGATGGATGCAGTATTGCTGGTTTTTCTCCTTTGGTATAGCTTTGTTTGCGTTTTCTCACGTATCCGCACGAATTGCGAACCGGTTCAACCCCCTCTTATGGTTCACTTGACTTGAGATTTATTTTGACTAATAAGTACTTTCTTCATCCTAAATTATAGACGTTTGACTTTTTTTTACTTCAACCATTCATGTTATTAAAAAAATTGCGTAAATATAGTTAAATATAAGTTATTTTTTAAGAACTTTTATTGATAAAGCAAACTAGGACAAAAAATGATATTTGCATAAATATTTGAATAAAACGAGTAGTCAAACTTGATGTAAGAAAATAAGTCAAACGTCTTATAATTTGGAATGAAGGAAGTAGTTGAGTGAGGGACTATGGCAGCAACCCCAAATAAAAAAGAGCACAGCTTTTTGCTCTTGTGCACAACAGGCTAGTAAGCCGTGTGGTGTACTTGGCTTTTTTTTTTTTTTTTGCTTTATTATTATTTCACTATCAACCAATTCAAGAACAAGAGATGGCTCTTTCTCTATCCTGCCAAAGTTCGCTTTCTCCGGGTGCCCTGTAGTGTTGATGCACCGTGCACCGATTCATGATCTGCCAGTTCATTCAATTAATCAGTATGCAAAGCAGGTTAATTACTGGAGATGGCCTAAGAGAGAGATATAGGCAATTGTTATTGTTAGGACCTACTATATACGTTACCAACAGAAATTTTCTTCTTCTAATATTCATTCCCTCCGGTTCCATTAGAAGGCGTACCAGCAAATTGTCACCGGAGGGAGTAATAATCAATCCTAGGAAGGCTTGGCTGGTAGCAAGACAAGCTTTCAATCATGATACTAGTACGGACACGGACGTACCAGAAGCTCTCACGAGGAGGATATTTGGACGGACGACCATGGCGCGGCCCCTATCCAATCCTGCCGAATGCCGACAGACTGTGCTTGATTCAAGCGTATCACAGTTGACAGAGCAGGGGGGAGGACAACGGTGTAGTCACGGAGGGACGACTGGACCGGACGGATAGGGATAGGGGCAGGCTCCTAAGCACCTGACGAAATGGACGGCGGCGAGGGGAAGCTCCCACCTCCACCTCCGGCCGCCGCTTTATTCCCGCAGGACGTATCGCCGACTGGCGTTTAGTTTAGCTCTAGCTGCTGGCTGCTGCTGAGGTGCACCGCATCCGGCACCAAACCAACACTTTCTGAAAGAGAGAAAGAAAGAAACCCATGTGTTTTGTTTTACAGGAATGAACAGGGACATATCGGTTCGGCAAAAACTGATTAGTGACCTGACTGACAGCTCGGGATCCGCGGTGAGCTCTGAATTGCTCGAGACTTGCATGCACTGCACCTTGTGATTTGTACAGGTCCCGAGTTACCTAGTCTTGATGATACATACAGTACGTGTGCGGTGAGCTTCAGAGTCAAGAGATCGATCACACACACACATTCTGTCAACATGTCCGTTTACCATCTTTATATACCTTGGTAGTATCTCATACGGTCATACCTTAGATATATGACCATATATGTTCAGAACAATGGAACCTGACTTTTGATCCCGTGGTATCTTGGAGGATTTGCAAAGGACAAACGGATGAGATTGATAAAAAAGATGGAGATGGGTTGGTTTCCATTACTGCTTGCATGACGGTCGACGGATTCGGGTTTTTTTTCCACCTGCAGAATGCAGATTGAAGACGACAGCAACGATCACAATTCAGAAGTGGCCGGTGGCTGCAAACACTGCAGTGGAGCAAGAAAAGGACACCTCTACAACTATAGTATCCATCTTTCATTCATAGGTACTTGACCTAATATAGCATTTCTGACAAGACAACATAGCCATATTGTACATCACAGCACTAAAAAGAAACGGAGCAGCAGTATGTCCATCATCTCTGCAAGAGTTGATTCATCACAACATCCGTAATTGTGAACTCAGCATTCAGAGAACAGCGAATTGAGCAAATCTACAATAATTGACAAGGGAAATCTTCAAAGTCTTGGTTGCATTACATTCAGTCTTCAGTCGATATATCAAACGAATTTGGAATACTCACAAGATTTTGCAAATGCAGTCCTTTCCTCCGCCCCCAACCCCACAGCTGGGCCAGTTTCAAGTAGTAACTTCACGAAAAAGCCTTTTCCTATTCAGAACAACATCTATATCCAGGATTAAAGAAAGGTGTTCATCTGGCAGAGGAAAAGAAATTTTAAAGCATACTTACCGTCAACAGTTGACAATGATATGCAACCCGAAACCAATCGATCAAAATGCCAGGTCCAAGCTTGCTATAATATGGGCCTGGGCCGCGGAAGCTACGAATAATTTCGGTAGGGCGGCGGCAAAAATTTTTGATCCTTCGCGCCAACAAACCAATGTTGATTAGTATTGTTGCCAAAAAAGGAATATAATAACTGCACTTTCTATAAAAAGGAATATTTATGGCCGGTCGTA
>JADLZL010007316.1:0-179721 GCA_015844335.1 Chrysopogon serrulatus
ATTAAGATAGAACTAGGGTAGAACTAGGGCGACAATTAATGTGGTTGAGAGCAAAGCAATCAAGGTTGATGATAATAGGAGAGTAGAGAGGATAACTATGGTTCTCTTCTTCTAACTTGGGCAAGCCTATGTCTCTATTGCTAACTAGGGACATTACATAAGGAGAGACACCGACATAGGATGTTGATCTCCTTAGCAACCGCGTCCTACTTGGCCTACAAACAGGATAGTGGGATACATAGGATTCAACGGAGCTATAAAGTCACCTCCAT
This sequence comes from Chrysopogon serrulatus, assembly GCA_015844335.1. Classification (NCBI taxonomy): domain Eukaryota; kingdom Viridiplantae; phylum Streptophyta; class Magnoliopsida; order Poales; family Poaceae; genus Chrysopogon; species Chrysopogon serrulatus. Next base: position 273 of record JADLZL010007316.1, read on the forward strand.
GAGCTACCACCAAATCTAGATTATAGGGTGCATCCACGATTATCCTAAGCCTAAGCACCATGCTTACACCTACGATAATACTCTACTCCCTCTAGAACAGGAATAAAGCACTCAAAGAGAATCGTGATCCAGATAAACAATAAAGGCATAGAACTTACTCGCATTAGAAGTTGATCACCAGAGACATCCTAGGAGCAAGCTCAAGTAGAGCTTGATCCTGCCAAGGTACAAGCCGTAGAGAGGGCACCGACAGGCCGGCACCTCCTCCTAACTCTTTCCTCACTCTCCATCTCACTATTATCTAAAGACTAGATCCTAGAGAGGACTAATCTTCTCTTGATGGCTGGCCCTCTTCCGAGAGGTTATCCATTCAAGGGACACCTCCTGGTTAGGATTTGAGAGAATAGCAAATGAATGTGTGTTGCCCTAGGGGGTCCTACCCTTCTTTTATAGCCCGGTGGGATGATCGTGAGCCCTTGGATCAAACCGACTTTGGCGGACGGCTGAGATTGAAACCCTAAGGCGGTGGAGCACGTGGGCCAAAGCTAGGCCCAATTGGAGGTTGGGCCAGACCGGCCGGTCTGGGGTGGGACCGGCCGGTCCCACTCCGGGCCCGTTCGCGGTCCGCTTCGTCGTGGTGTCTTCTTGCGTCTCTTGGAGTCCTCTAGTGTAGCCTTCGTCGCCGATTTGATATCTTTTTATCCGGAACTCCAAAAAAGGCAAATGATATGTCCATTTCGATCGTCTCGATGAGATCTTCGTAATGGTGTATTCCAATTCATCATTTGAGGTGGTTGTAATCTGTCATATTGATCCTTTTTGATAGCTTTTCCGATATATACCTGTAGAAATAAGGATTCACCAAAACTCGTGGAATTCCGTTAGTGTAAACCCTAATTCTATGTTGGTGATCGCCAATGTGCCTCTTTTAGGAGTTAGTTAACGGGTAAATTTGGTCATTAACAGCCGTCAACAGCTTCAATTTGTGAAGTGCTCTAGGTTTCATAGTCCAGTCACAGCAAGTAGGCTTAAAGGCTATGATGGTTTACCTTAATTATTAATCCTTAATATACAGAATACTAGTACTAGTATTTTTGTTGTTTTAGCTACCAAATTGCCTTTGCATGTATTTGGTTCTCGCATGCAACTTGTATTACCACTTAATCAACTTAGATAGCAGATCGCATGCTAAAGACTATAAACTTTACATATTGTCAACCGAGTGATGGAATTAGCTTCTTTATTTTTATGTTTGTTCATCATTTGGTTGCCCTGATTACTAATTAATTGTTGTATATTTTGTACTTCAAAAGATGTTGTTTTTCAATTTGGAACTAATTTGCTAAGTATCTAGCTAATTAACTTGTTAATTTCTATAGGTTGTATCAGTTTATCTTGACCCAGGAGCTTTGTTAAGAATTTGGAATCATTGACATATGGAGTCCCAGAAGAGTTGCCTTTTGATCACTTACTCCTAGAAGATTGTAGATGGAGTGCCTTTGCATGTTTCATCAAACTGCTTGCCTATAAAAGCTTTGAAATATGAACCTGCTGGTCATTCATTTCATATTGCGGCAATGAAGCTTCTTGGTCTTGGGGAGCATGAAGGCATAGAAACTGATGATCACAGCATTTCATCGGACGACAAAAGCCAATATTTTAATACTACTTCTGATACCTTTAGCAGCAAAGGGAAGAAGAAGTCATCTGGCAGTCAACAGCAGGATCACTATGCATTGTTTGGGTTGGGAAACTTGAGCTTGGCCACTGAAGGTCATATTCGGAAAAGTTATCGTGACATGGCTCTGAAACATCATCCAGATAAGCAGGTTGCCCTGATTCTTGTAGAGACAACAGAGGAGGCAAAACAAGCAAAAAAGGATGAGATAGAGGACCATTTCAAGGCCATCCAGGAGGCTTATGAAGTCCTCATTGACCCTACAAAGTGAAGGATTTATGAATCCATAGATGAATTTGACGCTGATGTCCCAACAGACTTTGCTCCACAAGACTTCTTCAAGGTTTTTGGCCCAGCCTTCATGAGAAATGGATGTTAGTCTGTTACCTAGCCTATTCCTTCTCTTGGAGATGATATTACTCCTGTAGAGGAGATTGATAAGTTCTACAATTTTTGGTACAACTTCAAGAGTTGGAGGGAATTTCTAGATGATGATGAGTATGACTTGGAGCAAGCTAAATCTCGTGAACATAAGAGATGGATGGAGAGGCAGAATGCAAAGCTACAAGAGAAAGCCAAAAAGGCAGAATATGTGTGAGTACGCACTCTTGTAGACAATGCTTATAAGAAAGACCCAAGGATGTAGAGGAGGAAAGAAGAGGAGAAAATTGAGAAACAGAGAAGAAAGGAGGCAAAGTATTTGACAAAAAAATTACAAGAACAGGAAGTAGCAAGAGCTGCTGAAGAGGAAAGGGTAAGGATAGAAGAGTCTAAGAAAGCTACAGAAGCTACTCTACATTAGAAGAAGCTATAGGAGAAAGAGAAGAAGCTACTCCACAAAGAGAAAACTCATTTGCGCACTCTTGTAGCACCTGTGGTTACAGATAGCCACTTTGTTCTATCAAAGGAAAATGTTGAATCAGCATGTGCTTCACTTGATATGTAATAGCTAAAAAATCTTTATGATAGAATGGATGGTAAGGATGCAGCTGAAAGGCTAGGTTGCTGAGCAATGCTCTTTGCAATGAAACTTCCTCAAAGGAAGCAAAGAAAATTGAAGCAAATGGTGTGGAGCATTCTGCTCCAAAATCCAACTCTACAGGGGGTAGAGCGACAGAAGGCAGTAGCAGCATATTGAACAGCTAGAAAAAAGAGAGACCATGGGGAAAGAAAGAGATTGAGATGCTTAGGAAAGCAATACAAAAGTATCCTAAGGGAACTTCCGAGGAGACGGGAGGTTATTTCTGAATTTATTGGGACTAGCAGATCGGTTGAGGAAATTCTCAAGGCCACCAAGACTGTTCTTCTGTAGAAGCCAGACTCATCAAAAGCGTTCGACTCTTTCCTTGAGAAGCACAAACCAACCCAATCTATAGCTTCACCTCTTTCAACCCGAGATGAAATTAGTTCCTCAACTGAGGGATCTGGGACTGCATCGTCAAAGGCTGTGACACAACCTACTAGTAGCCACACAGCCAACAGGAAAGCTACTGTTGATCCTGTGTCAGCATCAACCTTCCTAAGGTGTTGACAAGTGAAATTGGAGATGGGCCAAGGGCCAGGAAGAGATTGAGGAGGCCCAACATCCGCATTACAGGCAGCGAGTGGGCTTAGCGTGCCTGCGTGCACGGGAAGTGGGCAAGCGCCCATGTACTCATTAAATACCAGGAGTGAGAAGAGAGAGTCTCTTATCAAGAAAATTGTAAACAAAATATCTGAACTCGCCTAATCATTCATCGTTCCACGCCTCTGTTCTTCACCTCCGCTTGCTTTGCCCCGATTCTACCCCCAATTGTTTCTCCTTTCCTGCCTATTGCTAACAATTGGTATCAGAGACACCGGTTCTAAGATTGATCCCGTTCGTATCACATATACTCCATCTATTCATTCAAGCACGAGATTTGGTAGGTTCGAGCCAAGTTCTCATAGCAGTCTGCTGTGCGAAAGTGGATCGTCGTAATTCCCTTCCAGCTTGAGTCGATTTGTGGGTGCTGATCGATCTAGATCTCCCTCCTCCCCTCACCCACGAGCACTTCACCCGGCACCAACACCGTCTCGACCAGAAGTTGGATTCCTGCTTCACAGAGCAGGAGTCGTGCCTCTCTCGCTAGATCCAGGATCTAAAGAAGGCACAAGGCATTCGCATCCTACGCTCGAGCACGTCACCACCACCTTCAACGACTGGCGCCTGGGAATCGAAGGCATCGTCGACGACATCAAACTTGAAGTATCAAAGATCTCGCACCGTTGGGGGCAAGTGATTCTGGATTAGCTGGCCATTCCGATGGGGATCCTCACCACGTCTCCAGCGATTGTTGAGCGGACGCCTCCAAGCGCTCCAATCAAACCGCCTGATGGGCACTGCGTCGACAATCACAACCGGGAGAGTGGATTTGGGGTAGTATCTACCCTGATTCATTCCCTGGTCAAGGGTATGCCACCACCCCCTCACCCTCAATCCCCTGCTTCAGTAGTTCAACCCCTGTTTGATCATGGTGTTCGTAGTGGCAGTACGGGGTTTGGACATAATGGGTTTTAGGGTCCTAAGTTACCTAAGTTTGATTTTCCCAAGTTCGATGGTTCCCAACCCAAGTACTGGCCCAGCCAATGCCAAAACTATTTTGAACTCTATGGTACTGATCCATCCATGTGGGTAAGGGTTGCCAAAATGCATTTCACTGACGATGCTACTCGTTGGTGCCCTTTAGTTGAGTCCAGATTACAAACATGTTCCTGGTCTACTTTTGTTATCCTCCTCTTAGAACGCTTTGGTCAGGATCATCATGAGATATTGCTTAGGCAACTCTTCCAAATTAGCCAAATAGGGTCAATACAGGAGTATATCACCCAGTTTACACCTCTGGTAGATCAACTCTCTACTTACAATGCCTCAACTGATCTCTTATTTTACACTATGAGGTTCATAGATGGGCTTAAGGATTACATTCGCTCTGCTATTTCCTTGCACCACCAACAAAACTTGGATACTGCTTGCATGCTTGCTAAATTGCAGGAGGAGGTCACCGACCTGGCCAAGCGGCGAGATGGACGGCGCTGGGACCCTGTTGGGGGGGTGCCAGGCAATTCCCCAAGGCTGCATTGCCTTTGCCTGCTCCCTAGACTCGGCTCGCCCTGCCAGCACCACCAGTACAATAACCGGTGGAGGCTGCTCGTGGTCCTTCTACAGCTGACCGCTGGGCATCTCTTAGGAACTCTTGGAAGGCTCAAGGACTATGTATGCATTGTGGAACTAAATGGTCTCGCGACCATCAGTGCTCACAACATGTTTGATTGAATGCTATCCAGGAATTGTTGGATGTATTGCAATGGGATGAGTCACTCGGTGGCGAGGAGCCTGATACAAACAGTCTAACTGATCAGTTGTTCCTATCTCTTTCTGAAGCAGCAGTATCTAGGTTCACATCTCCACGTACAATGTGCTTCTGGGGACAGTTTGGCTCTCAGCACATCAGGATTCTATTGGATTCTGGCAGCTCCCATACATTCATTAGTACAGCTGTGGCAGCTCAATGTGGAGATTGTCAGAAGCTGTCTTCACCACTGCGGGTATAGGTTGCAAATGGTCAAATTCTATCTTGCTCATATCATATTCCAGCTGCTGAGTGGTCTATTCAAGATTGTCAGTTTGTCTCTGACCTCAAGATTTTGCCCCTTTCATCTTATGACATGATATTAGGTTGGATTGGCTTGAAGCACATAGCCTATGTAGATTCATTAGGCTCAAAAATGGGTGGAATTTAACTATCAGCAGTCTCTAGTCCATCTGATTGGCATATTGCCTTCTCTCTCAGATGTTGCAGTCCTGCATATGTGTTCAGTCGATTCTCCATCAGTACCTAACTCATCTCAGTGGCCTCTAGAGATTTAGGAGCTAGTGCAACACTATGCTGCCTTATTTGAGCAACCTAGCAGTCTACCTCCATCTCGCAGTTGTGATCACTCCATTCCACTTCTCCCTAGAGCTGCTCCTATGTATGCTCGACCATGCAGATTTTCTCCAACCACAAAAGATGAGGTAGAACGTCAAGTACAAGAGATGCTTCACTCTGGCATTATCCAAAAGAGCACCAACCCCTTCTCATCACCTGTGTTACTGGTTAAGAAAAAAGATCATACTTGGCGCTTCTGCGTTGACTACCGTCAGTTGAATGCAATAACTATGAAGGGGAAGTATCCAGTGCCAATCATAGACGAGCTGCTCGATGAGTTGGGAGGTGCTACTTACTTCTCTAAGCTGGATCTTCACTCAGGGTTCCATCAAATCCTCCTCAAGCCTGGAGAAGAGTTCAAAATGGCATTCCAAACCCATTTTGGCCACTATGAATTTTGCGTTATGCCATTTGGATTGACTGGGGCACCGGGAACATTCTAGGATGCTATGAACTCCACTTTGGCACCGTTCATGCGAAAGTTTGTGTTGGTCTTCTTTGACGATATCTTAATATATAGCAAGTCCTTCGAAGAGCATCTATGTCACTTGCAGCAAGTGTTTCAATAGCTTCTAGTTCATGACTGGAAAATCAAGATGTCCAAGTGTGAGTTTGCTCAGACCAGTTTGGCTTATTTGGGGCACATCATATCGGGGAGCTAGAGTTGCTACTGATCTAAAAAGAAAGTCTCAGCAATGAAGGAATGGCCGACCCCAACTTCTATCAAAGAACTAAGGGGGTTCCTTGGTGTTGACGGTCATTAATATCAATTATAAACCATCAATTATCATCAAACTTGACATAAAATGAGCCACAAAGCATAGGTATAGGGTTTTGATCTAACGAGTTCCACAAGTTTTAGTGAATCTATGTTTCTGCGGTACATCTTTGGAAAAGCTACCAAAGATGATATATATGACAGTATAAAAGTATCTCAAATGATGGATTAGAATGCACCATTGCGACGGGCTCGCCAAGATGATCGAAACGAACATATCATTTACCATATTTGGAGTCCCGGACAAAAGATATATCACTTTTTGCAAGCGGAACCTACACGGGAAGGATCTAGAAGGTACCAGAAGATCCCACGTCGAAGGGGAGGCCCGGCAGCCACCAGGTGGGACCTTCCAGTCCCACCCTAGACCGGCCGGTCTGGCCCAGAGCTTGCTAGCGGCCTGCTTCGTCCAGGCTGCTCCACCGCCTTTGAGGAAGAATCTCAGCCGTCCGCCGATGTCGGTTTGATCCAAGGGCTCACGTTAATCACTCGGGTCTATAAAAGCAGCCCCAGACCCTAGGGGGAGGCACTTCTCATGAAACCCTAATTCATTATTCGTTGGGATCCATTCGAGAGGCATCTCTTTGAGGATCATACTCTCATGGAGATCAACACTCCGGGAAGATTAGGGCTAGACTCTTCAATGTAATAGTTTAGTAACTTGAGAGCTAGGGTTAAGAGACTTTGTTCTGGATCTTGTCACAGAGCCTTGGAGGTCTGGTATATCTTTGTATCTTATCTTTGCAATACTTATGCTTTAGTATAATTATCTTTTCTATTTACTTCTATGCCTTATTTGTATGGTTAGTGTAGTTATCGCATCTTAGCATAGGATCTCCGCCTGTATTAGGTGCTTTAGTTATCACGTGTGGCTAGAGTAGTAATCGACAGTGTAGACATGGTGTCTAGACTGTAGGTTACCTGAGGTTGCGCCCAATTCTTACGGTTAGTTGTGGTAGCCCATAGGGGTGACTTGACTCTATGTGGCCTTTGTATTCCACCACGTCGGAGTTGGTGTTTCGTAGAGCTTTTGGCAGCCTTCCCCAACTACTTTCTCATCTATTCGAGAGTTGGAAAGGTATGCGCCGCTTCAAGTGCTATTGTGTGTGCTATACTTACCCATGCATTAGTTACATTCTAGTATCAACTAGAATAGAACCCGAGTAATAGAGAAGTATATAGGAACCTTGAACTCTCCTATTGTCTTCTTAAGTTAGCTTGACTATACATATATTATAGGATTCTCCTCTATGTGTGATATTGTGCTTAACTCTTATCATTTACCACTTATCCCTACTTTAGTCTTGTTGGTATACTAGTTAGTAGATACATGATGGTGAACTATCAATGTCTTTAACCATTGTTTCCCAGTGGTAAAATATAAATAATAATACCTGGGATACTCCCGGTAAAATGCTACAATAGTAATTCTATGGGCTTGCAGAATCTTTCATATTTTAATTGTGCATAAGAAATATCAACACTTGGTTTAGCAAGTTATTATCGCAAGTTTGTCGGGCATTTTGGCATCTTGGCTAGACCTCTTCTTGAGTTGCTAAGGAAAAAATTTTTGTTTCGGTGGTCTAATGCTCGGGAGCAATCCTTTCTAGCCCTCAAGGATGCTCTCGTTATAGCTCCAAAGTACTAGCATTTGCCGGACTTCTCCAAGCCTTTTTGTATAGAGAATGATGCTAGTGGAGAGGGTATAGGGGCTGTGTTAACCCAACAAGGTCTTTAATCAAAAAAAACTCAACAAGGTCATCCGCTGGCTTATCTCAGTAAAGCCCTTGGTCCTCGCAGTCGTGGGCTCAGCACTTATGAGAAGGAATACTTGGCAGTCATCATGGCAATACAACAGTGGCGCTCATATCTCTAGCTCTCTGAGTTTACAATCTACACGGATCAGCAGAGCCTAGTGCAGCTGACCGACCAAAGACTGCACACTCCATGGCAGCAGAAGCTGTATTCCAAGCTGGTCGGCTTGCATTTCGCATCGTATACTAGGATCCACCAATAGAGCTACTGATGCCCTTTCAAGAAAATCTGCCCGTACTACTACATGTGCAGGAATCTCTTCTATCACACCACAGTGGGTTCAGGAAGTCCAGGCTAGGTATAGCTCTGACCTAACATCCCAAGATATGCCCGCCAAACTTGCCATTGACCAGTATGCTGTTCCAGGTTTCTCTCTTCACGATGGAATCATACATCACGGTTCCCAGATATGGATTGGCAACAATTTGGCATTACAACAATAGATTCTTCATGCAGTGCCTGCCAGTGCCCTCGGTGGCCATTCTGGGTTCCCTACTACATATGCCCGCTTGAAATAGTTGTTCTACTAGCCAGCATGAAATCTGCTACTCATGCTTTCGTCAGCACTTGCATTACTTGTTAGCGAGCAAAACTTGACCGCTCTCGGCTCCCTAGATTGCTTCAGCCTTTACCAGTACCAGCGTCTACTTGGCAAATGATCTCTCTTGATTTTGTGGAGGGCTTACACCGTTCAGGCCACTGTAACTGCATCTTGGTGGTGGTTGATTCATTCACCAAATATGCGCACTTCATCACACTGTCACATCCTTTCACAGCTGCTAGAGTTGACAAGCCTTTCATCAACCAAGTCTATCAGTTACATGGCCTTCCATCCGTAATCATTTCTGACCATGATAGGGGGTTCACAAGTCAATTTTGGCAAGAACTATTTTGCATCGCTGATGTCTCCATACAGATGAGTTCTAGTTACCATCCTTAATCCGACGGACAAACAGAGCGCTTGAATCAAACCATGGAGACATTCCTGTGTTGTTTTGTAAATGCTTGCCCAAACAAGTGGTTTGCCTGGATTCCGCTGGCCAAATACTGGTATAATACCTCTCCACATTTCACCATAGGCTTCTTCCCATTCGAAGCTTTATACGGCTATCCTCCTCGCCACTTCGGGATTTCGGTTCTAGAATATGTTGAAGTTCCAAAGTTAGCCACCTGGTTGCAGGATCATCAGGTCATGCTTGACTTGATTCACCAACACTTGGCTAGAGCAAAGGAGCGTATGAAACGCCAGGCAGATAAACACCATTTTGAATGCTAGTTTCAAGTTGGGGATATGGTATTTGTCAAGATATAGCCATACGTGCAGACAACTTTGGCTCCAGGGCAAATCAAAAGTTGTCCTTCAAATATTATGGACCCTTCTAGATCCTCTCATGCATCGGCTCAGTGGCTTACAAGTTACAGCTCCCACCGTCAACTGCAATCCATCTAGTCTTCCATGTATCTCAACTCAAGGCCGCTGTTCTGCCTGGAACACAGAAGCCTTCACTTCCTTCTGATATTGAGCTACCTTGTGTCCCTTAGGATCTTGCAGGCCCACTCGGTGCCAAGTGCTTCTGGCACTATCAACCAAGGATTGGTTCACTGGTCTGGCTGGTCTCCTGACATGGCTACATGGGAGAATCTTGCTCAACTTCGCCACTCCTTTCCGCGTGCGCCTGCTTCGGGTCAAGTAGGTCCTCAAGAGCCGGGGAATGTCAACATCGACCGTCCTAAGGTGTTGACGAGTGAAGCTGGAGATGGGCCAAGGGCCAAGAAGAGATTGAGGAGGCCCAACACCGCATTGCAGGCAGCGAATGGGCTTAGCGTGCCTGCGTGCACGGGAAGCGGGCAAGCGCCCATGTACTCGTTAAATACCAGGAGTGAGAAGAGAGAGTCTCTTATCGAGAAAATTGTAAACAAAATATCTGAACTCACCTAATCATTCATCGTTCATCGCCTCTATTCTTCACCTCTGCTTGCTTTTCATCTGATCCTACCCCCAATTGCTTCTCCTTCCCTGCCTATTGCTAACATCCTGTCCTAGGTGGAGCACCATCCAGAGGCGCAGGTCTTGGCTCCAGTCCAAGCTTTGAAGGCCTTTCCCAAGGATGCAAGCCAACGATGGGAGCGTGTGGCTGCTGCTGTCCCAGGTAAAACTGTAGTCCGGTGCAAGAAAAAGGTTGCGGCAGTGAGAGCGAAATTCTTGAGCAAGAAAAGTGAGGAATAGACTGAGACTTGCCTCACTGGTAGTACATTTTGCAAGGAAGTCTTTGGATGGCAATATTTAGGGCTTCTTTGGTTTGCTTGGGTGAAACACGGGTGACTTGTAGGATAGGAATTTCGCATTTAAATTTTCCTTTTCTTCCCTTTGGTTGCTAGCGAAAACAAAGGAAACGTTCCTGAGGAATCCAATCCTATAGCTCATTCCATAGGAAAAATACCAAGAGGTCAGACCTCTTGGAAACAATCTTGGCGTGAACGCCCGCTCATGTTCGTTCGCACACGGTCTGCCCAGTTGCTTTGTGGCAGCTGTAGAGGCCTTAGAAACTTGGAAAAAAGACATATACAAAGTGTGACAAGATCCAAATGAACAGATGCCTCAAAAGAAAGGCAGTAATGGTTTTGCTATCACAGATCATACAAAATAACATCCACATATTTCATCTCCGGCCCCAAATGAATCAAATCATAAGTCACAAGACAAAGATCCGGAGGCGGTGGGAGGGTGGGGGGGAGAGGAGCGCTTTTGTCACCGTCCGCGCGGCTCCAATGGCGCAGCCCGTTCCTCAGCTCTAGTTCAGCGGTGGGTGGGTGGCCTGACGGAGAGAGAGCCGCGGCGAGGGGCGGAGGTTGGGGGCCGCACGATCCATGGCCGCCGGTGATGGATCCAGGCGGATCCACCATGGCCGGTGCGGGCGCAGTGCCATGAAGGAGGTGGGGTGCGGGGAGAGGTGCGGCGCCGTGCTCGCCGAGGGTGAGCTGGGGCCGCCGTCGCCCACGGCAGGCGGCCATATCAGCGCCACCCACCGCCGGATCTGGTGGAGGCGGTGGAGCTCGGCGCTGGCTGGTGGTGGAGTCCGAGAGCCGTTGGTGGATCTGCCACCATGCCGCTGCTCGCGGATGGTCCTCTGCGGGTTGGGCGGCCCTACCGCCGAGGGGTGCCGCTGCCGCCCTCCCTCTGTCGGGCGCTAGCGGCCCTAGCGCCAGTGGGGAGAGAGCCGCGGGGAGGGGAGGGAGGGGTGGGGGGGGGCGCCGAGAGCGAGCGATGGAGGGAGGGAGATGGGAGTTGAGACCGAGGAGAGACGGACTGGCATGGTAGAGAGAGCTGCGGGGCCCAGGGCCGGACTTTTGAAATAAAAAATGGGAGCGGCGGCCAGCTCCGTTCCTTTGTTTCACCTAGCTCGTACCAAAGGCTGCGGCTAGCTCCGTTCCTTCGTTTTTCGTTCCCGTAGGATTGCACAATGATGCCATCCCAATTTCTCCGATTTTCCTTTTCCCATCCGACTCCTCTTCCCCAATCCAAAGGGGCCATTATTGTGCTAGGCCACCAGGGCTGTTTTACTTTGGTCAGCCGTAGGAGAATGCCATTGAAGCTCATCTACTATTGATGAACTGATGATTGGCCTTTTGAAGCAGTGGTTCGTGTGGAATTTTGTTTCGGCTGGCTCGTGGGGTTGTAAGCGCCATTAAATGTCGCCTTGCATTGGTGCACTGGTTTGATAAAATTGTAGAGAATATCTGTTTATTCGTTATTCATTAATAACTATAATATAGAAATATCTGTTACATCACTGAGACCTGTTATCCAAGTGAGCATTATTTTCGTGGCCACACTTTGTAGTGGCTAGCTACGTCCGCCCTTCTAGCATTTTCAGTGCCACTCCCTCTATCGTAAATATAAAACATTTAATTTTTTAACACCAAGTTTGACCACTCATCTTATTCAATTTTTTTCGTAAAATATCACTTTTTTGTTGTGGCTTGCTTTATTAATAGAAGTTCTTCAAGAATAACTTAAATTTGGCTATATTTGCACAATGTTTTTGAATAAGACGGATGGTTAAATTTAAGATCAAAAAGTCAAATGTCTTATAATTACTTAACACAATTGCTAATGGTCAGGGGTTGTTCCCTATTCGTTAATGATTTAGGGTTATTGTATCTAAACATTTTTATCAAGATATTATCGTATTTATCCTGCATGCATATTCAAATTAGCCGGGATAGAGCTAGCCTAGTAGTAGTAATTTCATTCTCTAACCGATTCAAATTAGCCGGGATAGAGCTAGCCTAGTAGTAGTCACTTCATTCTCCAATCGGTTCAAATTAGCCAGGATAGAACTAGCCTAGTAGTAGTCACCTCATTCAATAACCGTGTTGTCCTAAACAACCCGCTGCCTGTGCAGGTTTGCGGCCTGCTTTAGCACGGGCATCCAGCTAGCTGCCTCTTGCTAGCTATGCGCCAAAAAGAGGCAAGAAAGCCTTTGCTTCTCACAAGATCATTGTGGGAAACAACAATAAGCATTGCAACAAGTACAAGAGCATTTGGTATTTTCATGCCCTTCATTGTTCAAGTGTCATTGTATTTAGTGCAGTACTTGCCATTATTACAATAAATCCTTGCATTCTCTCTACTAATTGCCCCACATAAGAACTAGCCATTGAGCTCTTATTGTTAATTTTTTACTCACCAGAGCTTACCAACACTAACCCGGTTGAGCCAAAAATACCAATGTATTTTCCGGTGATATCTCCAATGCACCATCAGAGAGCTCTGGTGCGTGTTAGTGCTCGACTTGTGCATGAAAACACCAGTATGTACTCTCCGGCGCACCTCTTTTGATGAACGTTAGAGCTCAACTATGCGCAAAATATGTCTTAGGTTTGCTCTCCTATGCACCACTCAAGTGCTACACCGAAGAGCTTAGGTGAGTTCCTATGAATTTGCTGCCTCCTTACAATAACCCAAAAGCTTTGGTGCGACCTCCTCAATCACATCAAAAGATAAGGTGCCTGCTCTTCAAAATTGGTTAGGAGGAACATTATTCCATAGCTTATGTGGGCAAAACTCTGTTGGTCATCGGAGAGCTCTAGTGAATGCAAAAACAATACACTTTTTTTTAGATCAAAGGCATTCACCCGGCTTTATTGAAAGCTTACAGGACACCCAAGACCCGACACACTGGGGGTACCAGTTTTACATTGAAGCATGGACAGACTAGGAGATTTGACCGCTAGCCTGTGAATGACTGATATCACAACCTCGCAAAAGATGAGCTCGAGCACACCTCAAAGGTTTGTGTCATCACAAAAGAAAAACATCCCATAAGAGAGACTTCCTGACTCCAGCTCAAAAGCTACAACATCTACGCCTAACTCCAGAGAGACTTCCTTCTCGTCGTCTATGGCTTCATCATGCTGCCGTCATCGTCATCAAGTTCAGCGCTTCATCCGCCGTCGGGCGGAGTTTCTGCTTCATCATCGGCAACCAGGATTTGAGCAAAGTTATGGTCTTGAACACAATCGCCCCAGGAGACGCCAGCACTTTTTTGTTGAAGATGGCGTCATTCCTCGTCTTCCAGATGGTCCACAGCGTCCCCGCACAAACGAAAATAATTACCTTCTTGTTCTTCCCCTTGAGCCCTTCAACAATTTCAAGAAAAAACTCTTGGCAGCTCAGTGGGGATTTAGGCCACTAAAAAGTATCTCTAAGGAAAGCCCAAAAGGAAAATAGCCAAAGGGCAATGAAAAAGAATATGGTCAGTTGTTTCCAGTTTGTCACATGATAGGTAATTCTCCGGCCCCTTCCATTTTTCCTGCTTTAGCTGAACACCTGATTGGATTCTGTCGTGAGCAGCCATCCAAATGAAATTTTTTACTTTAAGCGGGATGTTACACTTCCATATCGTCATCATCCTTTCATCTCTACCATCCCCTGATTTTATCAGTTTATAGAGTGACTTTGTTGAGTACTTCAATACCTTTAAATCTGATTTAGCATTTTGCAATCATTTTTCAAAGGTGTTCACTTGAACTCACATTGCCACTTGATCTAAATGCATACGCAAAGTTAGATCTCACCTAGTGGCTCTGCATTTGCAAAGTTAGATTTCACCAAGTGGCACTAGATAACTACATTTGCAACTTGATTTGCTTCTCTTAATGGTATGCTTATCTATCCTATCAATTCAGCCATCAGCACTTCACTAATCACCTTTACTGGTCAAAGACAAAACCTATGCATATACATTTGCCTTCACTTTGCCTTCCACTTCATTACTTCTCGTCTTTGCTTTCATCTCTTCTACTTGTTAAGCTTTTGGATCACATGGTTCATGCCATCTATCCTTCATGGCTCCCACGTAGCTCGTCTTGCTTGTAGACCAAAATTAACCTTTCATCTCATAAAACCATTAGTCCACAAATGTAATTAATTACTGAAACCCAAATGAGACTTCAAGTGGCCTTTGTAGGGTGTCACGAGGTCTTGTAGCTACAGTTTCCTCTAACAAATGGCGGAAGCAACAAATTTGGCGCGGCGGGGGTGGGTGTGTGTGGCTTCAGATTGATGTTTAATTTGCTCATTAGGACCAAGTTTGGTCGACGTATTCTCTCTCCACAACAGGAATGATTTCACTTACGTACACCACATTCTCCCCACGCAGAAACTAAGCACTGTGTAGAGCTATGTAACTGACGAGACAAGACAGGTATACGTTGCTTTAGACAAACTGCGGTTTGATGTTCATGAAGGGTGTTTTTTTTCCTGAGGCTGACACTGCTGTATGCTTGTGTTGATGTTGCCCTGTGGTCACGTACTTCCAGTGAAATTGAGAGGTGCGTCATGCCTGCACTCGTTCAGTTGACATTCACAAACAGCAACGCACGGGCATCCAGCATAGAGCCGGAACCCAGAAACTACACGAGAACCATTACTTTGGAGGTTCATTTAAGGAGTTCCTAATGCATCTTTTCTCTCTCTGGATAATACAGTCTAGCACAAATCCGTATGCGCTAACAAAATATGCAAGGAATCCAATTCATCAGAAGGGAAGCGGTCCCCGCAGCTTGTTAGCAATGTGTAGAAGGTGGTCGATGTTTGTGGATGGATAGTTTTGGAGGAGCTTGAGGTTTGCAGTGAAATCGCCAGCCAAGAGCCGCCTTCGGACAAGAATCAGCATCGCGCAGCAGATCCGCAACAACGTAGCCTGCACCCAGAACAAAAGGGTTTAATCCAAGTCTAGCGTGCTTTGAAGCACAATCTCATGTCAGTGTCAGGAGACCAAAAATTGTGGTTCCCTAACCTGATGCCCCTCTGGGTCGCCCAGTATTGTGTCCCAAAGGCTGAGGCAGTCACGGAACTTGAACTCCTGTGTTAACAGCAAGGTGATCCATCTGAATGCGTAGAACTGTGGATTAACCTGGGATGCCAGATAAGCATGAGACTAGAAGCACGGGTACCTGTAACCACATGCTGATATCATAAACTAAACGAAAGAGCTCTTTGTATAAATACCTTGGTTACAACTTCTAAATGCCGCCAGAGTTCCTCGTCATGTCTTCTCAGAAGCTGTGATAGTCTAGTAATTGTGGAGCGTATACCAACCACACTGTTGTCCAGTTGCTTGCAAAAGTTATCTCGGAACCCACTAAGCAGCTCGACAAAACAGAAAAAGGCATCTGGCTCTGCTAAAGCCTGTTCACAGGTAAAACATGAGACAATTATGGTCATCTATGTGCAATACTAAAGCATGATGTATACATGGCACAAGGATTAATGCTATATGAGAGTTGTTCTGTCACATGAACTGTAATTATTTCAGAAAAAATAAGCCAGGATTAGTTTCATACTCCAACAGGCATATATCATTAATCATTATTTACCCATACATGCTACAATCACAGAAATTTAATGTCATAAATTATTGTACTCTCAGAATAATCAGCATAAGTTGACTTACAGCATGACTTTGTTTGGGGTCATTCTTGAAAACATAATAGAGAGGTGCCAAAACCTCATTCATTCCTTGTACATATCTTATACCGGATTCAATTTTGCAAATATTGTAAGTATACGCTTTAGTGACTCCTGGAAACAAAATATATTGCATTAGGAAAACTGAACAATGTAATTGACAACAAAAAAGTGATCCCATGTCAGAGAATACATGGATCCAGTACGGTCGTGGGTTTTGGGGATCGTTAACGCCTCTTTGTGATGCAGTTGGATGTGTGTCTGAACTTGGTGCAAAACTTTGTAATTGTTGCTTTGGTAATGAAATTTGCTACGGCCCTTGTGGAAAAAAAAATGTCAGAGAATACACATACCTGATTAGACAACGAGTCTGAAGAGTCCCCATTGAAAAATTGCATCTCAGGATGAGTACGCTTAACATCTCTATCGATCTGCTCTACAATCTCAGATTCCTGAAGTATTGATAGTCAGTATTTTCAGTAGTGCAAACTGCAGAAGAGATATTCACAACAAAACTTGACTAACCAACAATGAAACCAAAGAGAAATCTCTCAATATTCAACAGAAAAGCAGTAGCAAACTGCAATATCAAATCAAACTAAATTACAGCCGTAGCGAAAATACAAAGAAAGCCAGCAAGCAATTCATGTACCAATTAAGTTCACAAGGATTCAATTAGCATGTTGCTTTGTGGCCAACTCTCCAAATATAGAAAATCACACCAAATATTTTTACTTTTATAATGAAAGATGGGCAAGATTAGGCAGATTTTAGAAACAAGATGCAGGATTATAGCAAATAAAAAGTTAGAAACATCATGAAGTTGGTTGGCATTGCAAAGGTGTTTGATTCCATACTAATGCTTGTAATTTCATATAGACCTAAGAGCCTGGAAAGGAAACAAGTGTACATAATATACTTCTGACTTCTGAGCATAGAAAATATGGTCATATGAGCACATGAGAAACCAGGAAGGCAAATAAAAAGTTAGAAACATCATGAAGTTGGTTGGCATTGCAAAGGTGTTTGATTCCATACTAATGCTTGTAATTTCATATAGACCTAAGAGCCTGGAAAGGAAACATGTGTACATAATATACTTCTGACTTCTGAGCATAGAAAATATGGTCATATGAGCACATGAGAAACCAGGAAGCAATTATTAGTTTTAGGTAAATTTACCTGGAAGTATTGGTTCCAAACACTAGTTTTCCCAAGGCTTAGGGGATGCTCATCACGAACTATTTCCGCCCTTGGTAGCACACCAGTCCCTTCAGTATTATGTTCCTCTCTTTTAGAAACTGTCATTTCCTCCATTCTTCGAGTAACTTCTGACTGACCAGAAGATAAATGTATTACTACAGAGTTGGATAAAGGATCAAAGAGCTGCCTCAAAATAAACAAATTGATGAATCTGCAACAATGAACAAGACTGTTCATAATTGGTTACTTTGTCCACAAGTATAATAGTTCACTGCCCATGAAATGAAAGCTTAATCCATTCCTGATGAATGAGGCTCGGTATATTCATAGAAAATGATATATGCACACATCTGCAATGCAAAATAACTCTTGTTTTGTAACATTACATGCATAAAGCACTTACAGGATTAACCAGAAGTTCATCTTTGAAAGCACAGTATTGGGACCTCTTTTTCTCCAGTTCATATGGCCATAGAGCACGATCAGTTGGCAAGTATCCCAAGAGAAGCTGCTAACTATCAAAAAAGTCAAATAAATTTGTAGTGCACAGAACAAGTAGAAAATTTGTAGAGACCATAACTACCCACCACTCTACAAGTCCTGGCAAATGTGCCATCTAGGTTACCTAAATACTAGCAGTTTGTCCTGTGATTTTGTTTAAGTTTTAACTGAATCACAATCAGAACTTATCCATGATAGAAATCAAAGTCATAATGTCAGAGTTCCAAAAGAAGCCACGGTTCAGCAAAACTAATAAAAAAGACAAGACAAACTGACAAAAGTCCAAGCTCTCATTTATTCCAGAACTGCCTATAATTTAGGTGCTGTTTGGTTTCTCCTTTTTTGGCCGTCAATGTAAACGGCTTATGTTACTTGGTGTTTGGATGGACCCAACTGTAATTGAACGCACCATGAACAGATACAGCCCAGTAGAAATCCATTACCCCTCCGCTCCCAACGGGATCTCGTCCCCGGACCCGAGTCAAAAAAAATCAACGCTGCCACCATCCTCAATCGGCTCTTCGTACCTGCGTTCTCCGTCCCAGCGTGTCTTCCGTGTGCGTGCCATCTCTTCTGTGTCCCTGCCACCCCACGGTGACTCCGGCAGCGGTGCCGGTGACTCCGACTGCCGAGGGAATCCATCTCTCCCGCGGCGGCGCCAGCAAAGCCGAAGACCCCCCGCCACGACACTCACTGCTGAAGCATTAGAGGCTGTGCCCCCTGCGGCCGTCAAGATGCTCGTTGCGGCAATGGCGCCGAACCCCGCCACGAATGCCGAGCCCACCCAGGCCCTCGAAAGTCAAGAAGCAGCAGCAACCTTCTTCCCAAAGGGACATCATGAAGAAGAAGAACAGGTAGCGTTCCCGCCATGAACCAAACATGTAGCGTTTACGGTTCCTTGTAATCGTTAGCGCTGCCGACTGATTGCGTTAGCGTTCCCAATCCCACTGCTGAAACCAAACAGCACCTTAGAGAACATTGGATTGAACTAGACATTACAGACACACACAAAAAAGCCCAATAGAAATCCATTACCCCTCCGCTCCCAAAGGGATCTCATCCTAGACCTGGAGTAAAAAAAAAATCAACGCCGCCGCCATCCTCGATCCGCTCTTCGTACCTGCGTTCTCCGTCCCAGTGTCTTCCGTGTGCGTGCCATCTCTTCCGCTTCCCTGCCACCCCGCGGCGACTCCGGCAGCGGCGCCGGTGACTCCGACTGCCGAGGGAATCCGTCTCTCCATGGGGGCGGCGCCAGCAAAGCCCAAGACCCCCACCACGACACCCACTGCTGAAGCACTAGAGGCTGTGCCCCCTGCGCCCGTCAAGATGCTCTCGCCGGCAATGGCTCCGACCCCCCCCCGCGAAAGCTGAGCCCACCCAGGCCCTCGAAAGTCAAGAAGCAGCAGCAACCTTCTTCCCAAAGGGACATCATGAAGAAGAAAAACAGGTAGCGTTCCCGCCACGAACCAAACATGTAGCGCTTATGGTTCCTTGTAATTGTTAGCGCTGCCAACTGATTGCGTTAGCGTTCCCATTCCCACTGCTGAAACCAAACAGCACCTTAGAGAACATTGGATTGAACTAGACATTACAGACACACACAAAAAAATAATAATAATAATAACAAAACAAAATAAAATAAAATAAAAATAAAAAAATATCAGAATCGCTTAGGTACTAAAATATGTGGCTGCAGTTTCTACAGAACCATTGAACCTAAAAAAAATATCATGATGTAGTACTGCCAAAAATGCCTCCGCTCTTCTTCTTATTAAGCTTAAAATATACACTGAAAAAAAAATGGAATTATTGATCAACCCAGCTAACCAGAAATGCTTGAATAATACCAGACCAAGTGCTGAGCAGTTTTTCAGCAATGGGTACACAAGAAAAAAGCAAATAGGATATAATTTATGTGAAAATACAAACATCAGCAAGCACACACAAAATAAACCTTGAAAAACACAAGGAAACTTGCACACTGATGTGTGATTTATCCCATCCATATTGAGCTGACTCCCAAGCATGCAAAATCATACTGTCGTCAGCATAGACTACTTATACCTATATAACTTCCTGAATGGTTGAAACTAGTATACAGGTCAACATGATGATAATCAACATAGGCAATGCCATTTCTCTAGCTAGGGGGTGATAGAGAAGCACTCGATCAGGGTATAAATGCAGTTACGCAGTGAATTGAGAAGATCATGGGGTGATCCTCGGACCTTCCAGACGATGGGCCGTATACCAGGGGCGTCGGGCACGCCCTGGCATGCGAGCCTCCGGAGCTCTGCTAGATCCACCACCTTCCTGTCCAGCTGCACCGCGGCAAGATGCAAGAATACAAACAACCCAATTGAGCACAAACTGCCGCTCAACTCAACACCCAGTAAAAATTCCATTCCGATCCCCGAGAGCAGCAGTACTCACCGCGACTTTGAACTCAGCGACGAGGTGGGCGTGCGACGGGGCGCCCGCGCCTTTGTCTTCATCTTCGTCGTCTGAAGCATCGCCGTCGCGTGGGGCGTTGGGAGGAGGGATGGGAGACGGATCTCGCGGCGGCTGGGGAGGGGGCAGGGGAGATGGCGGCGGCTGAGTGGGGGAGGGTGCCATGCGGGGAGGGGAGCTTTGGCGCGGGGACGGGGGAGGCGCGGACCAGATCGGGCTGTTGAGCCAGTCGGGGACGGATTTGCGCCTGGGGGTGGCGCCGTCGGCCATGTCACCGGCGGCGGCACCGCTGGCTGGCGGGGTTTTAGGAGTGGGACTCCGGAGATGGGGATGGCGGGGCGGTCGGTCTGTGTCTCGGGATCGAGGCCAACGGTGGGGTGGACCTGGACCAGCCGGTGCCAAGCGGCTGTTGGTTTCCCCTGCGCTTTGTTTGAGCAAGATTAGGCAGAACGAAATGGTAAAACGATGGCGTGTTATTGAAATACTCTCCCATCTAAGTCACTTTGGTATTTCTAAATACACTAGTTGAGTGCCCATGCGTTGCTACGGGTTTCAAAATTCATAGAATCCCATATATTTTTCAGCCTACACATAAAAGATATGCATTGTGTGCATGATGATTTTGATTCAAGTACAGGCATAGATAACCGAAATATTTTGTATGTTCAACCGAAATATTTTGTATGGTCAAACATCTTGCAAGCACAGTTTATAGTTCACTTCAGCTAATCCAATGATTAAAATTCTACCATGTGCACCCAAGCCTTTTTAGATTGCAGTGGAGATTATCATCTTTGTGTTGCAAACCTTTCAGATCAACCTTCAACTTCAACAAAGGTAGTACAGTAATTGCATTGCAATACTCAATTACAAATAGCAAGTTGTTTTATATATATGACTTTTACTATGTATCTAAATATACATTATATCTAGTTAGAAAATCCAAAACTATTTACAATTTGAAACAGACTGATACATACAACCCATCCACCCATGACAAAACCTTATTGGTATTAGCAGATTGAACGAACAAAGACGATAATGAACTATATGCACGGCTACTTTACCTTGGGCTCGACCCCCACCTTCCTAGCATAGGATGTACCCTTGAAGGTACAGCATGTGTTCAGAGCACTCACTACCTATAGGACAAGATCACTGGGTACGGTAAGTACCAACACATGGTTACATCAGGATAGAGAGCTATAGATTAGAACAAAACATGCAATTAATGGACTCAAATAAGAATTGTCAAAATTATAGATTATTAGATTATGTGATTAAGTTACAAAAGCTCAAGCGGATCATATGTACCCTTTTATGCAACAAATAGATGACTTCAGATGCATCAAACGGTAGCAAGTGATCACCATGAGATTATGTACTCACGGCTTAAGAAAAGCCAAATTGGTCTAGTACTTAGCTTAAGCTACTTCAACCACCAAGCAAAATGCGTGTGGGAGGCTGAAAAAACCACTGTCACCTGCATATGTATGTGCCATAATTTGTGGGGGTTTGAATTTTGTAAAGATAGAGTACATCAAGATAATCGGTGCTGCAGAAGGCAAAAAATTAATTGTGTATGCTTAAGGTTACACGATTCTCCTGTTTAAAAAAAAAAAACTTCCACAAGGTACAACCACTACAAGGTACATGCAAGTACAAATACCATTCAAAATAAAATAGCACTCGGAGCTAACTCCAGGACAAGGAGAAGGGGCATGCTAATGAACTGAACTGGTGACAAAAAATGAACTATTATTATATCTTTGACTGTATCATCATTTTTTCCTTCCTCCTCCCATCCTTCACGACATCCTTGGTCAGTTGGTCCTTCCTTTGCTCAGTTCAGTAGCTCGTCATCAGCAGTGCTCCATTGCCGGATCCACTCCCACCACCCCTCTCATCTAACTTTGACGTTTTGAGACTCCGTTGACACCGACACCACGCCACGCTACCCACCAGCCCTCCCCCAACCATGGCCGGTGGTGCCCGGCCTTGCTGCCCATCAACAATCCCAAGATTTATAAGGGGGTCTCAAAGCCCAAGTGACTTATGCATAGTTTTTTGTAATTTTGCTAAAAGAGACTACTAATTTAATTCACACAAGAACACAAGCAATTGTAGAAAAGGACAACAAAGCCTGAATACAGATAACATGGGTAATCAAGCTATGATGTAGATTCATACCATTTTCTTCGATGCACGTAAATTCAGAAAGTTGATATAAGGCACCCGAAAGAAAAACATGAGGTACATTAGTGGGATCATCAGAAAGGGTGCAAGTGATGCCACAAAGGCAAGGGGGCAGTCTATGTAGATGGCCAAAGGCGGTAGATGGTGTTTGCAGCGAAGATGTGGAGGGAAACCAAAGTAATAAAATTTCCATGAATATGCAAAAAGCTCAAGAAGCATAATTGACCAAGATATCCCGAAATGGTTCCAAACGCAAGGAGCCCACCTGAAATTAGGTACATAGTTTAGCTGAAAGAAAGGAAACAAAACAAGATGCTTCAAAATTGGACATGTTAAATTAACGAATAAGAAAGGCACCATCTGGCCATTTCTCTCAAAAATTTAATTTAGTTCTTCATTTGAATATCACTGTCAAGGGAAAAAAGAGGTTAAAAGGTTCCAAAATTTCCTGTCCAGTGCACCATTATTTGTAGTTATTTCCAAGACAAAACCGTTCCGGTAATAAGGCTACACTTATGTTAACTTTAAGCAGTGTTTTAAGGCGATGCTTAGGCGTCTAGACGAACCCAGCTCGCTTTGGAAAACAGTGGTGCCTTGTCGCCTAGGCATCTAGGCATGCTCAGTACTTGCCTGGATGCCCAGTACGAATTATCCTTGCTCTTAGTGTTTGACATCTCTTAGAATAAACAAAAGTTCAACCTTGTACTGACTTCAAATGATTTGAAATTTAGCAAATTAGATCGAGAAGATCAAAACAGAGGACAAGAGAATATCTGTTACCTTCAGTAGGGGCTGACTGAAAAATCTGTGAAATCCAAAATGCCTTGAAAAGTTTCATTAAGAAGCCATATGAGACAGCATTCTTCTCAGCCAGACACACTTCATTGATATGAAAGGCAGATAAATAGATAATATGCAAGTAAAAATATGATGAAATAGTCATGGTACTGCAAGCTATGAGATCAACTCTATTGATCTCAAAGGCAGATAATACACAAAACCCTAAAAATATTATGAAATAGTCATGGTGCTGCAAGCTACCTGCATGCTACTTAATTGCACCAAACACAAGTACATTTAGTGATGTAATCAACCATCGCTTCCTGCTTGGATTTCCCTGTTCAGGTGCCAAAGTTGCAACGATGGATAAGCGTCAATTCGGAGTTTGGTCGAGGGGCAAAAAGACATCGAGAATAAATCAACAAACCTAGCTTCCAAGCATCCCATTTGGCTGTGTCCTTCAGGTTGAAAATGCCTTCAGATTGAAGTGATGAGTCCTT
The DNA here is from genome assembly GCA_015844335.1 of Chrysopogon serrulatus. Taxonomy (NCBI): domain Eukaryota; kingdom Viridiplantae; phylum Streptophyta; class Magnoliopsida; order Poales; family Poaceae; genus Chrysopogon; species Chrysopogon serrulatus. The sequence continues at coordinate 24,100 of JADLZL010007316.1, forward strand.
TTAGATTTAATAACTACTCTATTAGAACCTGTTAGCAAGCACTGTTGTTAAAAAGATGCAAGATCCAAGAGCACAGGATAACTAAACTGTATGTGTTCATCACTGAACCTAAGCTGAAGCACACCAAAGTTTAACTATCCCATTAGGTTTTTAGGATCCTCTCTAAGTGTGCCAGGGGCATAATTTGTCGTAACTTAAGCATATATGCCTTCACTGGAGCCTCCAAAAGAAGAGGTATTTCAGCTAATGCCACAAAGGGCATACACCAATGTTTTATATTTAAGAGTTTAAATTGGGAGACACTCCTCAAAAGAACAAGTGTCCACGTCGCTTAGAATGCTGTGGGCCATCTGATTAGGCCACTTAACGGTCAAGATTTAGCTCCTTTGATTCTGTTAGAAGCTGATTAATCTTGTAGAAGCTGATTTGAGTCCTATGAGCGCGGATTCTGCCGGAATCAGAATCAGGTCCAGCTTCTCCTTGTTTTTACTTCGGCTTCTGCTCCGAAGTCGTCCAGGCAAATATATACTCCGCTTCTTGCAGCTTCTCCGAACTCAAAAAAAAAGAGAGGAACGCCTCCCTCCTTGTTCTCTCCGTCCCGTTCCTCCCGCGGCGACGCCAGCGGCGGCGGCAGCGGCACTGCCCGCAGCCGGCGTTCCCCTCTCTCCCTCCCTCTCGTTGCAACGAGCAGGCCATCCTCTCCGCTTCCTCTCCCTCTCTCCGTTCTGATGGCGGGCAGGGCGACGGCGGCGGCCCCTTCGTCTTCCTCCCCTTCGTCCTCCTCCTCAACGCTGCATCGCACGGGCGTGCGACGGCGACTCTGCGGCGGGGGGCTCCGCGTTGTCCCGTCGATCGCCGTCCCGCGGCCACGACAGCGCTATGGCGGTGGCGCGCCCGCCGGTGGTAGCTGGCGCGGCCTCTCCGGCACGCCCCGGTCCCGGCTACTCATTGTTCCTCTCGTCATCCCTACCTAGGTTTGGCCCTCGCCCCTCTGTCTCTCCCTCCTTACTTCTCCCTACGTGATTTCCCCTCTCCCCGAATTGTTGTCCTTGTTCCGTGAAACCCTAGCCGGTGTGTTAAACCTGCACGAATTCGCTAGGGTTGGCCACCATGGTGCATAGTCACGGTAGCAAATTTATTTTAGTTTGTTTGCTCATAGCTTCAGCGTCAGCATATCTTATTAGCCCATATTAATTGGTTGTTGGGGGTGAATCCTTGTCCAACGTTCATTTTACCTTGGAGCTATGCATTTTTGCAGGTTGTGGCCCGTTCAGTTCCATTGGATCTTGAGAGCAGAAAGTTATTATGCCATAGATCCGACTATCTCGAGCACGTGACCATGTCAATGATATTTGTTTTATCGTTTCGAGTGTAGACAAAAATTGAGACCGTGTACACTTTGCATTCCAGATGGTTTCGCTTTGATATTTGCATTTTGGTCACTCGTGCGATGATGGATACACTATCTCTTGCTTTTTTTTTTTTACTTTGAGGGAATGGGCTGCTGCTGTGATGATTACATCATACATTATTTAAAGTGTTCGGGCAATGATCATGAACTATCTTTCTACAATTTACACCTCTTCCTTCTTTTTACATGACTGATGAGGCAAAGTGCTCATGAGCTATGATGATTCTTCCTTGGTTTTATAGCTCTCTACTAAACCCATGACTGAGGCAATGATCATGAAAATTGTTAATTTTATTTTTGCCATGTCTTTGGACCTTTTCCATGATAATTTCTCTTCTTCAATTCAGCTAAGGTTCTCCCACACCAACTAGGCCACGGCAGCAAATTCGTTTTAGTCCGTTTGATCATGAATTTGGCGTCCGGATCTACGATTACCTTCTGTTCATCAACGCTAATAAAAGAAAATTTATACAGCCTAGGCAAGGATCGGTTGGTTGCCCTGTCATGATTTCCTCCTTTGTCCGCTTCCGATGATTGCCTTTCGTTTTTTGTGCTCATATATTTGCTTATGATCATTGTCGTGATGTCGATGACACATAGTTGTCCCATCCGAGCTTGTGTTCACCGTCTGCGTGAGGTGATAGATATATTCCTGTTCATTCTAGCTCGTGATCATTGTCCGAGATCGTTGCTTCGACATTAAATTATATACCATTGGTTCTGAGCACATGCCCTACTCCTAGTGATAACGTTGTCGATCTTTTGTTCTCCTATTTCTTTAAGTTCTCGATGCAATTATGTGCACTACTGTTCTTTCAACTCAGCTGGAATACATGGAAGTTTTCTTGCTTTGGAATTTCATTGTATCTCAGGTTTATTTCCAATGATTATGACTTTCCTATCTGAAATTGTAATTTTTGATTCCACAAATCAAAAGCTTGGGAATTATATTTGTTATGCAAAGAATAGTCCATTGCCTAATTGAAATTTGTTGTGTACAGAATATCACATCCTCTCTTTTATTGGTCTACTAAAATGCTCTCATGAAGGGGCAACCTTTAAGTTGTTTTCTATCTGAAATTATAGCTTCCTTAGCTGATTAGTCTGGACACAGTGTTGGCTCTCCTTTTGTTCTTGCTGCTCATACTTTCCTAGATATATATTATGCACATCTGCTTTCTTGCAGGTTAGTATATATTATGATTTTCCTGCTGCATTTTTCTCTGTTCCTGCCTAAATTTGCATCATCCATTTTTTTTGCTGTTGCTGTTTGTTATAGATGCAGGGAATTGGAATTTGAGGGCATCAAAAAGCAATTTCTTGTGCTCCAGGTGAAGGATTCTCTCTTTTTAGGTTTTATTAAGATCCTTGATGTAGGTTTCCTTTTTCATAAAGAGGTCGATAGCGCATGGCTCTGTACAAAGGTTGTGTGGTTCTCTACAAAGGTGTGTCTTTGGATCGGTAAGCTTCTATGTGTGAATCAAGGCAGCATTCTAGGTTTCTTGCTAAAACTCTGTCCGATCAACTGAAGGGAGGATCGCTGCTCAAGCGAGGATGGAAACGTAAGTATGAATTAGAGAGTGCACAAGCAGCAAACTAAAATCAAAGGTGAGGCTTGTGCATTTGCTATGGATGATTTTACTTTCAGTGAAACAATCTCATAATTTGAGCAACCATGAACTATTGCTTCAAGATTCTATCTCGTGTCGTGAATCGTAGGCTACATGGGTTATATATGCCACGACATAGGTAGCACATATTGTGCTCACGCCATTGAAAGTTTTTGAATTATTTTTTTTTTGGCAGGTGGGCTTAAGGAGCATAAAAATATAAACATCTTTGTTGAGGCACGTGTTAGAAAGGAGCTTCTAACAGAGGATTCCTGCTACAACTTCGTCCAAAATGGGATGATGGTAAGAGGTTTTACTTATGCGATGTGCTTCTTCCATGTGCTCCAAATTAGCAGTTCAGGACATAGATTACTCAAGAAAATATTTCTCTTTTTCTAATGGGAATTTCAATGAATTAATTAATAAGGAATGCTAATTTAGAGAGTTTTATCCTGGATAGTTTATACATGCCTTATCTATTGTTCTCTAATTTGTGGACAAAATCAGCTGCATTTTGGGATTGAGTTCAGTTATGTTTTTTTTCATCGCCTTTGTTCGGTCGGATCTATTTTGTTCGTGTTGCATACATATGATTGGATCTGTGTTCAGCTTTGACAAGTAAATTGCATGCCTCGGACAAGTAAATTGCATGCCTCAGATTTTTATCATTCACTTTGTTTCAATTATTGCTATTGATTCAGATAACATTATGTATATGTATATAGGTACCTCCAAAAGGAAAAATAATTGGTTCATCATTGATTCTGCTTTATGTGTCTCACAAAAGCATGATCAGTACTACTGTAATCAAGTATTGCCATACTTTGGAAAATAGATTTTTTTTGGTTTTTTTTTGGTCCAATCCTTCCATCATACGCATCGCTACAGCTTTTTTTCAGTCCAACAGAAACAAATGTCGGCCAAAACCCCATGAGGCCATAATCCCTCTTCAAATACATGTACCTACTAACTATAATTATTTTCCTGTTTAAAATTCTCTTTTTTAGTTGCCCATGTTTTTTCACATATACATGTAGCTACTAACTGTAATCATTTTTCGTTATATCACAGAAGCTGAAACCATGAGTGATATAGAAGGCGATCAGTCTGAAATGAAAGAAAGAGCTCAACCTCTGCGGTTCCTACTAAAAGAGTTTGCATTCAGTTCCATGTCATCTATCCATTTCTTTCCTAAATCTATGCATGTACCAAAGGCTTCAACAACAAGAAATCATGTTGAGATGCTGCTTTGGCTAACATTGCATTGCTACTGCATGGGTATATTTTATAGGTTCTTGTTAACTGTTAAGTACATACTCCTAAATAGTTGACTGCCATATAACACTTTGGTTGTACAATGCGCCTTTGTGTGAGGTGTGCTCGAACTGCCTCCTCGTACATGCATATATGAATTATCCCTTGCTTAGTGGTTAAGCAACAATCCTAGGATATTGATCAATTCAGAAAGGAATATAGTATGTTATTTTTGCAAGTTTGAGAGCAATTAAGAACCAGTAATCTATCTTCCTTTAAGTTTCCTTAGCATTTTAGTGCCATCCTAATATTGTACTCCACCAATTGATTTGCTTTCTATTTTTTTGCAGTGGTCTGTTTACTGATCGAAGCTAGACTAAATATTGTTATTGTTGGCAGCATAACAAAAGACTTGCCCAACTATCTGAAGCCAATGGAGTCGAAACATTGCTTCTAGCTGGCAGGTGCCGATCCTCATTCCTCTCTCTTAATCTCCTCTTGTGATAGCTAGGTGCATAGTTGTTCGACAGAGGTTTCTGGGAAAAAAAGGAAGCACTATTCATGGTTTTCCCCTGTTATTTTTAAAGGAATTTTTTGTTCTACACTGGCATAGAATCTGTGTATCTTCTTGTAACCTTGACAAATTTTTCTGGTTTACTATGTACTTAGTCTATTCTGATTGGTTAGGAGCTATGATTGATGCCACATTGCTTCAGTACATGATTCAGAAGGTACATCCTCATCAGTATGTATGCTTCCTACTATTGCCTTGGTCATTTTTAGTAATCGGTGTGCTACGGTTCACATTTTCATATGTCTCTAATGAATTTTTAGAGGAAACAGAGGACAGCAAGTTCATAGTTTACGAGAACTGAAATTAAATCGTGGACTTTCTTAAGTGTTCCTGTTAATTATAGCATGGTGCTATAAAATTTACAGTAGTAATCCATGTGCTTCATCATAGATTACCAGTTTAATAGTCGAACTGAATAGCATATTGGAATGTGTTGGTACAATAGTTTGGACATAATTTTATTAAATGAAAAACTAGAAATATTGGATACCGGACTTATAACGGCATGACCTACAACTTGATTGCTTTAGCAATGTCCCTATGCTAGGGCGTCAGCAATGTAGTCTCCCACCTCTTCTCCATGCCTCACTTTCCTTGGGCAGTACCAATAGATATTAGGTCCTTTCTTTGCCACTTGGGTGACTGCTATCAGGGCATCTAGATGTTAATAATTTGTTTTTTTGCTCCCATTGTAAGTTGTAATTGAATCCTGAGACAAAAAGATTTATGGCTACAATTTGAGAATACACACACTGTTTTAATTGGTACTCTGCTGATTTTTTTAAGATGGTTTGTGCGCCTTACTTTGACATGTGGTTTATCATGGTAGTGCCTGCCTTCGTGAACAGGTGAGCTCTTATCTAAGATCATTGTTTACTTAAATTTATAATGCATGGTGAGGAATCCCGCACATGATGATGAAAATGCTTTACATAATTAATGGTTTCACCTTTGTGTTTGTGGACCTTCAGTGATTTCCGTGTTTCACAAAATGATTGTATTGGTTATCTAAAAGCATAGTTGTATGTCGTTATTTGAATTACTAAGCGGCTCACTCAGGCATTGAGTTGTTGCCTTGAAATGATGAAATCCTTTATTATGTTTTTTATTTACCTCCTACATTTTTGGCTGACACTTTTTTACTATGCCATTTTTCGACATCAGGGCAGCTTCTATACATAACTTACTGCATTCGACATTTAACATATGCTCCACATTGTCCTAAAACTTCGCAGATGTTTACACCTTTTCTTTTTTCTTCCAAATTTCAGTTACTAGAGACTACATTGCTGCCTTTGTTTAGGCCCTCAAGTCACTTTGCATTGGTGAAATGGTGAGTGCAGGTACCATGCTAATCCATGTCGATAGTTTATAAAGCATGATGCAAATTAAACTGAAGTTCTTGCATTATATATTTTTATTGGAATGAGGATATCGATCTCGGGTGGCATAGTAGTTATTTTAGAATCCTAGGGTCATTATTTTTCTTGAGGCCCTTCTACCTTACCACCTTTTTATCTAGGAAACTTTTCCATGTAAAAATTTTATACAAAGCACAATGCCGGGGGTCCATTTTAAGGAACGTGACATGCACCTAGGCTGCTATGCTTTCAATTGAGATGTACTAAAATCAGGATGCTCTTTTACTAATCCAACTAAACCTTACATAATTAATTGTTCCACTCCCTTGCTTTGTGATGCCTTTTGCTTACCCTGCCACTCTCCAATAATGGTGAGTTGCTGACACAACTTTATGCTCATTCTGGCTTATTATTTGATAACAGGTTTGCCTTACCTGCTCGGTGTGACGACATTGATACAAGTATCTTCAGGGCAGTAGAATGTTCAGAACTTTCTTCCAATGTGAGTACTCTGAATTTAAATGATTGGTTCATTAATTGCTATGTCATCCTGAACTTGGCACACAAATTGTAAAAGATTGTAATGAATAGTCCAATGGTCCACTCTTCTCAGCCAAGAAATGGTGTGACACCCCATCCCTCCCTCCCTCCCTCTCTTCCTTCGCCCAAAATTAGAAATTACTTCGGTATAGCCAAATTCATCATTACTTTAGTGCACGGTCTAACTTGCAGTGCTATTTGCATGTAATATTTTGTTAACTACCTGGTATTATGTTGAATCGACGTAGGATCATGGTGTCTTTTGCTTTCACCTATTCTAATAGTAGCTTCTAAAACATAACCATCTTAGCGATATAAGCTTACGCCATACCGCCTATGGTGCCTTTTAAAAAAGAGATCACCTTATCAATTTACACTTGCACCTTACTACCTTTATTTTATAGGGAAAAAAATTGCTGCTTTGTATGCCTAATGTAGCTGCGAGACATTACACATCCATGGTGATGCTCCTTGCTATAGCCTCATGTGATTTGCAGTGGTTGACCGACCTGCGCAGCCATCGGAGGCAACCTTGACGCCATTGAGAAGAAGCGCCTTGGAAACAACAAGCTCAACCGCAGCCATCCATCGGTCACATTTCCACGCAATTGGCGACATATACAGGACCTCTTCACTACGAAGAATTTCTTCCATCATATTAAAGGTATGTTTCCAACACATGTATGCCGCACGAAATTCTGTGAGTTTCAAAGATTTCGTAATCACTTTGATATTATGAAATTAACCTCTTGTAGGATTTACAATTTTTATAGTTGGCAATAACTTCAATCACACAACCCGGACGCCATTTGGAGGGTCCACCAACGAAGTAATAACAACCTCGATTATTTGGAGCATCCATCAACAGAAGTAATATCCGAACCACCTCCGACCAATCACTCACCATGGTATGCATCATGGAATTAGTGTTCAACACCTTCCACTAACTACAGCATACACAATAAAACTAACTATAATTATATTACCTCCATGTTTTCCTGCAGACCTCAAAGAACAGAGGTTGAAAATCACAGGAACCTCCACGTGCGTCAATTATGTTGATCATACTCATATGCACCTTTTCTCGTATATAATTAAGCATTTTGCTGTTACAAGTGCTACCAACTACGCCATAGAACTATTAGGTAGCCCTGCATGGGTCCACAAATAAATATTTGTCAATCTAATTGCAGGCGCGCAGGAGCGCGCTTTGCACTAGTTCTTAATAATTTACATTGGCATAAATTGTGTTGGATTGTTGCTTCTATTTGATGAAGCTCCATTGCTGATAAATAAAGAGAATCATTGTCGATGCGGGACCAAGACGGTTCCCCATCAATGTGACTCCCGTCAGGACGAACCCACAAGGCAGAGACAGAAGGACCGATTCCGAGTAGAAGACGTCCTGTCCTAATTAGACAGATAGAAAGTAACTTCCGTAATAGGAGCAGAACTCTCTCTACTAAGTCCGACTAGGATTAGAACCAAAGCTCTGGCCCTTGTCTCTCATAAAAAGGGGCCAGAGCACCCTCTTTGTAACGAGCGACAATAACACACAATCATACATCAATCCAACGCAAAAGGCCAAGGCCGACTGGAGTAGAGCTTTTACTCGACGATGAGGGCTCGAACCAGGATAAACCGAGTGTCTCTTGCATGAAACCGCCGAGTTCTAGTATTCACCGAGATCCGAATCAACTGCTACGGGAATCCCGTGGCAGGCTATCGGTGGCTTAACACCGACAGCTGGCGCGCCAGGTAGGGCTTTCGGCGAATTCAACGTCAAGAGCTCAGCGGACCTACACACGATGTTTTTTCCAAGAGGATCATCCTTCATCTTCGGAAACTGGATCTGTGAGGAAGACGATCATGGAGCTCTCCACGGTCGACTTCTTCCGGAACCAGAGCCAGAGATATTTGGAATTTTTTCAAAACTCAAGCTGACGGAAGAGGAAGTTCCAGAACCAAGTACTCGAAACATGCCGAGTTCTTTCTACTTCGGCCTCAGCAATACTGCACGGACGTATTAGAACATCATCCAGAGCACAATGGAATCTAACGGCATAACTTCAGAACAAGATAAGTACTCAGTTCCCCTCCCTTTTCAATACGGAAGGTCACTGGATGAGGAAGGATCCGACTACTCGCTCAGTATACGCAAAGAAGTCTACATGATCAGGTAACCTCCGGTACCACCAGTTCAACCCGACTATCGGTCCTCGGAAGAATCAAAAGCCGATATCCCGCCTAATTCGGTAACAGGGATGGAGAAACCGATAGTCAAAAAAGCGGCCGTGAAAAGAAGAAACAAGAAGAGGGGAGGAAGGAGGACTCGAGTACAAGAACGTAGGGAAGCATGGCGTAAATATGAAGAAGAACTAGCCGAGTACAATGAAAGAAGAGCTGAGAAAGAAGCTGAAGAAAGACGAGCCACGACAAGGGCCAGACTTGACCCCATCAACAAGATACAAGAACTAATCGACGAAATCGACGCTATACAACGACCAAGTGAAGAACAAGCCAGGCTCAGGAGCCTACTCAGAACAACTGCACAAAGGATACAAGACGACCGAGTACCTCCTCGTCGAGTACCATCCGAGCAGACAAGTCAAAGAAGTCGGAGAGTTTCCGCATTCAAAACTGTCCCAAATCAAAGCAGAAGAACTCAACCGCATTACGATTGGGTTGAGAGAACGGGGGAAATCGCGACAGGCCACCAACCCCTCCTCGAAGCCCTCCCAGATCTATTACATGACATAACAGCCAGGCAGATTCTGACTACAAACCAGAAAAAGTACCCGACAGATTCCCCTGCTTCGCGGGAAGGCTACTCACTGTCAGGCTACCTCATAAATTTAAACCATCAAACCACTCGAAATACGACAGCAAGACAGAACCAATGCAATGGCTCAGGATCTACTCCCAATCAATAGAATTAGCCGGAGGAGATAACGACATCAAAGCATTATTCTTTCCAATGGCACTCGAAACTCTACCACTACAATGGTTCGACAAGTTACGGCTAGGGTCAATACAAAACATGGGGAGATCTTCAGAAAGTCTTCTGCAAAAATTTTGCAGGAATACTCATACACCCAATTACACAAGCCGAATTGAAAGGTTTAAAACAAAATCAAGGAGAAAGTCTCAAGGATTTCTATAGAAGATTTGGAGAACTAAGAGCACAAGTTCATGATATCACCGAAAGAGAAGTAATTGAAGCATTCTCATATGGCCTGAGAATAAGATGGATGTTCCACGATTTTTGCAAAGAAAACCCATGAACAAATGAAGAATTCAAAAGAAACGATCGAAAAAGATGATTACAATAGAAGAAAAGACATGGGAAAGATTCTCGAGATAACAAAAACAACTAAGATAGAAGAAACAACTCAGATAGAAGAAACAACACGGAGAAACAAGACAACTCAGAAAGGTGGAACAACTTGGACAGCAGACAAGAATACCACAATAAGAAGAGATATTCGGACAATACAGTAGCCGCTATCGAAAGAAAGAAATTCTACCCAGCTAGAAAATTTGAAGAACTCGAGAAAATGAAATGCATCTATCATCCAACAGGAATTCACCCGATGGGAGAATGTCAAATATTCCAAGAAAAATATATGAAGATAGACAGACAAGAAAAAGAAGAAAATAGAGAAAAGAAAGAAGAAGATAACAATCCAGCAGACAATGGGTTTCAAAATCCAAGAGCAACAGTAGTAGTAATATTCTCAGGAGTTCCAGGGTCTCAAAGCAAACAAGAAGACAAACTGGCATGGAGAACAATCATGGCAGTAGAACCAGCCGTTCCATGATATCTAAACTGGTCTCAATATCCAATCCAGTTCTCGCGAGAAGATCAATGGACAAGCGTCGAAAACGCAGGACTATACCCACTAGTACTCGGACCTACAATCGCAGCCATAACAGTAACTAAAGTACTCATCGATGGAGGAGCAGGGCTCAACATCATTTTTGCAGATACCCTAAGAAAAATAGGGTCCGAATTTTTAAAAATGATTACACCAACAAGTGTACCTTTCTACGGAATAGTACCCGGGAGGCCAGTAATGCCTCTCGGACAAATAACTCTGTCAGTTACATTTGGAACCCCGATAAATTATCGTACAGAACTCATCAAATTTAAAGTTGCAGATTTTGAATCATCTTATCATGCAATATTGGGAAGACCAGCGTTGGCAAAATTCCTGACTATTCCACATTACCCTTACTTACTACTCAAGATGCCAAGAACACACGGAGTACTCTCTCTTAGAGGAGACCTGAAACGTGCCTACGAGTGCGATGTATAAGCTATACAGATATCTTTAAAAGTTCAAGGAGAAATCAACTCAGCAACAGCTGAAGTAAGAATAGAAGAATTAGAAATTCCCACCAAAAAACAAGTCATCCTTACCACAACTAAAGGAGAAGAAACTAAAAAGATTGATCTAGAGACTGGCGACCTATCCAAAACAACCACTATTAGTGCTCATCTACCTATCAAATAGGAACTCGCGCTCACCAACTTCTTAAGGGACAATAAAGACATATTTGCCTAGAAACCAGCTGATATGCCAGGAGTATCAAGGGAGTTGGCTGAGCACAAAATAGAAGTCAAAAAAGGAGCAAGACCAATCAAACAAAGATTACGATATTTTTCACCTGACAAGAAAGAAGCAATAAAGAAAGAAATAGCCAAATTATTGGCAGCCGGCTTCATAAGAGAGATCTTACATCCAGAATGGGTAGACAATCCAGTCCTGGTACACAAAAAGAACTCAGATGAATGGCGTATGTGCGTCGACTATACTGACCTCAACAAACATTGTCCAAAAGATCCGTTCGGATTACCAAGGATTGATCAAATAGTGGATTCAACAATTTGGAGCGACCTTGTTATCTTTTACGGATTGCTACTCGGGCTATCACCAAATTACACTAAAAAGAAGAAGACCAAAGCAAGACTTCTTTCATCACCCCATTCGAGCCTATTGTTACAAGACAATGTCCTTCGGACTAAAAAATGCAGGAGCAACCTATCAAAGGGCAATCCAGACTTGTTTGGGAGACCAAATCGGAAAGAACGTGGAAGCATATGTGGATGATGTGGTAGTCAAAACAAAGAACCCGGATTCACTAATAGAAGATCTACAACAAACTTTTGACAATCTCAAAAGATGGAAATGGAAACTCAACCCAAACAAGTGTGTATTTGGCGTATCATCAGGACAACTACTCGGATTTCTGGTTAGCTAGAGAGGAATCGAAGCAAGCACAAAACAAATCAAAGCAATAACTGATATGGGCCCACCTGCAGATATAAAAGATCTATAAAGTTGACAGGTTGCATGGCCGCTCTCAACAGATTTATTTCAAGACTCGGAGAAAAGGGCTTACCTTTCTTTAAACTACTAAAGAAGACGGACAAATTCACCTAGAATGAAGAAGCACAAGAAGCTTTTGACAAACTAAAAGCATATATCAGCACGTCTCCAGTATTGGTGCCACCCAAGAAAGGAGAAGATCTCATGCTTTACATCACGGCGACTACTTCAGTAGTAAGCACTGCCATCGTAGTCGAAAGAGAAGAACAAGGACACATCTATAAAGTCCAAAGTCCTGTCTACTACATCAGTGAAGTACTCACAATATCAAAAGTCAGATATCCTCATGTACAAAAACTACTCTACGCAATCCTGATAACATCAAGAAAGCTCAGGCACTACTTTGAAGCACACAAAATCATCGTCGTAACAGATTTCCCGCTCAGCGATATCTTAAGAAATCGGGACTCAACAGGAAGAATCTCAAAATGGGCAGTAGAAATCGGAGCACTCAAAATAGAATTCACTCTAAGAAAGGCAATCAAATCTCAGGCACTGACCGACTTCATCGCGGAATGGACTGAGATACAACAACCCTCTTCAGAAGCCATCCTAGACCATTGGAAAATGTACTTCGATGGATCTCTAAAACTAGGAGAGGCGGGAGCTGGAGTACTACTCATCGCACCAGACGGAAAACAACTCAAATACGTTTTACAAATTTTATGGCAAGCTACCAACAATGAAGCAGAGTATGAAGCTCTCATTCATGGACTACAAGTCGCAACATCATTTGGGAATCAAAAAGACTACTCGTCTATGGAGACTCAGCAGTAATTGTTAATCAAGTAAATAAAGGCGGGATTGTACCAAAGAGAACATAGATGCTTATCGTGCAGAAATACGGAAACTTCGAGAAAAATTTCCAAGGCTTAGAAATTCATCACATACTACAAGACTCAAATGTCAAAGTAGATGTACTAGCCAAACTTGGCTCGCAGAGCAAAAGTGCCGGCTAGGGTCTTTGTCAAGGAGCTAACCAAGCCCTCAATCAAAAAGACCAGCGAGGTAACACTGAAAACAAGTCGAGAACAAGAGCAAGTCGACAATCAACTCGAGACAACACAACTTAGATGCAAGTATTCATAGATTACATCAAAGAAAAGAAACCGCCAGACAATAAAAACAGAAGCAACTTCGGGTTATCGGAAGAAGCAAAAACTACGCCCTAATAGGGAGCAGTCTCTACAAAAGCAAAGCATCATTAGGAGTACTATTAAAATGTGTTCCAACATCAGAAGAGAAGGAAATATTACTGGAAATACACTCAGGATGCTGCGAAAATCACACATCTTCAAGAACACTAGTCGGAAAAATATTCCGATTAGGATTCTATTGGCCAACAGCGCTAAAAGACACCGAAGAATTGGTCAGACACTGCAAAAATTGCCGGATGTTCGCAAGACAAGCACATGTTCCGACTTATAATCTGATTTGCATACCACCTACATGGCCGTTTTCATGCTGGGGGCTTGATCAAGTCGGACCACTCAAGAAATCTAAAGGGGGATTCGAATACATCTTTGTAGCCATTGATAAATTCACCAAATGGATAGAATACAAACCTTTGGTAAAATACGTTCAGCCAAAGCACAAGAATTCATCCAAGAAATCACGCACAGATTCAGAATGCCAAACAGGATAATCACGGATCTAGGATCACCTTTCACGACCAATGAATTCAAAAAGTTGGGCACAAGGCTGCGGTTTCAAAGATAGACTACGCATCGGTCGCTCATCCTCAAGCAAATAGACAAGTCGAGAGGGCCAACGGCCTCATACTAGCCGGTTTAAAACCTAGATTATATGAAGATCTAAAAGATTATGGATCAAAATGGATAGACGAGCTACCAAAAGTAGTCTGGGGACTAAAGACTCAAATAAGCAGAGCTACCGGCTACTCACCTTTCTTTCTGGTCTACGGGTCAGAAGCCGTACTACCAGCAGATTTAATCTGGACATCTCCAAAGATTGAACAATACAATGAAGGAGAGGCAGAAGAAACAAGAAGACTAGAAATTGACAGTCTAGAAGAAGTCAGATCAACGCAATATTACAATCAGCAAGATACATGCAAGGCTTAAGAAGACATTATGACAAAAGCATACAGCCAAGAAGCTTACAAGCTCAAGACCTAGTCCTTCGAAGAATCTAGAAACCAGATGGAAGGCATAAACTACTCAGTCCTTGGGAGGGACCCTTCATAATAGCAAAAGTAACGGGACCATGTTCTTACGAGCTAATGACTGAGGACGGGGCACCAGTAAAGAACTCATGGCACATATCCCAGCTACGACGATTCTTCGCATAAAATTCAAGACCAATGTACCCCTGAATTATCAATAAAATCTCCATTCAGAAGAGACTTATCCTAGCTTCTTTTTAGAACTAGATGAGAGCAAAAATAGCTCGACCTATCCTGACTTCTAGATAACAGAACTCGGATGAGGACCTATGGTCTGAAATGTCCTAGCTTCTTTTCAGAACTAGATGAGAGCAAAGATAGCTCGACCTATCCCGACTTCTAGATAACAGAACTCGGATGAGGGCCTACGGTCCAAAATATCCTAGCTTCTTTTCAGAACTAGATGAGAGCAAAGATAGCTCGACCTATCCCGACTTCTAGATAACAGAACTCGGATGAGCGCCTATGGTCCGAAATGTCCTAGCTTCTTTTCAGAACTAGATGAGAGCAAAGATAGCTCGACCTATCCCGACTTCTAGAACACAGACTCGGATGAGGGTCTACGGTCCGAAAAAATCCTAGCTTCTTTTCAGAACTAGATGAGAGCAAAGATAGCTCGACCTATCCCGACTTCTAGAACATAGAACTCAGATGAGGGCCTACGGTCTGAAAAAATCCTAGCTTCTTTTTAGAACTAGATGAGAGCAAAGATGGCTCGACCTATCCCGACTTCTAGGCTACAGAACTCGGATGAGGGCCTACGGTCCGAAATACCCTAACGTCTCCACAGACGAAGAAGAAAGCAAGAAACAAGCTTGATTCATCAAACAAGAACTCGAAAAACCTTCAGAAGAAAGCAAGAACACTACTTTCAACAACTATTTGTGAAACAAGTCAAAAAGACAAAGAGTTTATACAAAACACCTCGAACAAGGCGCAAAGTATTACTACAGAGGATTATCACCTACAACTACAGAATCGACCTCTACAAGCTCAACAAATTGTCAAGCCAAATCTAAGACGGCAGCTTCAGCCTGGGTAAGAGCCTGTTCAGCCTCGGAAGTCGCCGCACCTTCCAAGATCCTCTCTAGGGGCACATTCGGATTAATCAACCGAATACGCCCCAAGATGCCTTGGACGTCAACCAGGATCCCATCCTTCACCAAGCCAACAACCCGGGTGGACAGCCGAGGAAGAAACTGAACCCAGGTCAAGCCAGCATCTTCAGGTTTCCTCAGCATACCGGCAAGTTTCTGAACAGAGTTCTAGAGAACTTCCCACCTCTCCTCCGAGGCCTTCAGTCGGGCCGACAAGTCCTCCACTGACGACTTGGCCTGCAAAAGATCTCGATTAGCGCCACGCCTAATCAACTGGGCTCTGGCAAGGACTTCTTCAGTATCTTCTTTTACCTTCTCCGACTCGTTACAGAAGATTTTTACCTCAAGCTTCAAAGCCTTAGTGTCCTTAGAGTACTTCTTCTTCAGAGCTTCAGAAACAAGGCAAAAGAAGTCAGCAAGAGACAATACCAAGTAAATAAGGCATAAAGACAGTCAGAAAGTTACCCTGAAAATCACTATTCAGAATTTTAAGCTTCCTCGAAGTATCCTTCTCAGCTTCCACGACAGCCGACTTCTGCTGCTTGACTTCAATGATCTAGGCCCGCAAGGCACTCTCCGATTGCTGGCGTCCTTCGCGCTCAGCGTCAAGCTCAGACTTCAAAGAAGCTAGCTCTTCCAACAACTTCTTTTGAGACTCAGTCGAGCCAAAAAAGAGGTCAGAATCACTGACAAAACTCTATAAAGCAAAAAAGAACAAAGCAATCAGAAAAGGAGAATATCCAAAACAATAAACGAAGCTCAAGAGAACTCACCTGGAACTGCTGAGCAAAAGACTGAATTGAGGCTTGAACTGAGCCCCATTCAGACTCAAGTCCTCGCAAGCAAGAACTCGGATCAAACTCCGCCTCCAACTCCTGCACCAACTTCATATCACAAATCATATCCCAAGGTGCGAGAGGAGGAGACAAAGGAGAAGAGCATCCAACCGGAGGACGTGAAGAAGACAAGGGTTGAGCAAGAGGTAGCTGCTCTCCTCCCGAAGTGACGACAACTTCCGCAACGGGAAGAGAAGAAGTCGCAGCCGCAGAGGAGGATGGCACCACGTCTGCCACCACCAGGGCCGACTCTACAGCTAGATGAGGATTAGACGCAGAAGACACCCGACCCGCAACATCTACACTCGTGGTCTTCTCTGAATCAGAAGCCGGAGTAGAGAGAACTGTAGAAGATGGCCTACAGAGACAAAAAATAATAAGATGACAAAAACAGAAGAAGAAAAAGAACTCGGACGGAAGAAATCTATACCGGGGAACACGACGAAGAGCAAGAAGAGGCCGAGAAGGAGGAGGCAGCATAACCTCATCTAGGCCTGCCAACAACTCAACAGAAGAAAGAGTAGGGCCTGGCAAGGACTCCAAGTCAGGGGAAGAAGTAGAAGTTCCCCGGGGGCTGCAGAAAACAACACCAAAAGTCAAGTAACAGAAGAAAAATCTACGCCAAAATCATAAGTAGTCAACAACTCACCGACGAAGAAGAGAGGAATCATCAAATCCTCAGTCTCATCTTCAAACAAGAGGACGGCATCACCATCTACCAAAAAAGAAGAATCAAGACCAAACGCCAAATAAAAGAAACAGGATAAAACAAAACAACTTCTCACCTATCAGAATGTTACCTGAAGGCTGAGGGGTAGAAGAAGTACGAGCCCGCTTCGGCTGCGCAGAAGAAGAATCACCAGGCGCAGCCCTCTTTTCACCCGAACGAGTAGCTCGAGGAAGCGACACTGGCTGATAAGGAGCATACTGAAGAGGGAGTTCCTTTTCAGAAACCCCCGGCAAAACAACTCGGCCTTCCACCACCGCATGACTAATGGTCGGAGGAGCCGGAAGAGGAGCAATCTCTCCATCAACGAAGAGAGAAGCATCAACATTAAAATCCCTGCCAAAAGGCTACAAGGACACAGGCACAAGTCAGAGTCGAAAGTACTCGGAAGCACAAGAACAAAGATAACAGAAGACTTACAGCAGGGGGAGGATTCCCGGCAGAGTACTCGAACTTGGTCATCGAGACAACCACAACACCCTTTAAAATTCTCTTGAGGCGCAGAAACACCTCATCCTCAGACAACTCGGTAGTAGCCACCATCCGAGATGGATCTTCGGCACCAGAGTACTCGAAGCCAAAATGCTCCCGAGCCTTCAATGGCTGTACTCAGCGACGAAGATAACTAGCTACTATAGCAAAGCTTGACAAGCTGTTCTGCTTCAAGTAGCTAATCCTATCAAAAAGCGGCTGAAGCAGAGACAACTCGGTAGCACTAAGCTGTTCTTTCTCCCACCGATCATTAGAAACAAGCGGAACTCCGGAGAAGGTTGTAAGAGCTGAGGCAGCAGCGCCAACAAGATTGCCAGCATAAAACCACTCGGAACGCCAATCCTTCATAGATTCAACAAGATCATACTCAAAGAAATGACTCGACTTACGCCCTTGCCGGAATTGGATCCCACATCCACCAAGGGCATGGATGCAATCCGAGCAAGACGGAAAGGAAGCGAAACATATTCAAAGAAGGAGGGATACCAAGAAAAGTTTCACAAAAATAAACAAAAATAGAAAGATGAAGGATCCCATTGGGAGTGAGATCATGAAGGGAGACACAGAAAAAACGAAGGAAATTATGAAGGAAAGTACACGCCGGAAGGCAAAGACCAACGCGGACGAAGGAGACAAAAAGAACAATCTCGCCTGGGCGAGGAACAGGGACACGATGCTCACCAGGCACAGACCACCCAGCCAACTCCTTGGACTGAATCATCCCCCACTCCCCGAACTCAACCAGGTGCTACTCCTGGGTAGTCGGAGCAGGGAACGACTTTGCCGTCATCTTCATCGCGGCGTACTCAGGATTCAGCTGCTCGTCAACCTCCTCCTCAAGAACAGGCTTGTCAGCAGCAGGCTTCTTGCTCACAGTCTTCTTTCTCCCCATACAACGGCCAAAACCACAAGAGCAAAGGAAGGAGGAGAAAGCAAGGACAAGCAACCAATATTGGGGATTTTTTTCTACGGTTTCAAGATGCGGAGGCGGAGCGAAGGAGAAGAATAGTTACCCTAAACCACCAATTTATAAGGAGGAAGAAGGGCCTGGCTTAGGGCCCATTCAACAAAGCAATGGTAAAAGGCCAACGGATACATAGTGTAATAACGGAAAGGCCCAGTAAAATCCGGGATAACGGTCTCTATCCCGTTACTGGACAACGGTAACATTCCAAACCGTTACAAAGGTGACAAAGAACCCAGCACCACCAAAGCCTATGGTACCAAAAAACAAGTCGGCTCAGGGACAGACAACCAGTCTTACCAAAAACAAGTCGGCTTGAAGACAGACAACCAATCTTATCAAATAACAAGTCAGCACGAAGGCAGACAACCAACAGATACAGTTTCAAACAACTCAGATCCAGATAATAATTTATTCTCTCATCAAGATACAAGGATACAAGTCTTACAAGACCCATCAAATTCAGAAGAAAACTAAAGCAACAGCTACAAGGAATCCAATGGAATTCTGCCATAGAAAACAACTACGCAGAACCCCCAGACAACCAAGGTGATAGCCGTTGCCGACCTAGACTACCTCTGAGATAGTCCTGGCCGAGCAGATCCAAAGCAACCTAGATACACCAACACAGTGCATCCAAGATCGCCAAAAGTAGCACTGACTTCTCAAGCATCACATCGGGCCTCTCCAGCCACAAGTTGAATCGGGCCCCATGTGAACAAGAGGGCTCCAGCTCTGCGTTGGCCGGTCGCTGCTTTGCACCGCACAGCTAGAGGACAGTGCGGATCGGCAACCCTCCTACGCAGAGCATATGTCCGGCGAGTGAAAAAAGAAGAACCGAGAGGCGCAAAATGGCCCAAAGACAAGGCACATCTCAAGACTTCTTCTACCTACCAGAACGAGCCTCCAATCACAATGCTACTCTGGGATTAGTCTGCCCCTAATCCCTATCTCAAGAATTCTTCTACCCACTAAAAAGACCATACTGGAAGGAAAAGAAAGAAGCCCAGGGGCTGATCCATCTCACAAACAATCATCTTCACAAGAACAGACAACAACAAACTCCAAGGCCCTGAAAGACCAAGAAGAAAGAAGATCTATTTATAGAACAAGATCGGCGTACATGGACCAAGTTCACCAAGACAGAAAGACACTGATAAGACGTAAAAGGGGACAGTAAATAGTGCAGTAAAGGAGCATATCCGGAGAATATCCCATCACAGTAAAAGCATATAGCCTTTACTGCACCAGCTGCCAACGCCCAGCCATAAAGAGGAAGACATAAAAGCTACAGTTAAAGAGCAAACCACCAAAAAAGAGTCACGGGCCCTCGTCCAAACCTGGCACAGAAGAACCCGGACAAAGGCTCGGGGGCTACAATTTCAAAGCCATCATGCTACTCAAGATCCTCCAGCTCTTTGTCCTAAAAAGCAAGAGGCTCGGGGGCTACACTCATTGAGTGCACCTATAGGCGCACGGTAATCAGAAGCCATCATCCGACTACTTTTGAGAAATGGAACTCAGACTCGGGGGCTACAATTTCAAAGCCATCATGCTACTCAAGATCCTCCAGCTCTTTGTCCCAAAAAGCAAGAGGCTCGAGGCTACACTCAATGAGTGCACCTATGGGCGCACGATAACCAGAAGCCATCATCCGACTACTTTTAAGGAAAAGTACTCGGACAAAGGCTCGGGGGCTGCAGGGTATATACCCTCAACTTTTTCTAAATTTTTCAAGACCCTCCAGCTACTTATAAATAAATAGCAAGAGGCTTGGGGGCTACACTCAATGAGTGCACCTATGGTGCACAACGAAAAGAAGGAGAGAATTCAAGAAAGATCACTTCAAAGCATCACTCAGGATACAAGTCGTCTCCCGAGTTCAACTTCGAAATGCTCGGGGGCTTGTCGATGCGGGACCAAGACGGTTCCCCATAAACGTGACTCCCGTAGGACGAACCCACAAGGCAGAGACAGAAGGACCGATTTCGAGTAGAAGACGTCCTGTCCTAGTTAGACCGATAGAAAGTAACTTCCGTAATAGGAGCAGAACTCTCTCTACTAAGTCCGACTAAGATTAGAACCAAAGCTCTGGCTCTTGTCTCTCATAAAAAGGGGCCAGAGCACCCTCTTTATAACGAGCGACAACAACACACAATCATACATCAATCCAACGCAAAAGGCTAAGGCCGACTAGAGTAGAGCTTTTACTCGACGACGAGGGCTCGAACTAGGATAAACCGAGTGTCTCTTGCGTGAAACCGCCGAGTTCTAGTATTCGCCGAGATCCTAATCAACTGCTACAGAAACCCCATGGTAGGCTATCGGTGGCTAAACACCAACAATCATCTAGTAAACCCCCTCCCCCACCCCACCAAAAAAACCCCTATATATCTCAAAACTGAATGCGATACTTTAATAGTGAAGGGTTCACATACCAGTCGTATAATGCATCAACAGCTGCTGTAATGTTTCCTATTAGTAGCAGGATAATTTTTTTAGTTCACTAAAATAATGTTTTCTAGTTCAAACCCTGCACATTCACACAACACATATGTATTTAACAAAACTGGCATCTAGTAATACGTAATACTGAGACTATTGATGTAAGTGATAACAATTTTGCCAATTTGTCAACTATACTAATCTAATGTCCTGAAACTATGAAGGAAATATCTAAGAATCCCTATCTGTATATCTCAAATCACATTCATCCAACCACAAATCCACAAGATAGATAGGTTATAGTCACAGAGATGAGAGGTATATACAAAGATCCAGGCCAAGAAACAAGAACAGAGAGAGATCGGGCAATGTCTTCGTGGAATACCTGGACTGGAGGAAGGGGGTGCAGAGACAGAGAAGCAGACCGAGGAGAGGAATCCACCACAGCGAAGGCGCGCGGCCATGTGACAAGAGTGGATGGGGGTGCGGCAGACGGGTTGGGTGCTCAATTTTGCAGAGTAGGAAGGGAGAGACAAGGGGTTGGCACACCTGGTGGCAGCAGCGAGGGAGGGTGCAGGAGGAACGGCTACATTAGGGGGAATGAACGGCCATGAACCGGAGGTCCTCGGAGACGGCGTTCGCGCGGAGACGGCGGCGGGGTCGTCGCTGTTGGGCGAGAAGGAACAGTGATGACCTCATTCGTAGAAGCGGCGATCAACGGCGCGGCGGAGGCCGACTTGTGTAGAAGTACTTGAGGAACGGCGAGGGTGACGATTTAACGCGATGTCCGGGGGGCCAGCAGCGCTGACGACGGCGGAGCAAAGGCCCGCGTGGTGGAGCACCGGTCCGGAGGCCGCACGGCGCCGCATGGGGGAGCACTGGAGCGGGGGGGCTAGGAGTCGTGGGAGTGGGAGCTAGGGGGCGGCGAAGGGGGGGTCGTGTGCCGGGGGCGAGGGGGGGTCGAGGGGCAGTTCCTCGAGGGCGAGCTAGGTGCAGGGAGCATTAGCGCAAGGCGGGGTTAATTAGCCAGAGGCGGGGTGATTAGCGAGACTAAGACGATATCATTTGGGTCTTTTTGTTGTAGAATACTCTTCTATCTTCTTCTTGTGCAAATAAAATGAACAAGAGTATAATATTTATTTACCTTCGTGCGGTCAATTGCCTGGCCGGCCGTCGTTCTGCCCTTCGTGCGGTACCTCGTGCGGTAAACGCACGGACGCTCCTTTCGTTCTGCCTCCTGCGACCGGACGGCCGCTGCCGCCTCTTCACACGCTGTCGCGTCCGCCCGCTCGCCCTCGCCCTCGCCGCCTCCCTCGGGCTCGCCCTCGCCGCCGCACCCATGCTCGCCCTCGCCGCGCTCACCCATGCCCTTGCACCTGCCCTCGCTCTCGCGCTCGCCCTGCCATCACTCACGCACCCCTGCCCCAGGCCGTGATCGATCCCGGTAGAGGGGCGCCTGCGCACGGAGGCCACGGATCCGACGTGGACCCTGTGGATGCACCCCGGCGGTGGAGTATCCATCCTCCTTTCTTTCTCTTTCTGCAGGTCTCCGAGGCATGGCATGACAGAGGAGCAGCCGACCCTAATGGGGCGACACACACGAACAAGGCGGTCCCGCCGATTGGCTGCCTCTGATGGCGCTGCGGAGACGAGAGGCCGCTGCTCCTCCGCGGCAAGGATTGCACAGCGATTGCCCTTTCCCTCATCTGCTACTTCTCTATCAATCCACTGCGCAGGTGATTGATGCGTGCATCTCCCCCTCATCTATTGATTTAGGCATGCCGGACATTGGCTGGTTCTAGGGGATAAGTGGCTTGCATCTCCCTCTCATCTATTGATTTGTATCTCCCCTCCGAAAGTTGTCTGATCGTGAAATTAATTCTCATGATCTTCTGATTTGTATCTACAGGGTAAGAAAAAAAATTATGTTTCACTGAGTAAATATTGCTTTATTAATTCTCATAATCTTCACATAATTGTTGCACAGTCACTTGTTGCCTTCCTTTCACCGTCACTTTACATCTCCTTTGGTTATTTTTTTGTTTTATTAATGATCGTTCTGTCGGTAAGTTTAGCAGCATCCACATGGCCAAACTGACAGTCTTTGATCTTACCTGCAGCGTTTTGATCTTACCACAGCTCAAAGGTACAGTTGTTCTGTTCCATTCCATGGTTGGTTTTGTGACTGTGAAAATGAGAGTAGCCCTGAACCTGAAGAGATGTACATGATGAATTAGAACCTTCTGGTTGCATGTTAAGTTGTTTTGGCAACATCATCAGTGCAACTATCCATTGCGGTCAAATTTTGTTTTGCCTTATGCGTAAAACCAAAGCAATGCATGGAAGAGAGCTTTATGTACTGCCTGTCTGATTCCTAGCCTTTCCTCTGATTGTATCTAGCTTTTCTTGGATTTCCTGTGCTCTTTTTGATCTGCAAAGTAGAGTGCACATCGGGCCAAACTGAAATGACTTTTGTGGCATCCTTCTACTCTGCATTGGTTGGTATCTGGCCCAGGAGAAATTACATTTGCCTCAACAATTTCAGCAGGTAATATGTTCATGTGTTGCCAGTTATTTATAACCTCAAGAGTGCTACGGTTGTCCCTGCTCCATAATTGATAATGGGTAGTCCATGACAAGCATTTTCATTCTGTAAGATGGACAAAAGCATCTCCGGTCTGACTGCGCTAATTTGATTATGTGAGATGAGCTGGCTAGATTGATTAGTGATTAGTGGAAAATTTCAGAAGTATTTTCCAACATATATGTTCATGTTTTCATCATGGATAGTGTTGTCAGTTATAACCTGAATGCTAGAGTCCTTCCTGTTTTGCAGAATTTCAGAATTAGTCTGCCATCATAACAATGCTAATTCAGTGTTGATATCCATTAACTTTTGTGCTATTTACCTAAATCTGATTTGTACTATATAATTGTACGCACTAATTTTTCAAGATTATCCTGCTCAACTTTTTATAATTGATCAGGTAAATAACTCATATTGTCAATTAATTTGTTGTTCACGACTGGTAAATGACTCATCTTGTTCATTCAGCTGTGGTCTGCGACAAGTATTAGGTAAATGTATAATTTCTAATTGCTATCCATTTTAAGGCTAAACGCTCAGAAGTTTCACACACTGTAAATTTACTTAAAGTTAAAATACTAATGAGAGTGATTTGTTCTGTACTTTCAATTAAATGAACAAAATTTTCCAAAATATAGGGTTCAAAATCTCTTGGATTTCATGTGATATGAACCTTTTGGCAATAGCACTGCTGAACGGCTGCAGAAGTGCATACCTGCATACCTCAGAAGTTCAGTGTGTCAGTGATATTTTGATACAATGTAGGCAATTAGCCACAAACTGATGATGTCTTCTGTTTTCTAAGATGATGAATGGACAGCCCCAACCATTTATGAATCAGTAATGTAGGGAGTAATACTTTATTAAAATAATCATTTATGTTCCATGAGATTTTAAGTCATATATTCTGTAGATTTACAAATCTGCTTGAACTACAAGTTGCTCAGGACCAGCAATGATGCTCATGGTCGTAGCACAACCGCTACTTGCAGGTGCTGCAGGATCCGGTGATGGGGCAACAACGACATGATTCAGTAATGGAGGGACCATGGAGGGGTCCATACTTCTTCATGACTTCATTCTCTGTTTTCTGACTAATTTCTATGCACTGAAATGCTCCCACAATGCAACTACTGAGGCATGAAAACACAACACATTATAGTCAGCAAGCAATAGCAAATGCATGTGACTTTACTAATAAAAATGTCACCATAACACAACTCGTTTGTCTTATTGCAACTTTTTTTTTATTACATGGTTATCCTTCAGGTACTTTGTATTCTCAGTATTGCAATATATGATCAGATGACCAGATAGCCCTATTATTCCAAAATGTCTCTGTGATCCAGCTGCTTGAAAATATGAAGGCTCCTTGACATTTTTGTTTATTTAGTTCCATCGACGATAGCACCATCCCTGCAATGTGTTTGTTACCTGCTAGCAGCCAAGGGCCGGCAGGGATTGGTAGCTGCCTGCAGGCCAGGACCTAATGAACGATTTTTTACATGAAAAATTTGAGTTCCGATTAGTGAAATTGGGCTTACAGATCTGATGGATTGATGTGGTAAGTGAGCAGATCACCTAGGCTGGAATGTGTTTGGTAAAATGTCATGTGGAGAATTTATGTGTTCCATAATTTTAGACTTCTAAAAGGCTTGCATAATTTCAGGTTTGAGTTTCACCACGTCGGTTACTCAAGGACAGCTCCTATCAGTCAGGTAACCCTTTATCAGACAAATGTTTCATATTGATCTGCATTAGCAGAATTATTAGTCCAAAGGATATAATGTGCATCCTTCATGGATCCTGCAGGACACATGTTCATCTGCATTAGCAAGACGTGTTCACAAGCTTTGCATGATATAATGTGCATACTTTGATTTTCCTCTTATGATCATTGTGATTCTGGTCTCTGGTGGCGATCCTCCTTGTGTTCGGTATTATAGATACATCTTCCGCCTCAATGATATGTGTTCCTTGTAACATCCCCTTCCCGTTAAAGCACTGCTATGTATTTGGTGTGATGTTCTGTTTGGTTGTGAGCTTTCTTTGTTTAGGAAAATAATAGTAGTAGCAGACAGGCCGTAGTGCCTACATTAGAAGTGAGCAATAGCTGTGCTGATGGTGATAGTAATGGCACAAGGAACATTCTGAAAACATCTTTGCCTGTTGATACCTCGTATCTACCATTTGACAAGAGTATCAAAGATATCTTGGTAGGAGATGAATGCTTCATGGTTCTTCTGATTTCTGTAATGCTTTATTGCCCTGATTAGATCTCACTAATTAATTTGTGTTTTTGTTTGCTGATATGTAATCAAGAGCATAAGGGGTTTGGCTATAGCTGGAAGCCATCTGTAGTGATTCTAGGGACACTAGAAGATGCGCTTCCCATTCAAGGATGGCCATCCACTGAACTTCACTGCCTCCTAATAGTCCAAAGGTTCCAGGTTCATCTTGCAAAGCTTGACACACAGGTTCTTCCTCCATGTGTGCTCCACTATTTTTTTAAAGAGTAAAAAGATCTTCCTGATTACATTCCTAAGTGGTGAAACATGATCAATTTGTTTTTTTTCCAGTCGATATGCTATTCAGGCACAAAACATAATTTGTAAGGATATAGCTTCTAGAACACTATTTTTACAAAATAATACTCCATCCGTTTCAAATTATAAGTCACTTTGTCCTTTTTGGTTCATCCATTTTGCTATGTATCTAGACACATTATTATTATTATATCTTGATACATAGTAAAATGGATGTATCAAAAAAGTCAAATAGACTTATAATTTGGAACGGAGGAAGTATCAGTTAAAGAGGAAATGGAAAGGGAGTTATTTCTGTCTTTTGTTCAGATATAGTAGGACGATGAAGGCTCAACTGGAGCATGGGGCACAAGTGTTGAGGGTGGTGGCCATGCACTTCCATCAGAAGGCGGACGTGATGATGGACGGCAATAGTCTGGCGGTCATTTGAGTCAGAGTTCTGCCGGTTTCAGAGTGGGACAATTCGCTTTTGTGTGCTCAGCCTATGTATCTTCCTCAACTTTGCACCTCTATGGAGACAATTCATCTTCAAGTTCTTCAATTGGTAATTCTAAGTCTTCTATTTGATTAAGTTGTGTTGTTACTTTACTTTGTTTACGGGATCTTAGCTCGTATCGAGTGTTCTAGTTATTGCGCATAGCTAGAGTAGTAATCAATAGCGTAGACATGGTGTCTAGGCTAGAGTTTACCTGAGTTTGCGTCAAATTCTTACGGTTAGTTGTGGTAGCCTTCAGAGGTGACAGCTTTGTTGGCCTTCGTATTCCATCATGTCGGAGTTGGTGTTTCGTAGAGCTTTTGGCAGCTTTTCCTAGCTACTTCTTCCTAGTCTTATTCGAGAGTTGGAAAGGTACTGTTGCTCCAAAGTAGACAAGTATTGTAAATCTTCCTAGTTATTTAGATCACCTTAGATAGCCCCTCTCTACCCACCAAAAACATTTATCTTTTCTATCCTTGGATGTTTTTGATTCGTTTCTAGTTCACTTCGCGTTCCTTGTGGAAAATCAATACCTTAGAATACTCTTAGGTGAAAGCTACAGCGGTATCCATCCGTTTGCGGATTTATCTCTTTGATTATTCTGTGTGTGTTAAATATACCAACAAGCTTTCTGGCGCTGTTGTCGGGGAACGGTAGCTGTTCTGGGATCGAGCCAAGTTCGTCCGTGTATCTTTTAATTTCGCTTTTACCACCTTTACTCTTACCATATGGATTTCATGCCTATCTTTCAATTTTATTGGAGCCTCCACCATCATCACATCCTATACTCATAGATGGCTATGGGCTTTGCCCTGCTTTCATAGCCATGGTTCGAGAGCAATCCTTCTCTGGATTAGAAGACAAAAATCCTTATACCCATCTTAGAGAATTTGAGCAATTGTGTTCTTGTTTGAATAATGCTGGCATGACACAAGAGACCATTAAATGGAAATTGTTTCCGTTCTCCCTTTTGGGGAGAGCAAAATAGTGGTATGCTCATACTGTAGGAGTGAAAGGAAATTGGGATGAACTTTGAGACAAATTCTGCCTTGCTTTCTTCCCTCTTTCTCGGATCGCCATTCTTTGAATAAAAGTTCTTATCTTTAAACAAAAGGAGGAGACATTAGGAGCAGGTTGGGCTAGGTTCTTAAGTCTTATCAATACTGGTCCAACCCTTCACTTACTAGAACACGTGCTTCTTTATCACTTTCATTTTGGTCTTAACAAGGAAGCTGCTCTACATTTTGACTTATCTTCTGGAGGTTCATTCTCACACAACACAATGAGTGAGGGGAAAGCTATTTTAGAGAAAATCCTTGAAAACACCCCTTACACTGGTATTTTTGATGAATTTCCTAAAAAGAAGAAGTCAAGCCAAGCCCCGACCAACAAGAGGAGATAGACACAACCAAATCTGAAATTCCTTCAAATTCTTTAGATGACTTGGTTGTTAAAGAATATCCAATTGAGGAAACACAACATATTTTAGAAGATGATGAACCTCATCCTTCCACGTTCCCTTTTGAAATCGAGGATAGTCTTTTTGAAGATTTTGGCAATGCCTCGAATTTACCAGTTCAAGTGAAGCCTCTGACACACTCTGTGTTATATGAGGATGATGATGGCTCAAATAATAATTCTCTCCTTATGGAACATATTAAAGGACTATCGGCCATCATAAGTCATGAGTGGTTGGCAGAAGCAGAGTTATCCACTGTGGTAGCCTGAATCAATGCTCCCTCAGATGTTATCACTTGCATTATTAAAGGAACCATCATGGAGGCTTACTATAGTTCAATCGTTGGGATGAATATCATTTCAAAGGCGTTAGCTGAACAACTTTGTCCTAACGAGTTCTTGATCCCATCTTATAAGCTTTTACGAATTCCTTCTGGAGTTACTCTTGAAAGTTATGGGGTCATAAAGTCTATTCCATTACGAATAAGATGTTCTGAGTATCTCCTAGATTTTCATATATTCAATATCTTAGACACATCCATCTTGATTGGTGTGCCTTTTAGGATATTCTTTCAAGAAAGATCAAAACATGGTCTCTTAGATGTAAAACTAGGAAGTTCTTCTATCACCATCTCGCTTGCACGCTCAAATAATGCAATAGTAGAACCCAAACCTAAACCCGACCCTGTTGAGGAAGCCTTAATGGCATCTTTAGAAGAGATGGCCCAACCAACTCTCGATGATGAATACTTTATTCAAGAAGAGGAAGAGTTGGCAGAGCCTGTTAAGATAGATGAAATAGAGGTGCCATCACAATCATCAGTTGAGCTAAAATCTTTTCCTTTTGGCTTAAAATATGTCTTTCTCAATAATAACCGAGAAACTCCTATGATCATAAGTGATAAACTTTCTAAAGAAGAAACCCATCAACTTGTCACTGTCTTAGAAAGACATAAAGCAGCCATAGGCTACTTACTCCAAGAGGTCAAGGGAATTAGTCCCATTCTCTGCACTCATCGTATTCCCACTAATCCTGATTCTTCACCATCGAGGGAACTACAAAGGAGACTTAACAATGCCATGCGAGAAGTTGTTAAGAAAGAGGTCCTTAAGCTCTTACACGCTGGGATTATTTATCCCATACCTCATATTGAGTGGGTTAGCCCTGTCCAAGTTGTGCCAAAGAAAGGAGAAATGATGGTCGTTAGGAATGAGAAGAATGAGCTCATCCCTCAACGTACTATCACGGGGTGGCGTATGTGCATTGACTATCAAAAACTTAATAAGGCTACAAAAAAAGATCACTTCCCGTTACCCTTCATTGATAAAATATTGGAATGGCTTGCAAATCACTCTTTCTTTTGTTTCCTTGACGGGTATTCCGAATATCATCAAATCCCAATCCACCCAGATGACTAAAGTAAGACCACTTTCATATGCCCATATGGAACTTATGTATATCGACGAATGTCGTTCGGGCTGTGTAATGCTCCAGCTTCTTTTCAACGGTGCATGATGTCTATTTTCTCCGATATGATCGAGAAAATCATGGAGGTGTTCATGGATGACTTTACCGTCTATGGCAAAACCTTTGATGAATGTTTAGAGAATTTAGAATGGTCTTACAATGGTGTGAAGAAAAGCATTTAGTCTAAACTAGGAAAAATGCCATTTTATGGTTCGAGAAGAAATAGTGCTAGGACACAAGGTGTTCGAACATGGGATAGAAGTGGATAGAGCAAAGATTGAAGTTATTAAACTTCCACCTCGCACAAATGTGAAAGGCATCCGTAGCTTTTTAGGCCACACAGGGTTCTATAGGAGTTTCATTAAAAACTTTTCTCAAATTGCTAGACCCCTGACTAGCCTTCTAGCTAAAGATGCACCTTTCGTTTTTAATACTGAGTGTCTTCGTTTTTAATATTGAGTGTCTTTGTCGGTGTTTAGCCACCGATAGCCTACCACAGGGTTCCCGTAGCAGTTGATTCAGATCTCGGCGAATAACTAGAACTCGGCGATATCACGCAAGAGACACGGTTTATTCTGGTTCGAGCCCTCGTCGTCGAGTAAAAGCTCTACTCCAGTCGGCCTTGGCCTTTTGCGTTGGATTGATTGTCTGATTGTGTGTTGTTTTTCTGTTACAAAAGAGGGTGCTCTGGCTCCTTTTTATGAGAGGAAAGGAGCCAGAGCTGCGGTTTCTAATCCTAGTCGGACTTGTAGGAAGAGTTCTGCTCCTATTACAGAAGTTACTTTCTATTTGTCTAACTAGGATGATCCGTTATCTACTCGGATCCGGCCTTCTTGCTTTTTTGTCCCGACGGGAGCCGTCTTTGGTGAATAGCCGCTTCACGTCCCAGATCGACAAGCCCCCGAGCATTTCGAAGTAGAACTCGGGGAATGTCTTGTTTCTTGAGTGATGCTTTGAAATGATCTAGCTGAAGACTTCTTTTCCTCATGTTGTGCGCCGTAGGTGCACTCATTGAGTGTAGCCCCTGAACCTCTTGCTACTTATTTATAAGTAGCCAGAGGGTCTTGAGAGGAAGAAAAAAGTTGAGGGTGTATGCCTGTAGCCTCCGAGCCTTCGTTTGAGTTGTTTTTGATCAAAAAAGAAGTCGGGCGATGGCTTCTAGTCTGTTCGGTATTGTAGTGCGTTTCCTTAAGCGTAGCCCCCGAGCTCTTCCGAGTTCTTTGTGAGAACTGGGCGACGGCACGTGACTTGCTTTAGCCGTAGCCCCCGAGCTTTTCTAGGCTCTTTTGTTCAGGAACTTGACAAATGCTCGTGACTTACTTTTAGTTGTAGCCCCCGAGCTTTTCCTGAGTTCTTCTGTTGTAGGAATTGGGACAACGGCTCGTGACTTGCTTTTACTGCTCTTTATGTCTGCTTTTATAGTTGGACGTTGGCAGCTGGTGGTGTAAAGGCTTTTACTGTCCTAGAATATGCCTAGAATATGCTCCTTTACTGCCCCTCTTTTATTGTCCTTGTCAGTGCTTCTTTGTCTTGGTGAACTTGGTCTATGTATGTTGATCTGATCCTATAAATTGGACCTTCCTCTCCGTTGCTTTCAGTGTCTTGTAGTGTGCTTCTTTCTGTTTTTGTAAAGATGATAGTTTATGAGGTGGAGCAGCCCCCGGGCTTCTTTCTTGTTCTTCCAGTATGGTCTATTTAGTGGGTAGAAGAATTCTTGAGATAGGGATTAGAGGCAGACTAATCCCGGAGTAGCATTGTGATTGGAGGCTCGTTCTGGTAGGTAGAAGAAGTCTTGAGATGTGCCTTATGCTGGGTTATTTTGCACTCTTAGTTCTTCTTTTCCACTCTGCCATGCTCCTCGTGGGAAAGTAGCCGAGCCGCACTGTCCTCTAGCTGTTCGG
Organism: Chrysopogon serrulatus; assembly: GCA_015844335.1. Lineage (NCBI taxonomy): Eukaryota > Viridiplantae > Streptophyta > Magnoliopsida > Poales > Poaceae > Chrysopogon > Chrysopogon serrulatus. Next base: position 55,424 of record JADLZL010007316.1, read on the forward strand.
TGCAAATCAGCTACCGCCCCACGTACAGCTGGAGCTCTCTTGTTCACATGAGGTTCGATCCGGCTTGTTTTTGGAGAGGCCCGATGTGATGCTTGATCAGTCAGTTCTACTTTTAGCGATCTTGGATGCACTGTGATGGTGTATCGAGGTTGCTTTGGATCTGCTCGGCCCAGTCTATTCAAGAGGTAGTCTGGGTCTGCTGCGATTATCTCCTTGCGTTCTGCGTAGTTGCCTTCTATGACAGAATTCCACTGGGTTCCTTGTAGATTTTTCGCGTAATTTTCTTCTATGGCCAAACTCTACAGGGTTCCTTGTAACCGTTGCTTTGGTGTTCTTTCTGAATTCGATGGGTCTTGTAAGACTTGTATCTTGTAGGACTTGGATCCTTTATAGCATGTAAGACTTATATCCTTGTATCCTGCAAGTTGTATTGAAGAAAATATATGTTCCAGAAATGATCCGAGTTGTTTTGTCTTGAGTTACTGGTTGTCTGTCTTCGTGCCGACTTGTTTTGATTGATAAGAAGACTGTCTGTCTTCGGGTGGACTTGTTTTAGCTGAGATGCTAACTGTCTTTCTTCATGTGGACTTGTTCTTGGACGTCTTACTTCGTGCCGATTTGTTATATAAATTTCGGTGGAGTTACCTTTTCCTGTAACGGTATTATATTTTACCGTTGGTGGGTAAACGGGATTAGGACCGTTATCCCGAGATTTGGGGGTTTACTAGGCCTTTCTTGTTATTGCGCTTTGTATCCGTTGGCCTTTTTACCGTTGGCCCCTTAAGTGGGCTTTAAGACCGGGCTATAAATCTACCCGTGTCTGTTCTTCTTCTTCACCTTGCCTTTGCTTTTTGAAACCCTAGCGCCGAAGAAAAATCCCCAATCCCTGCTCTTGCTTTGCTGCGCGTCTTTCCCTTAGCTTTGGGTGCTTGATTCATTGCATGGGTAGGAAGAAGGTTGCGTCCCAGAAGCCAGTAGTCGAGAGGCCTGTTCTTGAGGAGGAGGTCGACGAGTGGCTGAACCTGAATTTGTCGCAATGAAGGCCATCGCGAAGAACTTCCCCTCCGACTACTCGGGAGAAGCATCTAGTCGAGCCTGCAGGAGAGGGGGGATGATCCAAACCCTAAGAAGTTCTCTGGTTGGGTTGCTCCTGGTGAGCATCGCGTTCCTGTTTCTCGCCCAGGGGAAATTGTTCTTTTTATTTCTTTTGTCCGCGCCGGTCTTTGTCTTCCAGCGTGTTCCTTCCTTCATCGTTTTCTTCGCTATTTTTGTATCTCTCCATGATCTTACCCCGAATGGAGTTCTTCATCTATCTGTTTTTGTTCATTTTTGTGAAACTTTCCTTGGCATTCCTTCTTCTCTAAATCTGTTCCGCTTTCTTTTCCGTCTCAAGCCGCAGCCCCACAATGATTCCCTCCACACCCTTGGTGGATGTGGGATTCAATTTCGGCAGGGGCGTAAGTCGAGCCACTTCTTTGAGTACGACCTTGTTGAATCCGTGAAGGATTGGCGGTCCGAGTGGTTTTATCTTCGGAAATCTTGATGGGGTGCCGGGTGCTCCCAAGCACTCCAAATCTACAGGGGTCCCGCCTGTTCCTAATGATCGGTGGGAGGAGCAGCTCACTGCTGCCGAGTTGACTTCTCCAACCTCTTTTCGATAGGATAAGTTATTTGAAGCAAAATGGCTTGTCTGGTTTCGCCATAGTGGCAAGTTATCTTCGTCGCCGAGTACTGACCTTTTAAAGGCGCGTGAGCATTTTGGCTTTGAGTACTCAGCGCCGAGGATCCTCTCGTATGGTGGCCACGACCGAAGTTGTCGGATGATGATGAGGTGCTTGTGTTGTTCTTGTCCATAAAGGAGGGATTGAAGTTGGAAAAGAGCATGGAAGCAATAGACAAGGTTGTCCCTCCAACTAATCTCTTTGGAGTGAGTTCCACGCTTGGCAAAATTAATTTTGTAAGAAGGTTTATATCCAATCTATCGAAAGAGTCTTGCCTTTCTCTCCACTTCTGAAGCTCAAGAAAGATCAAAAGTTTGTATGGGGTGACGTACAACAAGAGGCTTTTGATGAAATCAAAGAATATATGAAGGCACCACCGGTGGGCCGGGTACCTCCACAACTTGACAAGCCTTTCAAATTGTAATGCGTGGCGGCCGATAGTCTAACAATAGGGTCGGCCCTCATGCAAGAGTTTAAAAAAAGGAGAGAGTAATAGCTTATCAGCTTTTAAAACTATTGGATCCCGAAACAAGATATTTATTACGGAGAAACTGGGTGCTTTGTGTGTGTGTATTACTCATGTACCAAATTTCGCAGAGACACCGTTAAATGCCGAATGTGTGGTAGTTTCTAGTTTTGATGTAATAAAGCATATGCTATCAATGCCAATTTTAAAATGGAAGGATTGGCAAGTGAATTTTTGCTTTATCGGAGTTTGATTTAAGATATGAATCGGCAAAAGCAAAGAAAGGGTCAAATTATTGCCGATTTTATTACACAACATCGTGATCTTTCTATTGAGATGATCAGCATTGTGCCCCGGGCTTTATTCTTTGATGGTTCATACTTTGCAAAGGTGGTGGTCGGGTATTTCTTAATTTCTCCACAGGGAGCAACTTTTGAGTATGCTATTCCCATTGAATTTTATGTTACTAACAATCAAGCGGAGTATGAAGCATTGCTTAGAGGGCTTTCTTCTTATAGAAGTGAAAGCCGTTGTGTTGAGATCTTTGGGGATCGAGCTAGTAATTAACCAATTAACCGCCAATATGAATGCAAGAGTGATGTGTTGAGAGAATATTATGAAGAATGCCGGGAACTTTTGAAAAGCTTTCGGTAGTAACCTTGCATCATATCCCTAGGGGCACAATAAAGAAGCAAATAGGTTGGCTCAAGCCGCTTCGGATATCGTGAAAATCGGGAAGTCCTCACTATAGATGAAGAAGATGTTTGAATCTTTGAGCAAGTGGTTGATGATTGGAGATGCGAAATCATCGAATATCTAAGAAATCCATCACAGAGAGTTTTCCAAAGCTCGGGGTATAAAGCCCTCAAATTGTACTTCTCGATGATCACTTATACTACAAGTCTATAGATGGAGTATTGCTTAAATGTTTGAGTCAAGAAGAGGCTAGGAAAGGTGATGTATGAGGTGCATGAAGGATTATGCGGTGTGCATCAGTCAACTTACCGAATGAAGTGGATAATTCGGAGGCTGTTTATTTTTGGCCAACAAGTGCTAGAGGATTGCTTTGAATATTATAAGGGATGTCACGATTGTCAAAAGTTCGGCAATATTCAAAGACTCAAAGCGATCAGCTATGAACCCAATAATCAAACCTTGGCCATTTAGAGGATGGGGCATAGATTTAATTTCAAATTCATCCTCCTTCTAGCAAAGGACATAAGTTTGTGCTCTTGGCCACGGATTATTTTACCAAGTGGGTCGGTTATTCCGTTGAAGAAAGTCACGTCGAAAAATATGATCGGCGTTAAAGAGCATATAATTTATAGGTTTGGAATTCCTTAAACTATAACGACCGATCAACGGACTCAGTTTTTCTTTCGGAGTTTTGTGACTTTGTTGAAGACATGGGAATTAAGTTGTATAATTCTTCTCCTTATTATGCACAAGCCAATGGTCAAACAGAAGCTTCAAATAAGATTATGATTAAGATTATTCAAAAGAAGATTGATGAGAAGCCGAAGAGGTGGCATTTGGTTCTTAATGAAGCGTTGTGGGCTTACCGAATGGTTTGTCACGGGTCAACTCAAACATCTCCTTATGAGTTGGTTTATGGGCATTATCTTTGTTTTACCATGGGAGTTGCAATCGGGTTCAAGACGAGTTATGTTGCAAAAGGACTTGGAAAAGAAAGATTATACAAATCGATGATAGATGAATTAGAGGATTTACATTTGATTCGTCTCAAGGCATTGGAAAATATTGAGAAGAATAAGATACGTGTTGCCAAGTATTATAATAAGAAAGTTAGAATGAAACAATTCGTAGAAGGTGATCCGGTTTTGGAAAACTATATTGCTGATTGGATCAAAAGATAGAGCATTCGGCAAGTGGTCTCCGAATTGGGAGGGACCTTTTCGGTAGAAAGATGTGTGCCCGGCAATGCATATATTTTGAAGACTTTGTTTGGAGAAGAATTCGCCAGAGCTATCAATGGAAGATATCTTAAAAAAATACTACCCTAGTGTTGAGGTTGGTTCATAGAAAGAATTGAAAACCAAACAGCCGATGGAGGAAACATCGCCTTTAGCACAAAATTGTGAAACCAAAATAGCGATATGGTTCATATCGCCTCTAGTACAAAAAAAAATATCTATGTTTAGCCGAGTGGCTCGAAATTGACTTCAAGATTCTGACCGGTTGGTTTATCGAAAAGAGAAAAGTGAAATGCCGAAGTGACAATACCGATGACATGTCAAGTCGATTGCTACGCAAGGTTAAGATCTACTCGGCTAAGATGACGCCATTGCAATTCGAGAGGACATCATTCGAATGATTTTGATTCAGAAGAGATCTATTCGGCATTCAACACGGGGAATAAAATGCATTGCGTAAAAAGGATTTATTCACAATCGTTCATCCTAATACAAACTACTCCCGAAATAACTTGTTCAGGACGTATTGAGGATTGGTAGACTCAGAAGGGCTACACAAAGATGATCTTCATATCGCCTCCGTGACGCCATTGATGTCCTCAATTTCATGAGGAGGGCCACCGCAAAGCCGACGGCTTGAAGGAATAATCCTCGTTGGTCCGAGAGGACATTGCCGCCAAAGCCGAGGGATACACCAAGGTGCACACTTGGATGACGGCCCGATCAACACGGCCCGCCCACAACATCCAGGCGTGCCTCGGCAGCCTCCCCCGATGTTCACCTTGTCGGCCACCCTGTTTCGCCGCCGCCAGCCAGGACGCCATTCTCTCGCAGACAATGCTAAATGAGAAAGTAAGTCAGCACATGAAGAACATCGAGAAAGAAGAGACTTGTGCAAGGATGCCGAACCCTGATAGCGCCACAAAGCCGCTTGCGTTGATCCTCCCATTCGGCTTGGCGCAATGCCAAACTGCTTGGAGACGCCGCCCGCCTCGTTCCGGCCTCATCCCTTTCCTTGCGGAACCGGCGCCCTCGTGAATGTACAGAGGGTCTTCTTCCTTCCGATTCCGCCGGACCCCAAGGGTTGGCGTGGTAAGAGTTGTCGGATTCCCGACGAACTCGACGAGCCGAGGAGCGGGAGACGTGGACCGGCCGGTCTGAGGTTCCGAGGTTGAGTCACTACCATCGGGGAAGGAGGTGAGACGGTTAATGATGACCCTCGCCCCTAAGCGAGATGAAGAAAACCAAGGTTAGGGGAGATGAACATAAAGCATAAACCGCAAAAAAACCACCGATTGATTCTCACCCGTGGCGCCGACGGCGCTGGAGCTCGACTTCCCTCGCCTCTCTCTCGGCAGGACGCTTGCCACGATCATCGCCGCCGCCATTGACGCTTTGATCTTCTTAGGGTTGGATGAGGCAGAGATGAAGGGACGGCGATGAGAATGCTAGTCGGAGGTAACAAAGGAATGCCGATGAAGGGCTTTATTTATAAACCGGAGTGGAGATCGTGGCATATGCCTCAGAGTATCTCAAGCGACGAAATAGGGTTTACTCCTTTTGGGCCGTTATCGGATTTGGGCCAAGATCGGCTAAATCAAAAACAACGGTTCAAAGGAATCGGCTATCTTTCTAATCGGGAAGTCCGAGGCGCTTGGTTATCATTCTAATCGGAAGCCCGAAGCGGTCGGTTATTTTTCCAATCGGGAAGCTTAAAGCATTTGGCTATGTCACTAGTCGACAGAAATGAAAAAAGACCGAAACATAACAAGGAGTATAATTGTTCAAAATCGAGTATATATTACAAGCCGAATGTTTTACTCATTTAAGAACAGTTTGATTAAGCGCTCTATGGCATCATTCCTAATTTGGCTGACTTCTTCTAGCACTTTCTTGTCATCTTCCTCGAGCTTTGGATTCTGGTAAGCCCGGTTTTGATCTGGCCGATGCTCCTTGATGGCGGATGCTATCTTTGTTTTGGCTATATCTATGGAGTTCGACAAGGTGGCAATTTTATCTTTGTGAGACTGGATTCTCACATTCGGTTGAGTCGGGCTTGAGCTTCCAGCCTAGCCTTTTCCTCCTCCATGGCTTCCAGTTAGGTTCCTGTGGTTACCAAAGACTGTTTAGAAGCCCGGATCCGGGAGTGCAACTCTTTGACTTGGTGCTTTTTCGCCGATTATCATTCTCAGAGCGGCTCTAGAGGCTATGTTCCTGTTTGCTCTCCCCGACCTTGCCAAGATGATCATCAAGATGAGTTGCGATTCTAGAGGGACCTTGAGAGTTGGAGGGATGTCTTGGTCGATGAGCTCAACAAGTTCTCTTATCCGGTCTGCATCTTGAACGAGAGCATTTATATCTTTGGCCAATAAAAGGGATATTTCCTTTAACCGAGCCTGGTTCTCTGCTGATAACCTCTGTTGAGATGTAGCTTCTTCACCTCCCTCATTGATGTACTCTTCAACTGTGAAAGAGTAGGAAATCGGCTTGGCCTCACCCTTAAAGGAAGAAAAAATCATTAGCGGATTGGTCAAAATTGTTAAAGAAACCAATGAGTTGAAGTATTACCTTTTGAATAAAGTCTTCTTCAGGTTGAATCCTACTCTCGCTTGGTTGAGGACTTGGTTGGATACCCAGGGGATGATGAGCTAGAGGCCCGGTGAGGGAAGATTCTTCTCGCTATCTCATCCAGAATATTATCTGAAAGTGAGTAATGAAATGCGAGAGCAATGGGTAAGTTTGGCAAAAAAAAAAAGAAGGATATGTGAAGAAAATTATTACCAATATGGTTAATAGCTCCATGAAGTTCTACACTGTCAACAGAGGCACGAGGGGAGGATTCTTCTGCTGTCCTGTCCAAGAATTGATCTGTTTCTAAAAAGTAGCAGAATATGAGAACTAATCAGTGCATCTAGTACAAAGAAGGGAAACGATCAACTGGGATAATAATACCGGTATGGCAGTGGTTTCTTGGATTTCTACATCTCCGCAGAGGCCCCGGGGGGGATCTCAATGGTTGTTGAAGCATTGGCCGATCTTGAAAGCTTAACCCGTGGGTTTGCAGTGCAGGAAGTGAGTACAAAATTATCGCCCAAATGAGACCGGTAAGGATATACCTTGGGAGACAGTTTAGATTTCTTGGATCTTGTTCTTTCCGGGCACAAAGCAACATCCTTGCTTGATTCGGCAGTGGCCTTCCTCTTGCCTTCACCTTTTAAAGGTACTGAACCCAAAACTGCTGGGGTTTTCATGAAAGTCGCCAAAGTAGGGGGCATTATATCCCAAAGCGAGTGAATAGGCCCAAATTTTTGGTAATCTTGAACTGCTTTCGAGAAGGAGGAGTAGGCTCAATATCCCGTGAATGACAAAGTGTTAAAATCGGGGATGAATCCAATAATGAGAAAATGAGTACAAGGAAATTACCTCACTATCGAGGCAAATTGAGCTTGTAGATCCCGCATAGAGGGTGCATCGGTATATTGAAGATATGGGCACGCCACTCCTGCCACCAGGGAGCAAACAGAGGATGGGCTAGATCTATTAATCCTAGAGGAGAGAGCATAAATGATGGCAGCTCCCATCCAAGTTCAAAAATTTTCTTGGCTTCTATTTCATCCCCTATTTTCTCCCCTGGGCCTTATAGTTTTTGAGAGGTATAGCCTTGGAGGCAACCGTCCACACCCTAATTGCCTAGCCACCATGTTTGAGTTGAAGAATTCGTGAGTAGGGCACAAAGATCCTCCCATGATGAAATTTCGCCGGCAGAACACGTGGCTTGATGAAAGAATTAAAGATATCTGTGGACACTTTATCCGAGCAGCCAGTCTCATAGCTAAACTTGCAAGGCAAAGTCGATTTTCATTCTCTCTATAGGGGAGCCAAATCACATTGTCAAAGCCTTTGAAGAACAGCTTGAACAGATGGCCTATATCCATGTTAATGACAATGGTAGATGTTGCTTCCCCATATGTCGACAAGCTTTCTCTTTTCGAATCATCTTCAAAGACTATTAACCGAAGGGAAGCCTAAGTCATAAAGGTCCACGTAAACTATCGGTGCATATACAATCGCAGACCACATTTGGACGAACCACCAAGGACCATTTACACAGTGGATTTCTCCATGGTCGCGCATTTGGACGGTGATCCGACGCATCATATGATAGACGACCCCTAAAAAGATATTTGCCCAAGGGAACTAAAATGCACGCGGCCAGGTCTTGACCATCCCCATATGATTTGAGTTGGCTTATTAGATTTACCACGTAAGATGAATCGCACGACCACATGTTCATGAAAGCCTTATATTCTTTGTCACCCACAAGCACCGGATGACATGTAAGTTTGGATGTATTTTGTCCATCCACTTCCCGATTTGACCGCCTTCCTCAGTTACCGCTATTCTTATATTTGGAGGGGTACACCGGCTCGAATCACGTTGAGGCCGGTCATCATGAAGATATCGGCCCGAGTAAATGACATTGGACCATGGCCAAAGATAAAGGCGTTAATGGCATCGACCAAAAGTGAGCTGCCGCAATCGGGAGGGAGTCATTCCGTGGTGTCTCTCGGCATGTGATAGTTCCAAGCAATGCTGGATGTCTTGAGAATCCCGGTGGATCGCCGCTCGGTCCAAAGCATCCTCCGATACCACTTTCGCCATCCGGTAATTGGAGGAAAAGGCCAAGTTTTGAAGGTGTTTGGCCACCGATTCGGGTGGCGTCACTCCGCATTTGAAAGGAATCCTCATGGTCTCCTTCTCTACGAACTCAATCAGGTCGGGGTCTCCCATTGGACCCAGGTGAAATAAGAATCGGGATTTCTTTGCATAGGGAATCAAAATCTCATCCTTGTATTCCTTTCGGAGAACAAGTACAACGGGGAAAATGAGTCCAAGGAAAACGACGGGTCGATTTGAAAGTTGCCGAATACATGAGAAAAAGCAAGAATTACCTCCGGAACTCCATCCACGGGTCGCCATTGAAAGCTTGAAGTGGGTTTGAATCTAGGATCAAAGGACTCGGGTTTCGGGCGGCCGCGAAAGTGTGAACAGTGTTGACCTAAACGAGGAACGAGTTTATGGTCAATTTCGAAATAAAATCACTTTTATCCCAAAATTGAGGGGGCATGTGTTAACACTAGATTTTGGTAAAGGCCGAGAAGATGACAGGTGGGCGCATACATGGCGCACTTCGCAAGTATTCGAGGAGCATTCGGCAAGTATCCATTCGGCTAGCTCGACGACAGTTCGGTAAGCATCCACGCGGTCGGCTAACTCTAGGCGATTCGGCAAGCATTCATACGATCGGCTATCTTTGAAGGTGGTGGCTTCATTCGGGAAGCAAAAGGTGGCAAGCGAGGAAGCCGAATAGAAGGAGAAGAGCGTGATGATCAAGGACTCAAAAAAAGACTATGGCAAGAGAGTCGCCATACTTTTGAGTTACTTTTAATATGTTATGTAAATCGTAACCTCTTAAGATTCATATTATGTCCAGGGTATAAATATAAACCCTCGACCATTGTAAAGGATATTCACAATCAAATCAACACAACCGGCCCCGTGCCAAGTTTCGAGTCCCTTTTGTCGTGTCGTCGAGTTCTTCGAGAGGAGTCATCGATCCGTCGACCTCCGTAAGTTCCGGCAACCTTGCTATCATGTCTAGTATCATGCGGTGGATTTAGATGTTGATGCAAGTAGTCTTGTTCGTCTCATTTGGATGGCGTGCGGCGGCAAAAGCGCCCGCTTGATGATCGGGGAAGTCTTTGCTTATGCTTTGTTTATCTCGACTAGATGGCCATGCGGCAGGCGTCCGCTTGATAGCTTAGCGAGGCAAGATAGTTATCAGAGTCTTTGTTTATGCTTTGTTTATCTCGACTAGATGGCCGTGCGGCAGGCGTCCGCTTGATAGCTTAGCGAAGCAAGGATTAGTTATCGGCTCTATTAGATTTGGCAAGATCTAGTAGATCCATTAAGTTACCACGTGTTGCATGTGTTTAATGCTTTTAATTATTTGTAACACTTTTTTGCCCGATCTAGATTGATTAGTTTTGGCTCTACACTTTTATAGATCTATTCGCTCTTTAACGTTCTTATTCTTTTATTATCATGATAAATAGATCATATGCCTATATAGCCGAATTAGATCAATCTAGATTGTTACATGTTGCGGGTTCTTGCACGTTAGAAACGTTTAGATCTTGATAGGATTGAGTGTCGTGCGGCAGATGCAAGTTCTTGATGGATTTACTCGTGATAGTTTGTTAGTTCCTTCTTCATGGACCCCGAGTCGACTGAATTGCCGAGCTTGGTTATGCTTCAACTTGTAGTTAATTTTCACTTGTTCAAACATGTCTTCTCATGCATGTGTACTCGGCAATCAATGCTTTACGTGTTTTGTCTTCATATTAGCCAAATGAATCATATGCATAATTGGCAGACAGCTTCTATAGCTGTATGTCGTCGTAAGTGGCTTCAGGGCCGTATATACGGAACTGCGGGTCTCATCCGCACGTTCCAATTTTATATTTAACAATCTTTTTGTCCCTTGTCAGTTTTCAGGTCAAACTGACTGGCACGCTTCCGGATCTCCAAACCGTGCGGCTGTCCGATTGAAGCCACGCTTTTCGGCTTGCTGTGTGTGAGGCACGGAGAGTCACGTTTCATGTCAACAATATTAAAGCATAAGTCTTACAAGAATAGATACAAAGATATACCAGAACCTCGATGACTCTGTGAAGACTCCTCTGGAACCCGGGCGTAGCGCCGCTCTCCCTAACTCTCAACTAGAACTACATTGGAAAGTCTAGCCCCTAATTCTCTAGAGATGAGAGGTCATCCATTCGAGGGACGCCTCTACATCTCCATAATGTGGTGCCCTCGGGGGGGGGGTCTACCTCTTTATTTATAGTCTAGAAAAGCCTACACCTCTTCTAGACAGCGATGTGGGACTAATTCGACTTCGGAAGCGGTGGAGATGCAAACCCTAAGGCGGTAGGAGGCCATCCGTTGAAGCGGGCCTTGATTGGGCTCTGGGGGGCGTCGGGCGGCCCCGGGGTGGGGCCGGGCGGCCCCACCCTGTAGCAGTGGGCCCCACCTTCGTACATCGCCTTCCGGTGCCTTCTAGAGTCTTCTAGTATTGGTTTCGGTGTGTAGAATTGATATCTTTTGACTCGAACTCCTGAATATAGCAAATGATATGTCCATTTCGATCGTCTCGACGAGCCCATCGCAATGGTGTAGTCCAATTCATCATTTGAGATACTTTTATTCTGTGTAAAATTGGATATACCTGCAAAACGATCAAGAACAACACAACTCGTGGAACTCGTTAGAATCGAACCCTACAACTATGCTTTATGGTTGATATCATGTTATATTGAGCAATAGTTGATGGTATAAATAAGCGTTAAGGATCGTCAACAAGTTCCTGCAAGCTTACCCTTTGCTAGTCCCTTAGCAAAGCCTAACTACTAAACTTGGATCGGGAGTTGCTACAATGCTTTCACTTCTCAAAAGTACACATGCTTTCAAACTGAAATTCTCCTTTAAATTAGACAAAACTGCTCTAACTTTGAAACTTACCCATTTTACCATTAGCTATGGAGCTTTTCAACTTTTGCGTGGGCCTTGAGTAATTGAAAGATAGAACAATCAAGTCAAGCACTATATCTCAAATTCTTCACTAAACTAATATTCTAGAGTTTTTACAAGTTTTCAAAATAAAACTCGAGCTTAATTGTATGACACCCTCAAATCTCTTATTGTATGTGATATTTATGGATCACACTGAGGCATTTATGTTGTCATGCCCTCCTACAACTAATTATTATAGTGGAGCTCATAGGAGTGGCATTAAACAAGGGGCAGTATACTTACAATTCATATATTGTAAAGTCAAACAATGTATCCAAAGAGAGTCAAGTCATACAATCAAACCAAGATGTGCATGTGTATGGAGTATGGTGGATAGGTGTATATATGGTATTTAGTGGCTAATCCTAATTCTACTTTTGCTCCTTGAAATAAATCTCTCTCTTGAACTTAGAACTTTTCATAGGAAAACATGGGCTATCTTTATTTTTTTTTTCTCTTTTTTTTTATACTTTTTATTTTGCATAGTCACATGCATCCTTTAAATACAATAAATGATTGGAGAGATAACAATAAGAACGTAGAGCATTAAACAAGGGGTTGTCCTATAGGGTATATTTTTGGTTGTTTACTCAAAGTGTAGGAGAAAAATATTTTTAAAGTGGATCTAAATAAAAGTGAAAAATGATTGCGCTTACTCCCAGAGTAGGAGCAATGCATATGTAGATAGAGTGTGTAAGTGATCTTGATTAAAAAGCATGACAAGGCTCTCATAAGGTATACAACAAAAGTTGGTGAACTCAATGCAAAGCAAGCGGCATGAATGAGCAAAGGTTTTTCTAATCTAAATGTATATCATGTATGGCTTTGGTAGGAATTCAAACTTTGTCATACAAGAGCTCATCATGTAAGATTTTCAGAGTTTTCAAAAGATAAATCTCTAGAACTTAGTATTGTTAGGAATAAGATAAATAGTAGCTCAGTCTCTCTCATATCATATCCCTCAATCACCTAGACTTAGCTTAAGCATATGCCTCCATAAATTTTAGGTTCGAGTAAATTCTTATATCAAAGCAGTCATGTCCAAAACTCGGGAGAATTTAAGGTTGAAAACTTGGCACTTGAGAGAAATTACAACAGAGCAACTATTCATCATCTCCAAGACAAAATTTTATTATTTTTCAGTTTTTATTTAACTCTTAACAACTAAATAGAATTGTAAACACACTCTATTGATCACACCTTAATATTTGAGTGTTATTCATCTTTTTTATTTCTTTTAGACTAATGGACTCATAAGAGACTCTATGGACGTGGACCTTCATGTGCCCACATATTTTTGGTATTTTATGACTATAAGATAGACTCGATAATCGCATAGGTATACTTACCGATAACTAGAGGATGCTCTCCCCAAATTTGGATGTTGTTGTAGTTGAGCATTAAAAGCTGAGTGGTCCTCATAGAGGATCTCATGTTTGTAAGAGCAAGTATTGCCGGGAATACTTCAATCTCATCACTCAAGAAGTTACTTCCTTCACCGTGGAGGTTAGGCGTGTGTCGAGAAATGTGCTTCGAGTGATGAAGATAAAGATTCCTAGGTGAGCTAGCTCTTAGAGTCTCCTCGCAGAAAGCTCTCACAAAACACCAAAACTCGTGGAACGGTATTAGGATAAACGTTAGTGGTTAGCCGTTTTAGAGGATTGGGTGTTGTGGAGGTTTTAAAGTATGTTTATGACAACAGTATTGGGGCAGGATGCTCAATTAATATTTTTAGATTTTATAGGTTTATATGCAGAAAGTACAAATGTATGATATGTATTTTTATTTTGTAGGCCACCACGGTGAGAACTCCTATAACTTTTACGCTACAAGGGTTTCATATGGGGCTTAAAATTTTTTTTTTTTTTTTTTTTTTTTTTTTTTTAGGATGCATGAATGCAACCTAATGCATATCTATTTATTTATTATTTCCTATGTAATACTAATGTAGAAAACTAAATATGGCTAAGAGAAAATAAATCATGCAATGTAAGAAAGTAAACATGGATAACTACCGATGTTACCTCACGACGAGGGTCCGATGTTTTGAGTCCTTCAAACTGGACTCCTCCCTTGCAGTGGTTTATTGATTGAGTACTTCGGTTTGCTCCTAAGGATGAGGATTGAGGTGGTGTCTCCACTAGTGGCGTTTCCAATGGTGGTGTCACCTTCTTTCTTTCTTTTTGTTAGCATCTCAAAGCCAATCTTATGTGCATCCTTGTTACTAGTTTAGAACTCCCACTTGTATAATTTGGGAAATCTTTCCACACTTTGCTTAAAGTGTGTTCTCGCTTATAAAGACAAGGTAGAGATCAAGTGCGGGAGCTCTATTGGTGGGAAAACACCAATGGAACTATAAATTTATTCATTCTCTAACCTTAGACACAATAAGATTGATATCTTGTCACATTGTTTATTTACATCTTAGGTGAGAATATCAAAAGTATAAATATGGCATTTAAGCTTATGAGATAAAGGAGTGGAGTTACTTAACCTATGGAAGTATTGTTCATCTTTATAAATTATCAAGATTAACATGATGACTATCATTTTCAAAAAATAAGATATATCATATTTGAGCTTATATGGTTAAGATTTAGATCAAGGGAATGGTGCTATGATGTGTACTCTAAGATCAAGAGAAAATGATGACCACTTATCTTTAATATGTTACCTTTATTCTTTGGAGCATGATGGCACCATGTGGTAAAAGGTAGATGAATTTCAATGGTCTTTTCCTTCCTTGCATTTTGAGTTGATCATTAGCATCTTATCTCCTATGTTACACTTCTTTCTCACTCCTTTAGACTTTTGCTTCTCTCATTATTTCTTCTCTGCAAGAGATTAGTAGACAACACATACCCAAAGAAATATACTATCTATTTAAAGTGTGGATAGTGTTTGCCAAATAGTTAAAGATTAATCTATAGTTTGTTTTTTTAAATGACTCACCATTACTTCAAATTTTTCAATAAGGTTAAGGCAAAGATATAATTTTAAAGAATACCTTTTAACCTTAATTTGATTCTATGAAATCTCCTAATATGATTTAAATATTTTTATACAAGAGAGGATCGATAGTCTATATACACACCCAAATTCTTTTAAAAATATGCTTTGATGTTAGAATGTTTAAGGGATATTTTAAAGCATACTTATAATAGAGTAAGAAAGTTTAAAAGACTAAAGATATTTATTCAAATAGAACCAAGAATATGTAGGTGAAACCAACGAGTATTTTGTTTGTTTTGAGTTTTAGAAAATTAAGCATAACATGAGGTAAGGATAACTAAGACAATGAGCAACATGGTATAAGATGTTGAATGAAGTTTTAAAGTTGCATGAGGCTTGGATAATTGCACCTTATGTCTTGTAGAGTGATTGGTCCACTATCATGGTAAAGTGTAGAAGGCATTGAAGTGTTTTTTCATCCATTTCTTTCCATCTTAATCCTTTCTATACACTTGTTCTTCTTTCTTTTTTATTTTGAAACATGATCAGATATTTATTCTTTTTTTTTTCTGCATAAATGTTAGTGGACACATACCCGAAGGATTGCAATAAGTTTGAAATGTGGGTTATGGTCCATATATAATTTATGCAAATTTCATCTATGCTAATGAAAGGATGTGCTTTTAGAATTACTTTGGCATAGATTTCTTCTAACAATTTTTGTTGGTAGCTGCACTTTTTAAAGTAACTTGCAACAAAGGATCAAATGTATAAACTTTGATACTTACAGTTCTTCTATAGAGAATGAGCTGTGTCTTCCTTTTGTGCAAAGTTATTAGACATCATCACATGCCTTGATTCATCTCTTGATGTGAGTTCATCTCTTGACTTACCCGAATTGAGTTTAAGAGTTTTCTATAGGGGTTAGTCCAACGAAATATCTAATATCTATTACAATAATTTCTAGTTCAATAATCAAACCAAACTCCATGTCTAGTTTTAATTAAGGAAGGCATTTTAACCTAAGCACCATGCTCAATTTAAAATCCTATAGAAGTATGGCGAGTACTTCCAAACCAAAGCATACTATATTAGATAAAGGTAATATGGGAGCATATAGAGATCTACTCTAATAGAGATGAAAGCATGATCATGTATGGTGAGAATGTTTTTTTATTTTTAAGTAGAGATGCAAGTGACATGCATATGTGCAAAGAACTAAACATGCTATGGATTTGATATGAGATGGAGTAGACACATGGATTATTCAAAGTAAACATGCAACAGAATGTAACGGGATAACTACTCATCAAATTCAAAGTCTATGAGCAAGACTTTCTCACCTTTCTTAATCATACTTAATATGAATCACAATGGTATTTGTGATTAGCGCAGTTGTCTTTATTCGTCACATATGATAAACTTAGAATTCATATGATGATGACTTTTTTTTTTTTTTCCAATCTACACATGGTTAGAATAATATATATAAATGTTTATACATACCGTGAGATGGCGGGGCTTATTATTGATGGATCATGAATGTTCGGGCACCCCTCGAAGTTCTTCAATATCACCCATGTCTCGTTCTTGTGGAATTTCGCCATAAGGTTGGAAGCGGTTGATATTACGCTTATTCCACAACTCAACAAAATAGGGGTAATCCTACTAAAGCTAGTGGCAAATTAGATTAGCAGATATCAAGATCAATATCAAAATCTTTACGCCAATTGTTTCCCAAGCAACGGCGCCAAAAATTGCTTGTTGACATTTCTAACGTCGCTACTAGAAATAGAGGTAAATCCCTATCCCCAAGAACGGCGCCAAAAAAATGCTTGTTGGTATTTCTTATGCACAACTAAAATATAAAGGATTCATAAAGTTTACGTAAAACCATTGTAGCATTTTAGGGAGTATTCCGGTATCGTTATTTATATTTTACCTTTGGGAAACAATGGAATAAGACATTGATAGTTCACCATCATGTATCTACTAACTTAATACACCAACTAGACTAAAGTAGCGGGTAAATGATAGATGATAGGAATTATGTATATATGACACACAATGGGAGAATTCTATGATAAGTAAATAGATAGCTAAAGTGAGAGGACAACGGGAGAGTTCAAGGTTCCTAAAACTTCTCTATTACCAAGGTTCTATAATAACCGATTTATGATAGATAAAGTAATCACACAATAACACTTTGGAGCAACAAGTACCTATCCAACATTCGAATAAGACGGGAAGAAGGTAGCTGGGTAAGGCTGCCAAAAGCTCTACGAAACACCAACTCCGACGTGGTGGAATACGAAGACCAACAAAAGCTGTCACCTCGATGGCTACCACAACTAATCTGTAAGAATCGGATGCAAACTCGGGTAAACACTAGCCTAGACACCACGTCTACACTAACGATTACTACTCGATCCACGTACGCTAACTAGAGCACCTAATACAGGCGGAGATCCCATGCTAAAGTATAACAACTATACTAAACATAATATAAAAGCATAAAGTAAAAGAGAAGATAAATATATTAAAGCATAAGTCTTACAAGAATAGATACAAAGATATACAGAACTCGATGACTCTGCGAAGACTCCTACGGAACTTGGGGCGTAGCGCCGCTCTCCCTAACTCTCAACTAAAACTACATTGAAAAGTCTAGCCCTAATTCTCTAGAGATGAGAGGTCATCCATTCGAGGGACGCCTCTACATATCCATAATGTGGTGCCCTCAGGGAGGGGGTCTACCTCTTTATTTATAGTCTAGAAAAGCCTCCACCTCTTCTAGGCAGGCGATGTGGGACTAATTCGACTTCGGCAACGGTGGAGATGCAAACCCTAAGGCGGTAGGGAGGCCATCCATCGAAGCGGGCCTTGATTGGGCTCTGGAGGGCGCCGGCCGGCAGGGGAGGTGGGGCGGGCGGCCCCACCCCTAGCAGGTGGGCCCCACCTTCGGTACATCGCCTTCGGTGCCTTCTAGAGTCTTCTAGTGTTGGTTTCGGTGTAGAATTAATATCTTTTGACTCGAACTCCGAATATAGCAAATGATATGTCCATTTCGATCGTCTCGACGAGCCCCGTCGAAATGGTGTAGTCCAATTCATCATTTGAGATACTTTTATTCTGTGTAAAATTAGATATACCTGCAAAACGATCAAGAACAACACAACTCGTGGAACTCGTTAGAATCGAACCCTACAACTATGCTTTATGGTTGATATCATGTTATATTGAGCAATAGTTGATGGTATAAATAAGCGTTAAGGACCGTCAACAGTTAGCTTTTTTCAGCCTTTCTTCTAGCAGAGAGGAGGCAGACTTGGCAGCCTCAAGATCCTTTTCTCAGACTCAAGCTTAACGCTAAGATCTTCAGCAGTCTAAGATCTTCAGCAGTCCTCTTGTATGGGCGGAAATCTTGCAGATCGGAGGCTAAAGCTTGTTTCTCGGCCACAAGAGTTTCAACCTCCTCCTTGAGAGCGTTCAGAGCCTCATCACGCTTAAGCACTTCACGAGAACAACGTGTTTCCATAGCCTCCGCGAGATGGTGACCCTACAAAAGAACAGGAGTTAGTAAAACAAAAAAAATGGAAAGATGGAAGGTAACCCCGAAAAATGAGTGGAGGTAGACACAAACCACGCTCTGATGCTCCAAATTCAAGCGGAGAAGCTTGAAATAATTCAGCTCTTGCAAATACTTGCGAGTCTCCCCTGTAGACAAACAAAAAACTTCAGGTAATAAAATAAAATGCGGGCCCGGAAAAAATCAGCTCAAAGGAAATGGCAAATCTCCAAGCTGCTCGTGCAGACTATGGAGAGCGGAGCTCCACCCACTTAGAGTTTTCATGGAGTCAGCTGCGCAAATGTAGCAACAAATAGATTAAATAAGGTCAAAAGAAAAAGAACAAAGAAGAAAAAGTGAATTTGTCCAAACCTTCGCCTTCGCCGCGAAGACCTCCAAACGAAGGTCCGGCAAATGGAGGAGGGACATGGGAACCTTGGTCAAGACCGACACGAGCCAGGTCAATCCCGACACCATCAGCACCTTCATGCGCAAGCACTTGAGCAAAGCCCACTGAGCAGGGTCAGAAAACACAAAACAAGAACAAAGAAGTCAAAAAGGACGACACTTACAAAGAGTGGCAGCTCCCATCTCCGGCAGCAGAAACCTCCGCGGCGGGTTCGGCCCCGAGGTCACCGTGAACTTCCGGTGGTGGCGCCCGGAGCTTCCGGAGCCAAATGAGCAGCGGAGGAGGAGGGAGCCGCACTGAAAGCCTCCGCAGATGCGAGGTAGGGCGACGGGAGGAAACCTCCGCCCCACCGCCCGCCGCAACAACAAGCGTGAATCGAAGCCTCGGAATCGCCGAGCACGCGCTAAAAACTCTTGACAAATGGAAGAGCGAAGCCGACGCTCCGGCCGCCCCAAGAGGCGCCTTCTCCGAGGAGCGCACGCCACCTCAGGCGCAGAGACCTGCGCTCAATGACCGCGTCGCCATCGCGGCCCCCACCGGCGAAGAAGCGCGGCGGTGATGCGCATGCATGGCGGAGGCCCGTCACCGCGAGCGTATCAACACGTTCCACAACCTCCGCTGGCTGCGGACAGGCCGAGCGCGTCCTCTTGCCGCGACTGCGCCAACCCCGGAAGAACCCCAGGGGCGCTTGCGATCCGTTTGAGTTTGGGAGCGTCACGGGGAACCGCCTCCGCAGCGGCAGCGGCAGACTCTTTCTCTCGAATAGTAGCAATCAGCTTCTCGAAAACAGGGTGATCACCATATTTAACGCCCATCTCTTCAAAAACACGATTCAAGCGGGGCATGTTGCCGGCCTCCGCGCGACGAGCAAGATACTCCTTGTCCGAGATCTCCCCAAGGATCTCCTGAGCCTTCAGCTCAACCTCACGAACAAAGGCCTCATCACTTTTACCCTCCGGCTTAACAACCCCGAATCGGGGAAAGGGCACACCTCCGGCTTCACCAAAAATAGGGAGTTGGACGTTCTCCAAACGAAACGATAGCCTGTTCTTCCCCAGTGGCCAACAGTCAGCAGCAACCATCTCCTCCACAAGATCGTGACCTCCAGAATACTGGCAGGCCATAGCGAAGACTCTGTTCCACGCGATCCTAGTAGCAGTAAACTTGGTAGGGGGCATGATGGAGTAGCGAGGCTCTAGCTGAGTCATCACGGAAGCAAACGGATAACGAGTAACCTTCTTGCCGTCAGACTCCTCATAAGTGTAGCCCGGGGTCTTGACATAGAACCAGTTCAAAGTCCAGTCCTTGTCCCATTTATTCTTCTGACAATAAGAGAGCTCAACCCTCGGTTCGGTTTGCCGCTGCTTGGGAAAGAATGAGCAGCTATCGTACTGGCATACAGCGCCATCCAACTTCTTGTGTTGCTTCTGAAGCTCGTAAAATTGACAAAAACTATCAATATCAGGAGGAGCTCCGTAAGACTCACAAGCCCACGCAAACTTGCCGAGTGCGGCAATTCCGTTGGGGGTAAGGCGATGGATTTGCACATTGAACTCATCAAAAACATCCCGCAGAAGGCGCAAGGAACGAAGCGGAGGCCACAGTAAAGAAGTCACGGAAAACCACCGCATACTCCTGCAAGGGAGGATCGGGGATAATTTCTCGGCCGGGGAAGCTTCGCCCGGCCCTTGTCGAACCAGCCTTCGGTCACCATGTGATCCACCATCATTTGGTTGTTAACGCCGCGACCAACCTCATAAGTGATCTTCTCATTCTTGCCCGCCATCTCCAGGAGAAGGACTCGGAGGTACCAAGTCGTCAAGCGAAGCTTCTACGCCGACAAGGTCTCCTCAATGTCCCGAGCCTTCGTGACTATCAACCATGCACTCCTCAAAGCAGCGAGCCCACATACTAGCCTTAACGCTGAGCAAGCGAGAGTAGGGACCCGAGAATGAGGCCCTGAGCGGAGGTCGACAAGACTTGGAAGCCACAGCTGTAGAAAGAAAGAAGGCAAACAAGCCAGCGGTACGGCAGGCACGGCCGTAGCCCCCTTATATAGGCTCCAGGGGGGTACCTCCGAGGGATGGAAGACAAACCGTCAAATCAAGTCACGTCGCACGTCGCGCGGGGATCCAAAGGGGGGATGGGGAACCTCCGCCGCAGGAACGGAAACAGCAGAGGACGTTGGCCCGCCTGCGCTAGCCCAAGTGCTCTAGGGGGAAAATGTTGGGGGAGAATACCTTCCCCCACCTCCGCTCCTGGGCGTAGGTCCCATGCATACACTTGACCTTTCTCTCTTTCGGTGTTTTCTGATCTCTTTCAGGAAGGAAGCTGAGCGGAGGTTCCGAACCTCCGCCGCGACGATACCGGAAGACGGAGGTTGCTAGAAGACGTATGGCGTTTCCGGGCACGGCCTCTGTGGCGGAGGAAGGAAGCTGAGCGGAGGTTCCAAATCTCCGCCGAGCCTCCGCCATGACGATACCGGAAGGCGGAGGTTGCTGGAAGACGTATGGCGTTCCCGGGCGCGGCCTCTGCGGCGGAGGTCCGAACCTCCACCCAGGTTTAAAGCCCACGGTGGCAGCTGATGAGGAGCTCGAATGCGGCCCAGCCCACGACAAGGCACGGGATAAAGAACGCGTTGCCCCTGGGGGGAAATGTAGCAGTAGAGGCTAAGTCAAGAATGCCCCTAGGGTTTGAGGGGTAGGATTGTAAAGATCAAGAGGATTTGTCGGGGGATCTCTTATAAAAGGGGAGCTCACTACTCATTTGCGGGGGGTTGTTGAAAATATTAATGAAAGCATTTATTTTTCTAATGACGATTATCAAAGCACCTCATTCTTTCCCATCCGAGGGAGCAGGGCTGAAGGTCCCCGTGATTAGGCGGAGGTGCCCGGCACCGCGGGCGACCTCCGCTCGCTCCCCCGTTTTGGGTCATATTGTCGGCTAGGATAACCTCCGCCAACAAGCTTCACCTTGGGTGGCACGGCGGCGCGCCACAGCTCCACCGCGCCCGCCATGGATGTCCAACCCATGAAGTAGGCTCTGTAGGCAGAGCGTACGGAGTAGGTTCCGTCAGTCGTCCATCGCCAAACGAAGCGGTCGGTCTCCAAGGGCCTCAGCTGCACCTGCTCGAGCATGTCCCAGAGGTGGACGTACTCGGTGAGCACCAACGCCGTTGGAGCCCGACGATGTCGTGCACCCAGCGCCTGTCGAGGAGCGCGTCCTTCACCGTGCGATGCAGCCGTCGACGGCCAACAGCTTTGAAGAGGTTTGGGCACTACTACAGAACAGGCCTTTGGTCACTTGGGCAAAATGAGCAATAGCTCCCGAAAATTGGTGCCCGGGACTAAAAAGACCTTTAGTCCCGGTTGGTAACACCAACCGGGACTAAAAGTCCCCAGCCCAACGGCTATGGTGTCAGGCATCTGCGAGGGGACTTTTAGTCCGGGTTGGTGTTACCAACCAGGACTAAAGGTCCATCTTTAGTCCCGGTTAGTAACACCAACCGGGACTAAAGGTTTTGTCCCGGTCTGTGACACCAGCCGGGACTAAAGATGGGACTTTAGTCCCGGTTGGTGTTAGGGACCGGGATTAAATCCTCCCCCCCCCCATATTTGAATCCTTCTTCCTCCCCTGGCCGAGCTGCCCGAGCTCACTTTTTTCTTTGTTCTTCATGTTCTTCATGTGTTCTTGATTGATTTGTGCTCACATCTCCCGGCTATTGATTCATTTCATCACTTCTACGCCGTCATTTACTTATTTAGAGGTTACTAACTTCATCTTCTCAAGTTTTAGTCGTAGGTTATCTCATTTTATGGTGTTATACATGTGGTTTTTTATTTTTGATTTCTACACTATTTTAAACTCCAATCACTTCATCGTTTAAATATTTTAATGTAGATAACTACAATTAAGACCCTAAAAATTAGTATACACCATTTATTACTATTATGTCTACCATATGTTTTGGTTTAGTTAGTAAAAATACTAAATTTATGGTTTCTCATTATAATTAGTTTTTAAAAAATAACATTTGATAATACTTTAGTTTATAATTTGTGATCTGGTTAATTAGTTAATTATAACTAAGTATAAATAATACATTTAAAGGATTATTTAATTATAACTAAGTATGAATATAAAATTTGTTTAGGAAAAATAAGAATGGAGAATTTTAGGTTATGTGTTAGTTAGTTACTTGAATACTTTATTTTTGAAATTTGTGATCGGGTTTATTAGTTAATTTAAACTAGTATGCATGCCACATTTCATGATTAGTTAGGAAAAATAAATAACTTTGTGACCGGATTAATTAGTTAATTATAACTAGTATGCCTACCAAATTTCTTGATTATTTAGAGAAATAGAGAACTTTGGTGTTTTTTTAATTTTGCTTGTTGAGAAAAATTAGAAATAGAGAATTTTAGGTTATTTGTTACTTTTATTTTTGTAGTAAAAATTAGAAACTTATCATACTTTATGTTGCAATGCAGACAATGACACGTGGTTGGATGTACAATGCCGATCGCCGCTCTAAAGAATTCATTGATGGTGTGCATTATTTCTTAAGAGTGGCCGAGGAAAACAAGCGGGATGGATTCATACGTTGCCCATGTGCCTTGTGTCAGAATTTGAAAGAATATTCTAGCTCTAGAAATATTCACTCACATTTGTTGAAGTCAGGTTTCATGCCAAACTATATTTGTTGGACCAAGCATGGAGAAACCGGGATAATGATGGAAGAATGTGAAGAAGAACAAGAACAATCGGAGCCCGACGACCTTATTGCTCAATTCGGTGGCTTCGATGATACAAAGAATGGGAGAAGCTGAAGAAGAGGGAGGTGCTCCCTGGTGAAGGTGATGCTCTTGGTGATGCCATTCGTGATGCAATGTAAAGAATGTGAAAGTGAAAAAGAGAAGGCAAAGTTTGACCGCATGCTAGAAGATCACAAGAAATTATTATACCCATCCGCCTAAGATGGGCAAAAAAATTGGGTACAACACCGGAGTTGTTGAAATGGAAGGCACAGAATGGTGTATCCGATAAGGCATTTGGACGCATCAAGATCCAAAAAAGATGCTTCCGAACCCTAATGAGTTGCCCACCACTACGCACGAAGCAAAACAGTCGTCTGTCCATTGGGATTAGAAATCCAGAAGATACATGCATGTCCTAACGACGCATCCTATACCGTGGCAAGGACTACGAGAATTTAGAGGAATGCCCCGTATGTAAAGCATCACGGTATAAGATCAAAGCGAGATGACCTGGCGATGTTGAGGGGGAAGAACGCCCTAGGAAGAAAATCCCCGCAAAGGTTATGTGGTATGCTCCTATAATACCTCGTCTCGAAACGCTCTTTTCGTAAAACAAGGACCATGCAAAGTTGTTGCGGTGGCACAAAGAAGACCGTAAGGTAGACAACATGTTGAGACACCCCGCCGATGGGTCTCAAAGTGGAGAGCAATAGATAGGGAGTTTCCAGAGTTTGCAAAAGACGCAAGAAACTTGAGGTTCGCTCTAAGTACGGACGGTATGAATCCTTTTGGTGAGCGTAGCAAAGTGGTCATAGCACTTGGCCTGTTACACTATGTATCTACAACTTTCCTTCATGGTTATACATGAAGTTTAAAGTTCATTATGATGCCGGTGCTCATCCAAGGGCCGAAGCAACCGGGCAATGACATTGATGTGTATCTAAGGCCATTGATTAAAGAACTTCTACTTTTATAGAGCGAAACAGTGTTCGTATGTGGGATGAGTACAAACAGAACACTTCGACCTGCGAGCACCGTTGTTTGTGACAATCAATGTTTGGCCTGCTCTAAGTAATCTTTCAGGGCAGTCAAACAAGGGATATAATGCATGCACACAATCGTTTTGATGATCTTGATAGTATATATTTGAAAAAATGCAGAAAGGTCGTGGTACTTTGGGTATCGTCGATTTCTTTACGTGAATCACCCAGTTAGAAAGAAAGGCAAGCATTTTAAAGGTAAGGCGGACCACCGACTCAAGCTTCGCAATGTACTGGAGAAGAGGTATTTGAGATGGTTAAGGATGTGAAAGTAATTTTTGGTAAGGGACAGGGCAGCCAACCAGCCCAAAAGATGCAGCGGGTCATGCACCCATGTGGAAGAAGAAGTCAATATTTTTGGAGCTACCGTATTGACAAGTCCTAGAGGTCCGTAATGCGATCGACGTCATGCACCTGACAAAGAATCTTTGTGTGAACCTTCTAGGATTCATGGGTGTGTATGGGAAGCCTAAGGATTCACTTGAAGCACGATAAGACTTGCAACAGATGGAAGAGCGAGACAACCTACATCCGTAGAAGAGAGATGATGATGGACGTCAATATTTAAGACCCGCTAGCTACACTCTTAGCAATGAAGAGAAAGAAATTATGTTTGAATGCTTAAGCAAAGATCAAGGTTCCATCCGGATTCTCCTCTAATATAAAAGGTATAATAAATGTGCCCGAGAAGAAATTTCTGCACTTAAAGTCGCATGACCGCCATGTGCTTATGACGCAATTGCTTCCGGTTGCATTAAGAGGAATTCTACCTCCACATGTACGCCTAGCAACCATTAAGCTATGTGCATTCCTCAATGCAATTTCTAAGGCAATCAATCCACCGAAACTTGCTGCTCTACTGAATGATGTGGTTCAATGTCTTGTCGCCTTTGAGTTAGTGTTCCCTCCATCCTTCTTTGGTATCATGACACACCTCCTAGTTCATCCGGGTCAAGGAGATCAATATTCTTGGTCCCGTGTTCCTCGTATAATATGTTTCCTTTTCGAGAGGTTTATGGGAGTCCCGAAGAAATATGTCCACCAACGTGCTCGGCCGTAAGGAAGCATCGCAGAGGGCTATGGGACGCAGGAGGTCATTGAGTTCTGTGTTGAATTCATTCCCCGAACTTGACCCAATTGGTGTTCCCGAATCACGACACGAGGGGAGACCGAGCGGAAAGGGAACGATTGGAAAGAAAAACCTACATCGGTGCGGGGGGACGATTGTTTCAATAAAGCACACTACACGCTTCTTCAAAACTCATCCGTGGTGGAGCCGTATGTCAAGAAACACAAGGACTTTCTACGATCCCAGCCTCCCGAGAGAAGAATGAAGCTTGGCTTATGCGTCAAGACATGGACACTTTTAGTGATTGGTTACTTAAAAAGAATGTCGTGGCAATGACCAGATTGATGAGCAACTATATTTGTTGGCTAGGCAACTATCATGGCACATCCTCACGCACAAAGGGTACGAGATAAATGGAAATACATTTTACACCCTAGGCCAAGATAAAAAAAAGCACGAACCAAAAAAAGTGGGGTTCGCGTGAGACGCCACCGAACCGAATGGAAACAGACAAACATATTATGGCCGCATAGAGGAGATTTGGGAACTAGACTACGCACCTAATTTCAAAGTCCCTTTGTTCCGGTGCCAATGGGTCAAGAATACGGGGGCGGAGTAACAGTTGACAAAGACTATGGAATGACAAAAAGTGGACCTCAACAATGTTGGTTACAAAGGTGAACCATTCGCCCTTGCCGCTGATGTGAATCAGGTTTTCTATGTGAAAGACATGTCGTCAAAACAAAAGAGAGGGAAAAATGACAACAACTCAACGAATGAGCCAAAACGTCATATAGTTCTCTCGGGAAAAGAAACATTGTGGGAATTGAGGACAAATCAGATATTTTAAGATTATGAAAGGGATGACCAAATCACGCCTTTCAATGTGACCAAAGATCCGAGCATCATGATAAATGCCGAGGACACTCCATGGTTACGCCAAGATCATGACCAAGGAACATACGTCAAAAAAAAGAAGATCACTATCGTGCCCGCTTGAAAACTAGTAATGTTTAATAAATAGTGTGTATTAATTAGAGATATTTTGTTGACCTTTGCGTGTATCGTAGATTAGTTGTGTGACAATTATTAATTACTTGAGATGTTTGTATCATGTTTTCTTTTTTCTCCATCGTTTAAAATGAAATTTCTTTATGATGAAAGGTTACATCGAAATGACTTGAATTTTTAAGCAAGTGAACCCTAATAACAAGATTGAGATCAATCGGTACTGATGAATAAAAAAATATTTGCCTTCCAATACAAATCCTGTCCAAAAGCAACAATTTTAGAATTATTAATTGATCAATATATTTTTGCATTAATAAAATAGTAATTATTATTTACATTTGCAATCACTATTGTAAAGTGTATGTGTATTGAAGGCAAATATTTAAATAAAAAACAAATGTAATTATTATTTACATTTCCAATCACTATTAGAAGGCAATAATTTTAGAAGCATGTGTATGTGACAATTTGGCATTAGATAAAAAATCTTTTAAAAATAATCCGATGTAATGGTGACCCACACGTATATCACGATTTTAGAGATAAATGATGATAAATGAACAAAATTTACGTTTAAATAATGCACAAACAAATTTTTCTGTCAAAAACACCTACTTTAAGATATTTAAATAAAGTAAAATATTTTTGCATTAACAAAATACTAATTATTTTTTATATATAACTTTGCTATTATAAGTAATGGAAAGATTTTATGTTCCTAAATTTATTACGAAAGCAATTAGACAAAAGGAAATGGAAGTGTTATTTTTGAACAAATTAATACATATTCTTTTATTTACTATGCAATTAACAAAATTAATCTAATTATTGTAAGCAAAAATAAAGAAGAAACCCTAATGCAAACCTGCCGGGTGAAATAGACCTTTAGTCCCGGTTTGTAAAGAGCACCGGGACTAAAGAAGACCTTTAGTCCCGGTTTGTAATACGCACGGGACTAAAGGTGGGACCTTTAGTCCCCGGTGCGTGTTACAAACAGGGACTAAAGGGCCTTTAGTCCCTGGTGCTCTTTACAAACCGGGGCTAAAGGTGTGTATGGGTATTTAAGCCGTGTGTTCTTCCTCCTGTTTCTAGATCGACGTCTTCTTCCTTCCGCCGTCCGATCCACCGCCGCCCCGCCAAGGCCGACGACCTCCTCCCCCGAGCCGCCGCCACCGGCCTACTCCTCCCCGAGCCTTGTGCCGTCGCCATTAGCGCCACCGCCGTCCCAGAGCCTCGCGCCGTTGGCCAGGGGGTGTGCCGCCGCCGCCCGGCCCTACTCCTCCTCCCCCGTGCCACCACCGCCGGCCGCCTCTCCTTCTTCTTCTCCGGTGAGCGGGGAGCCACGCCTTCGCCCTTCTTCTCCGCCGACGACCTCCTCCTCCCCGGAGCACGCCGGCCTTCTTCTTCGCCACTGCAGCAGGGGAGCACGCCGCCGGCCGTTGTCTCTCCGGCCAGAGCAGCAGCAGGGAGCACCGGTCTTCTTCGATCTTCGGCCACTGCAGCAAGGGAGCACGCCGGCCATCAGGTCTCTCCGGCCAGAGCAGCAGCAGGGAGCACACACCAGCAGGGAGCACAGCGCCGAGGGAGCACACGCCGTCCAAGGGTGGGCGCCGAACTAACTAGCTGTGTATGCATGTGTTGTGTGTTGCGTCTCTGTTCGACGGCCATCGAGCCGTGGAAGCATGTGTGTGTGTGTGTGTTGTGTTGGCCGGCCATCGAGCCGAGAGCATGTCCGTGCAGGATTTGGCGAGAGAATGCAACCACGCGATGAACGACAAAACGGGGCGACGACCTAGCGGCGTTCTAATCAAAACTATTCATTTTATTTGAAACCCTAACGACGTGGTAATCAAAACTATTCGTTTTATTTAAAACCCTAACGACGTTCTAATAACGACCTAGTGACGACCGGACGAACAACACGACGACGTAGCGACTTAGCGACTTATCGACGACCTAGCGACGTCCGGACGAACAAGACACGATAACCTAGTGAGCGCTTAGCGACTTAGCGACCTAGCTTTATTTAACGGACGAACAAGACACGACGACGTAGCGACGACTTAGCGACTTAGCGATGACTTATCGAGTTAGCGACTTAGCGACTTAGCGACCTAGCGATTTAGCGACTTAGCGACCAACCGGGACGAACAACACACGACGACTTAGCGAGTTAGCAATGACCGGATGAACAAGACACGACTTAGCGACGACCTAGCGATGACCAGGGCTTTTAACCTTATATATGATGTCAAGTAACTTATATATATATATATGATGTCAAGTAACTTTATTACGTAACTTTATTACGTAACTTCATTATGTAATTTCATGTAAAGTGACTATGTCAAGTAACTTTATTAATGATACATTTAATTAACTTTATTAACTTTCTCATGTAATATCTAAGGTTTTGTAATATTATAATATTTTAATAGAATGGCAAGTAACTTCATTAATAATATTAATGTCACGTGACTTTATTATGTAACTTTATGTCAAGTAACTTTATTAATGGTATTTTTATTTAACTTTATTAACTTTCTTGTGGCGCTACATGACAAATTGAATTCTAACATCTTATAATTAACAACTTTTGCAGAAATGGCCGATACGAATGATAACATGGATGAGGCAATGATGGACATAATCAACAAAGAGCGGCAACCAAAATCCCCAAGTCCAAGATGATGACAATCAACAAATAGATGATGGAAGTCAAGATTACCGATTATGAAGAACTTGTGGGAGACAATCCCGATGAGGTCTATCTACAATCTAGTCTATATGTATATACATGAAATTAAAAAAGAATGGCTTTTGTATTAATATGTTTATGCTTGTTTGTGTAGCCCTCTAGATCAGCGACAACTACCGGGAGTAGTAGAAAAGTGCGAGACCCGAAGAAGCCGTTGGAGGGTCGGTACATTTCGGTCGGAATTTGACGAGGGTACAGGCCAAGTACTTGGGGAACATTCAAAGAAATTTGTTGCGCACTTTGTGGGTACCTTGTAAGGGACAGGGCTCCCGATCGTGCTCGAGAATGGAGACAACCGAAAGATGACCCTAATATTAGTTTTGTCTCGGATCGTGACAAGGAATTGCTTTGGCTAGATATCCTTCAACATTTCACGCTCGATACACAGGATGAAGTTTTGAAGGAGAAGGTTCAAATTTGGGCTATGCAGAAGATGGCCAAACAATTTCAGGCTTGGAAGAAGAAACTGCACAAGACTTTTATTGCAAATAACCAGACACCGGATTTCACCAATAAGGCCTACGTCAAGTTGAGGCCTTTTTGGGATGAGTTCGTACGGTTCAAGAACTCTGATGAGGGTCAGGCACGGATGATCCGTAATCAGGAAAATGCTAGACACAAGCAATACCACCATCACTTGGGTTCGGTGGCTACCGGACCGCTATTCTCAAGTGGCGTAAGCCGGAACAGGAGATTGTTGACAAGGGGATGGAACCAGAATCACTGCACTGGCCTGAGCGCACCAAGTATTGGTTCTTCGGTCATGGGGAAACCCTGGACCTAGAGACCGGAAAGGTAGTGTACGGCGAGAAGCTGCAGAGAGTGGGATAGAGAATGGCCTATGCCCGAGGATTAGTTGAAAGTGGCGCCCTGGTAGCCAAATAGAGAGAAGGATGAGCGGACATACGCCCGGAGACCGCTGAACACGGTGGGCGAACAAGAGGCTATGGGGAGATATCGTGGGAGCATGGCTTCCCTCAAGATAGACCCACTTATAGAAGCTGCCAAAGAAAGAAGGAAGAGGAGGCAGAGCGATTGCGTAGGTTGGAGGCAATGGTGATGGAGTCACAAGCAGCGGCTCGTGAAGCGATACAACGAGGGAAAGCACTTTAAGAGAGAATGAACGAGGAAATCAAAAGGCAAGTGCAGGAAGCAAGAAGTTCTATGCAAAGGCAAACTACATCGAGCACAGGAGTCAACATTAGCCCCCGGCCGGTTGAAAAGCAGTTGCGCTTCCACGGAGGTGCCAACTATTCAAGACGACGTGGGGCTGCGCTTTTCCGGTGGATGACGTCCACCGAAGCTAAGACAACATGTGAGCTGCATATTCCACGGGGGCCGCCACGGTCATGGTTGTTGTCGGTGTTGTAACTCATATCGACCCTATGAAGACACCAAGAATCCATGGGGCGATAGTTCCAAACCTGGATATGCTAGTGTCTCGGTGGATAGAGTTGTCAAAGGCTTCGAAAATGTGTAGCTTGAGATAGAAGGAGGTGATGGAGAGAAGACTCTAGGACAAGCAGAGAAGGCTTTCATTTGTTGGCGCAAGCGCTACATCATTATTCCTGGGGCATCACCTAGTAGTCTACCACCACCTCCTCGTCATGAACCTAACCCTAGGTGCGGATGAAACTTGATGATACATTTAATCACTAACTTTATTTTGCATTCACTTAGTTAGCGGTTTACTCATATACCTCTTTGGTTTCACAGGTGGTCACCAACATGTCATAGTCTTTGTGGGTGATGACGAGGCAAGGTAAGACACGGCTGCATCGCCTCAGCTGCAACGCCGCCTCCTCGGGCTGCAACACCACCACCTCGGGCCCAACCCCGCCACCACGTGCTCTAACGCCGCCTCCTTGGGCTCCAACCCCGCCACCTCGGGCTCCAACGCCGCCTCCTCGGGCTCCAACCCCGCCACCTCGGGCTCAAACGCCGCCTCCTCGGGCTCCAACACCGACACCGGCTGCCCCCTCGCCTCCACGTCGGGCTCCAACCCCCCCACCGGCCGCGCCATCGCCTCCACACGTGGCTCCAGCGCCGAAACCGGTGGACCCACCATTGAAGAAGAGGCCGGCCACACGATCAAATGTGTCGGCCGCCCCGCAGCCCAAAAAGAAAGTCTCTGAGAAGAAACAACCTGTCATTCCTAAGAAGCTATCCTATGAGAAGACTGGTGCAGAAATAGAAGCTTCGGTAAAGTCAGATGTGGACAGTTTCTTCAAGAGACTTAAGGATGAAAGAGAATCCAAGCGGAACCCTGAGAAGCCCTACCTCTTGCTAAAGCCGAGAAAATCTACGGCAAAGGGTTGAGGCTCAACAAAAAAAAAAGGCGTGCAGCTCGAGAAAAGAATCGTCATCTTTATCTGACTATGAGCGCACTCTAACCAAATCCCTAGAAGGAGAGAAGAAAGGGAAAAGAGCACGCAAGGGTGTAGCACAGCTCGGGGAACAATCAAAGCAATCAGTGCCCCCGCTAGTCGTTGGGAATCAATATGGTTCAAACATCGACGTGCTAGACCAGCAGATTACCCTCAGTGTTTGAACTATGAGGATCTCGAGGATTTTTTTGCCGATTAATCGGGTCTTACCTTATCCCAAATGATAGCTGGGGCAGCAATTGAAAGTGCAAAAGAAATTGATCATTATCGAAGACATATGAATATGGCAAGAGTCATTGCAACCCCCGCGCTTTCAACAAACTTGGCACGCAGATGTACTTACTAAACAAGTGGTACCTCGATGCGTGTGGCGTAAGAGCAGATGACTATATTTTTGCGTCCGAATTAGAAACCATCATTACTTCCGTGGTGATGATGTTATTTATGTTCAATTTAATGAGCTACACCAGCTATGCCACATGGACGCCTCGGACAAAGCTCTAATCACCGCCTCGTCTGCGTAAGTGATTCTTTCTTTTTAATAATGTCATCAGAACTTATCATGTATATGTATAACTAATTATAGAAACCGGCTATACATATGCGTAAACATGATGAGGGACCTCGAGCTAGAAATGACAAGGAGGTTGGATTTGTAGATCCTTATGTTGTATTCAAAGACCCCAAGACTCCGCATGTCATATGGAGAGTTCAAACGGAGAGAAATCTACGGAGGTACTTGATCAATCAAAAGGATAAAAGATATATACTCTTTCCCTATAACTTTAAGTAGGTATCATTATCATGTGTACGCGTACATTCTATTAACCCAATTGATGAGATCGGTGTGAAGATAAATAATTATTTTGCCTACACACAAATGCAGCTTTCATTGGATACTAATTGTGATTGATCTCTCGGCAATCTCATTTGATAATCTATGACTCGTTGAGAAAACCACTTTGGAAGATTACCAAGGAATGATAGATATTATCCAAGGGTAACTTCGATCTCTAAATATTACTTTCAGCTCTTTAACTCAGTAATAGATAATTAATAATGATCGTTTTATTGCTAGGGTTTGGGCTTGGTTCGTGCGTAAACACCGCCCGATTTAAAAGCGCCACTTTCGAAGCATATCCTACATCGTGGATTCTACGGCAGCCACAGGGGGCAAAAATTTATGCGGATACTATGTCTGCGAATTTCTAAATGGTCTATGAAAAAGATCAAATCTTGAGCACGCAAAAGTATGTAACATGTATATATAATAAGTTCATTTCAATTATTTGTTGCTATTTAATAAATTTTATACATATCTATAACTTTTTTTCCTTTAATGATTACTATAGGAGACGTGGTTGAGGGAGAAGGTGTTGATCAAGTCCGCCTAAAAGGAATTCAGGAGACAATCGCGGGATTTCTTAACGACCAAGTCCTAAATCCCGCCGCATGCGAGTACTTCTTCAACCCCGACGAGCCACTCAAACCAAACCAAGATGATCATTTGTATAATGCTTGAGTGGCGGAGAACAATTAAGTTGTAAATACTTTATCCGTGGACGGAGACATGTAAATTTTATATCATAGATCTATAGATATGTATAATATATAAATAGTGTTATGTAATTTATTTATATATAATGATCTAAATTATAAATTATAGGTCTTGGCGTCTACATAAAACAATGCCGAACAATACGCATTCGAAAATAATAATAATACAACTGTAAACCAGAAAGGGAAAACCAAAAGAAAAGAAAAGGAAAAAGAAAAGGAAAAAAAAAGAAAAAGAAAAACTCTTTAGTCCCGGTTGGTAACACCAACCGGGACTAAAAGGTGCAGCCAGTGGCGCACCTGGGCGAGCCCCTTTAGTCCCGGTTGGTGTTACCAACCGGGACTAAAGGTGGACCTTTAGTCCCGGGCTGCAGAACCGGGACTAAAGGTGGGACATTTAGTCCCGAAACCTTAGTCCCGGCTCCGCATCCGGGACTAAAGGCCCTTGAGCACCGGGACTACAGCCCTGTTCTGTAGTAGTGGGGCGAAGTTGCAGATGGCCCCGTCCGGGAGCCAATGATCTGTCCAGAAACGGGTGGAGGCCCCGTCTCCAAGGATTACCGTGATGGAAGAGTTGAACATGGCGGTCACTCTGCGCTCGGGGATCTGTGGCAGCTGCGCGAGGGCCGAGTGATCGCACATGGGATGAAGATTTGTTGCAGTCTATATTTTGGCCTACTGATGTATAGAATATCCTACAAATTCCTTCGCTCCCAGGAAGAGAGGATCTGGTCGCTTGGTACTTTAACAGGTCAGGCTTGTTCTCGGTGTGAGTGAACATCAAAATTTGATGCACAGCTCTAAAGTGTTTGACATACAGGAGCAACAGGTAAAATATGTGTGCCTGTTGATGCAATGTAGGAATATGAAAGAAATATGTAATGTAGCTGCTATAGTTGTTGTGAATTTAGCAATTGCAAGATCCGCTACTAACAAGTCGAGAGAAGTCACAAACGATCAAGGTTTCTTCAAATCAAAACTTTTTTAGATATAAACAATATAAGCAACTGCAACTCATGCTTCCTTTTACCAGGATTTCTTCAACGATACACCCACATGGTGGATACGTTACCACTTTCTTTACATGTCTCTAAAATGATATCGTTATTCAACAATTATAGGAAAGTACTTCCTCCGTTCTAAAATAAACAAACATTTTGTTTCTCGAGAAATCAAACTTTTGTTAGTTTAACTAAGAAGCATTTTCATTTTCGGAACGTACATGTAAGTTCAAAAAAAAAAAAAAAAGAGACCACAAAAGGAAGAAGCATTTTTTATCTATTCCATTCCCAGCACCACCTCATGAACTGAGCAGAACTGTTCCTTGTGCGAAGGCATCGTCGGTCATACATAACTTGTTCTCCGGTGGGCCTTCCACACGAGACTTGATGTTCTCTGGCAGCATCGTCGCCCTAAATTTGCAGGAGCTGAAACTTGATAATAGGATACTGTACATGATGAGCTTCACTTCTTCGCGTCTCCAAGGTCCTGAACTTGGACTCACTTCTTCGCGTCTCCAAGGTCCTGAACTTGGACTGGGTGCCTCGGCGCAGCAGGAGACTGGCCACCAAGAGCGTGTTACGCACCGCCAAGCCTGAGCCTCAGGCTACAAAGGTCATGCTCAGCACTAGCGAAGCTACATGGGGGCCATGGGCCATGCCCCCCCCCCCCCCCCCCCCCTTGCCTCTATGATTTCCTGAAGTCTGCAACTGCATGTGCTGTAAGTCTTGCGAGTTAGCAGTGATCGACCGGCGGCCAGGGTCAGCATTAGCCATGGATATTTATTCGACCGTCCGTTCGACCGAATTCGTTTAGAGGGGTTTAGATCTGTCCGTATCTGGGTCCGGACATTCAACATCCGGTACCGTATCCGTATCCGAATACTAAAATCGCATATTTATGATGTCGATATCCAACCATATCCTATCCGGCATGGATGACATTATCCGTATTCGAATCCGAATCCGGACAGAAATATGAAAACAAATGTGGTATCAGTGATATCCGTCCGTATCCGATCCGTTTTCATCCCTACCCCCACCGCTCAGCTCAGCTATTACTGGTTACACCATTACCCAGTTTTCTTGGTCTCTGTTGCTATGCGTTGTATTGAGTCCCATTCATTCTTCTATCTTTTTTCCTTCCTGACTTTTCAATCGATAAAATATACATATTGCTAGAAGTGGCTAATTAAGTAGTATTTTGTTGTCGATTGAGACTTATGTTGCGTTTTTAGAGATTTTTTTTATGCTCAGCTTTTTTTTGTCGAATGTATTTTGTTTACTGTAACTTAATCATAAGTATTAACATTATTTTTTGTACCACTTATGTATATATAGGTTCAATTGTCAAATTGGCCCCCTCTCTATTTTATGTCTGGCTCATGCTCAGGAAGATAGACCTTGAGAACAACTTTGAGCGCACAAATGAGTCCGTCTACAAGTTCCAGGACAGCTTTGCGGAGCTGCTATCATCCGCTAAGCGGGCCGCCATGCGGGAGCTCTCCCTTGACCACTGTTGTCGTCAGGGCGCTACTTAATTATGCTCGCTTGCCGTTGCCTCACATCGTTGCACGATTTGTAATCGTGTAATATTCAGGTCAGTTTAGTGCTTGGTGATCTGGTTGCCGGAGCTCTGAATCTTCGATTGGCCTAGGTTTCACACTCCAGGCTGGATGGTTCAATGTCCTGACGTTTTTTATTCTCCTCAAACCCCTCTTAATAAAAAACACGCAAATCGCATCTTCACAAAAAAAAATTTTGTCGCACTACACCTTAGACGCTCCATAGATAATTAGATACATGTTTGTTTTAATGGCAATAAGTAGATCTTGTAATGGCAATAAGTAGATCTTGTAAAACTTTTTGAGGCTTCAACTCTACAAGTGTCATAGACTTATTTTCTTACTAAACTTTGAAAAATGTATAACGGTCATTTTGCTTGGGATACTTTTTATGTTATGCACACTTACCCTAAGAAGTTAGGTTCTACCTGACCTCCATGCGATCCGTCCCCATGGCAGTGGCGCTTTGCACATTCCTTCCTGACCTGGCGTCATGCATACATACCCGACTCCATTATTAGCCTCTGGCAGGCATTGTACTCTTTTCACATACGACCCATTATATACGCAGACCACAGGCTGGTCAAGTCAAGCTTCCGTGTTGTCCGGTCTCCAACGACTGTAATATAATAATGGATCGATGCACTACTGAACCAATGGGAATACGCCAACAACATGCAGCATTTGAAGCAACATTACACGAGAGCAGGATGGAACCTGTTGCCACTCTTGCCAGACAGGCTGAGTAGGTTGGTGTTGGATTATTGCAAAGTTGACGTGCTCGACTCGTCACTCACGCTGCAATACTTTCTGCTTTGCTCGTCTCCCTACGCGTTGTTGTTGTAACGCTTTAACTCAGGAGGAATCAAATCCTTCTGGATCGCTGACCTCACTATCCTGTAGCAAACCAGTCCTGTTAACGCGAATTGCTCGCCCCGGGCCCCTGTAAAAATCCAAGAAGATGCTAAACTGTGTGAAGTACGGAAGAAAGGAATCCTGGTGATCAAGATCAAAACTGATCCGACAATATGATGGTGTGCTTTTGTACTGATGTCTGACTCTGGAAGGGGAAGCATAGTTTATTAGTTTTGAGAAAAAGATGCAAATCTGTGCGTGCAATGCATGCATGACAGCCGTGGAGGGTGGAATTCCCTTAGTATTTTTTAATTAGTAATAAAACACTTCTACTAGCTATAGCACATAAAAATCCTCACTAGAAGGCATTTGTTAAGGAAAGTTTATACTAAATTTTAAATGCTAAAACACCGAAAAAACCCACATCACTAGGAGAATTAGAAAATTCTAGTTGTAAGATGCTGGCAAAATACATAGGAAGCAACAATTTCACTTTCCAAACTGATTGTATGTATGTATGTTGTGGAAGTAGGTAACGCTAATACTTTCTCCATTCCAAATTATAACAAATTTAACTTTTTTTATCTTAAGTTTGACCACTCGTGTTATCAAAAAAATATACAAAATCAAAATTTAAGTTATTTTTAAAGAACTTTTTATTAATAAAACAGGCCACAATAAAAAAATAATGTTTTGCATAATTTTTTAAATAAGACGAGTGGTCAAACTTAAAGTAAAAAAAGTCAAACATCTTATAATTTAGAATAGAGGGAGTATTAGATATGAGCTTTATCAGATAATGAAACCGAACAGATTGTTACTACAAAAGCAGCAAACTTTAGCTAGCTAATAGCTCATATCTAATATTGGCTCATGTCTAATATTAGCTGGCTAATAGCTCATATCGAGCATACACACAATTATAGTGAGATTCAAAACAAACACTACCCCTGTTCAAGTGAAATTACGGGAAGCATATTTCAAAATCTTACTGTTTGCTAGCTGCAATGATGGTACCACCACCTCCATGTGGCTACAGTATGTCCTTTGGATCAGAAAGTCCCTAGTCATGCTACAGCAGGGCTACCAGCAGGCTTCATCATGCGTCTACACGAACAGTCTTACGTGTCCCTTGAATCTGAAGCGCCCGGCCCCACACCATGGCCTTGTTTAGCTCCCTCTAAATTTTAGATTTTTTCATTCTCTCTTTATCACATCAATTTTTAGCCGCGTACATGGAGTATTAAATGTAAATAAAAACTAATTATACAGTTTAATTATAAATTATGAGATGAATTTTTTGACGCTAGTTAGTTCATAATTAGATAATAATTACTAAATAAAACGAAAGTGCTACAGTACTTTGAATTGATTTTTTTTTTTACAACCTGAACCAGGCGCATGTCTATTATTGGATGGATATGACAATTGAACAACTACGTACAACGAGCTACTAGAATGGATCGATTCCAGCCTCCATATATTTCGATGAAACAAAGACGACCTACTGTACTGATTCCGGCCATGCGATGACCCCGTCCCATTGGGAACTGACTCAGAATTTCCGATCCTCGGGTCTCCATGAGCACGAGAGTACTCGAGTCTCGACTAGTATTGGGAGCACTCGATCCGCCCGGCCACTATATATTCTCGCACAGAAAGCATCAGAGGAAGCAGCAGCAGCAGGTTGGTGGCCATGGCATTCTCTGGCCTCATTCCCGCCGTGCTGCTGCTCTCGCTCTCCCTGTTCTCTCACGCCAGCAAGCCGTGCGTGGAGCAGGAGAAAGGCTCCCTCCTCCAGTTTCTCGGCGGCTTGACGATGGACAGCGGCCTTGCCATGTCGTGGCGCAAGCGCAACGGCACGGCAGACTGCTGTTCATGGGACGGCGTCACCTGCGACACGAACGGGACGGTCGTCGAGGTCTCGCTGGCGGACAGAGGCCTCGAAGGGCATATCTCGCCGGCCCTTGGTGACCTCACCGGACTGCGGCGCCTCAACCTCTCCCACAACTCGCTGTCCGGTGGCCTGCCACTGGAGCGGCTCGTGTCCGCCGGCAGGGTTGACGTCGTCGACGTCAGCTTCAACTGCCTCAGCGGAGAGCTAGGCGAGCTGCCAGCAGCAATTTGGGCCACCCACGGCCAGCCGCTGCCGCTGCCGCTGCAGGTGCTGAACGTCTCCAGCAACATGTTCACCGGCGAGTTCCCATCGAGCTCATGGAAGCTGACGCCAAATCTGGTGGTGCTCAACGCCAGCAACAACAGCTTTAGTGGGCAGGTGCCGTCTTCTTTCTGCCTCGCTGCATCACCATCCTTTGCTGTGCTTGACCTCCAGTACAACAAGCTCAGTGGCGCCATCCCGCCTGCGCTTGGCAATTGCTCCATGCTCAGGATGCTCAGGATTGGTCATAACAACCTGTCCGGGACTATCCCGGATGAACTTTTCAACTCTACTACCTCCCTGCTGCTGCTGGAGCGCCTCTCCTTTCGCAAGGCTGGGCTAGGAGGCACACTTGATAGTGCACACGTGGCCAAGCTCACTCGCATGGTTGCTCTAGACCTTGGAGAGAACAATTTCACTGGCAAGGTTCCAGAATCCATAGGCCAGCTCAGGAGATTGGAGGAGCTCCTTTTGGACTACAACCAGATGTCTGGGGAGCTGCCACCCAGTCTGTGCAACTGTACAAGCCTCACAAACATTAACCTCAAGAACAACAAGTTTGGTGGAGAGCTCGGCAGTGTCAACTTTTCCACGCTGCAAAATCTAAAACGATTAGATGTTGCAGCAAACAACTTCACCGGTACGATTCCGGAAAGCATCTACTCCTGCACAAATTTGATGGCGCTGCGAGTATCTAGAAACAATTTCCATGGTGAGCTCTCTCCAAGGATGCTCAACCTCA
Organism: Chrysopogon serrulatus; assembly: GCA_015844335.1. Taxonomy (NCBI): domain Eukaryota; kingdom Viridiplantae; phylum Streptophyta; class Magnoliopsida; order Poales; family Poaceae; genus Chrysopogon; species Chrysopogon serrulatus. The sequence goes on from JADLZL010007316.1 coordinate 95,006, forward strand.
AGTCCCTCACCTTCCTATCACTTTATTACAACTCCTTCACAAACATCACAAAGGCATTTCAGATCCTAAAGAGCTCCAGTAGTATCAGGGCCTTGTTCGTAGGCAAGAATTTCATGGGTGAAGCCATGCCACAGGACGAAACCATGGATGGTTTTGGAAATCTGCAAGCTCTTGGAATAGATCACTGCTCATTAACCGGGAAGATGCCCACATGGGTGTCAAAACTCAGAAACCTGGAGGTATTACTTCTAAACCACAATCGATTGGAAGGACAACTACCAAGCTGGATCAAGGACCTAAACCGTCTCTTATATCTGAACCTATCAAACAACACCCTTTCTGGGAAGATTCCAACAGAACTATTGGATATGACAATGCTTAAATCAATCAAGCCTGCAGAAAATTTGGATCCAAGTTATTTTGCCCTGCCTATTTATATGACTATTTCGCATCAATACCGCCAGGCTAGTGCCTTCCCTAAAGTGCTGGACTTGAGCAATAATAACTTCACTGGGAGGATCCCTGGAGACATTGGTCGGTTAGAAGTGCTCAATACACTCAACCTAAGCTTCAACAAATTGGATGGAGAAATCCCACATTCTCTCTGTAACCTCACGAACCTGCAGGTTCTAGATTTATCCAGCAATCTTCTAACCGGTGAGATCCCAGCGGCCCTGAAAAATCTGCACTTCCTTTCCAAGTTCAATGTCTCCAACAATGACCTGGAAGGGCCTGTTCCAATAGAAGGGCAACTAAGCACATTTCCAAACTCTAGTTTTGATGGCAACCCAAAGCTCTGTGGCTCTATGCTTACTCATCGGTGCAATCCTAATCATCCTATAGAAGCAGCTCCGACATCCGTTATGACAAGAGACTGCAGCGAGAAGATCATTTTCGCCGTCGCCTTTGCTTTGTCCTTTGGACTAGGGGTGCTATACGAGCAGTTGGTTCTCTCCACATTTCAGTGCTGCTTTCAGTTGTAATTCGTGCTACCTCGTGTATTTGGAACAGGTTGAGCTGAACCCAGCAAAGTTAAGAAACAGCTAGACATAGGTTCATACTCAGGCCCACCTTCTCTAAAAATGGCTTCTCACCTTCTATATCAATCAATAGCTTGTTCTCAAGAGGCCCTACTACTTATGTACTGTATATTTTTTTAGGAAACTTATGTACTGTATTTGGTTCGTACTCAATAATTTTACTTGGGAACGAGTCTTAACAGAGGTCTCTACATTCCTGTGTCTTGATGCAGTGTCATCCTTGCTCATTATTATCCCTGTCAGGTTTCACGGATTTGAATCCACCAGCAATTGGATCTTATCAGCACAATTTTCAAGTGTTTTAAAAAACACATGTGGTTGTTTATTGAAACATATATTATTCATTTGTTCTAGCAAACAAGCTTCAAAATTTATGGAAGGATTGGATGACTTGCTAGAGTGAATGTGACCTTGAAATGAAATGAATTGGTTGTTGTGAACTATGTTTTCGTAGTGACATAAAATTTAACCCCGACCCGAGGAAGGCGTCAGTGAGGAGACCCGGCGCCGTCCGCTCCGCGTAGCAGTGCACCCACATGCCCAGGCCCAGCGCCCCCCGCCTGCACGCGACGCCGCCACGGCCATCGTCAGCAAAGACGGTACACGGCCGTGCGGTCATACAGGCGCGACGGTCGACAAAGCGCAGCGGTCTCGGGTGCGGCCGTGCGGCGGCGGCGGAGCGGGCGCCCACATCCCTCCACCTCCCCTACCTCCCAGTGGCGACCGGCCGGTGCCAGCCCATGGCGGCCAGATGGCCGCCCCGGCGAGCGGAAAGGCGGCGGCGGGCCTGGGTCAGCCCATGGCGGCCGTGGTGCTGGGACGCCGCTCCGTGTGCAACCCCAACGACCTGCTCCTAGGCAGCGGATGGCGGCATGCGGCCCGGTGCGCCAAGCTACTCTGCTACCTCTACTGTTGCTGGGCTCTGAGGTGATGTGTTACAGCTCTAGGGGATTTGGGAGAGCGTAGGCGAAAGCCATCCACAAGCTGTGCCATCGACGGCGACGCCATCCGGCGCCGTTCACCTGCTTGGAGGCGTCGAGGTAGCCTCTCCCCCTTTCAACTGCCGTAACACCCCTCTCTTTCACTTGTAAACCTGGAGCAGGTGTTGGTGGCTGGCTAAGCTCGGCGAGCTGGGTTGGTATAGAATCTGGGCGAAAGCCCTATCCGGCTTTGCTCCGGTCCGGCGACGATGGCGCACCTGGCGTCATGGCCCTCCTTGGAGGCGTCGCTGAAGATTCTTCTACTCCTGCGTCTCTTGGTGAAAGCCTACCTACGGTCATCTATGTCCCTGCCACCACTTGGAGCTCTTCCTACCTTCCCTCATGTGTCTCCCTACGCCTTGTTCTCCTCTTGGGTGAGACCGGTCCCGGAGGTTGGTCGTCGACGGTGTCTCGACGAGTGTCCCCCTCCGGCGTCTCTTCTCCGTCGACGTTCTCCTTGATGGTGCCAGAATATCAAATGCTGGATGGTCTTTCCACCGCTGCCACCATTCCGCTCCAAGGCTTCCTCCCCATGGATGGCGTTGGATGGTGGTACGTGGACCCGGAAGTGCTGGAGGATGTCACCATCAGTTCCTAAGGGAGATCGTCGTGTCCGATGATCCAGGGCTTGCGTGGCCGTCACCACTCCTCGATGGTGCCAGAATATCAAATGCCGGCTGGTGTTTCCACCGCTCTCGCCATTCCCCTCCAAGGCTTCCTCCCCGTGGACGGTGTTGGATGGTGATACGTGGACTCGGATGTACTGGAGGATGTCACCATCAACAAGGAATGGTCGAGGGCGCAATGGTCACGGTGAAACCGGCGAGTATGCTGTTTGGCAGGGGTGCAAATCGGCGCTTGGTTGGCGCTTTTCGGCTTTGGTATTGGCTTATCCTTGAGTCTGTTTAAGTGTTGTTGGTGTTGTAATCTCTCTTTCCACTATATTTTTTGCTCTTTTTACCTCAATCGTACTGAATATTCAACCCGGGGTCCAGCACCCTCCATGCACCGATTTGCCGGAATCAATGGAAATTTATTCAGGTGGGGCTCTCACCCCTCTGATGATGTTTTCAAAAAAAAAAAATATTTAACCCCACCATGGTTCAACCGCACTAGAAAGATGTGCATATGTCCTTGCTGCTGAGCCAGGTTCAGCCTCACTAGAAAGATGTGTGCGATAATAGAGGGGCAACGGAATAATCAAAATTATTAGCAGACTAACTTGTAAGCATATCACCGAACACCTTTTTTCTTAGCGAACTGGAGGGGTCACGGCCCCTACAAAAATTGAATTAAAAGAGAACCACTACAAAGAAGAAAACAAAGAGGAGAAAACAGAGGAAGGAAGACAGGTTCAAGAAACAAAGGAGGAAATAAAGAAAATGAGACTAACAACACAGTCTAAAATCGTTCTAAAGACTGGATCCATTGACCAAAAAGTGTTGATAGGCTTGCTTTCACTCTCAGTGAAACCAATCTTGTTTCCTTGAAGATTCTTCTGCAGTCTTGTAAATTTACTTGATTCGCATTGAAGATCAACTCATTTCTGGCCAACCAAATCATCCAGCACATGAGAATGATTGCTACCATGAAGAATTGAGAATTTATCTAACCTTTTAGCGTCAAAGGTTTCAAAAGTCCCACTGTTCAGTGAGGCTGTCAAGTTGATCAGATTCCAACACTGCTGAGAAAAGGGGCTGTGAAAGAAGAGGTGTTCCGTAGTTTCTTCAACCCCTAGTGAACAAAGTTCACAGTTGTATTTGTATGAATCCAGCTCACAGCTGTATGAGTCCAGTTCCATGTGGATCTTGTGCTCAACCTGTCTTTAAGCAGCAACCAAAAAAAAAAAAAAAAAAAAACAACAACTTGTGCTTTGGCTGGCAGGGACAGTTCCAGATCAACCTAAAAGCTGGGTTAGTTTGATGATGTCCCATCAGCCTTTTATAGGCTCTTGAGGAGAGGTATCTGCTTGAACCCCTGCTGTAAGACCAAACATCATCATTTTTTAGAATTGTGGTTTCCAGAATTTGTTGTAAACTTTGCAGTTGAGTGAAAGCAATCTGTGAGAGGGGCAGATTAAAAAGCATTGTGACCGTGTCTTGATTGAAGGCATTACTCCTCCACGTATCAGACCAGATGTGACAGTGTGACACCAGAAGACCAACCACAAGCTGGCTCGGATAGTTCCCACCTTTCAGTTAAGCGACCTGCCTGTCCTCCAACTGATGCTTTGGTGGGTCAATGGGATACAACAACAAAAAAATTACACAACATTTCAATCAATTTATACAAGCGACTATGGACAATAAAACACTAGCAAAAGAAACAAATATTATATCCAAATAGCTCTAAATAGAGAACCAGTAGATAGATTATATTTTTAGAAAAAGAATTGGTACTGTTTGCATATTTTCTTTAAAAACAGTTATGAAATTTTGAAGATTTAATCTTTTTTTAAAAAAAAAAGAAAAACCACCTTTGAAACCGACGTTATGACCAAAATTGTCTAATTTGGATAGTTTGATGGTCAAAGATATCTGCTTTTGTAATCTGATGGAGAAAATCGTGTGACAATCTCAATGTCAGAATTAACTTCTCTCTTAAAACAACAGTACAAACACACAAGGAAAAGCAAAGATAGGGTGGCCTAAGGGACGATAGAGATTTTAGCCAACATTGACCGTGATAGGAACAATGCTGAGGCAATTTTTAGTCCCTGTGTTAAATTTAAATGAGGCCTCTAAGCCAATAAAAAAATTAAGGCCTTTTTAAGCCAATAAAAAAATAAGAACCTGTTTAGCATGGCTCTGGCGCTCTGGCAGTAGCTTCTACAGAGGAAGCGTACCAAACGCTTGAGGAGCTATTTTCTGGTGAACGGTAGAGGAGTTAGAGCCGTTTTTGGGCCAAGGACCGGAGCTACAAAAGTGGCTCCTCCAAAGAAGCACATGAGTAGGAGCCATGCCAAACAAACCCTAAGTACACATTTTTTTCTTTGCTAAGGATTGCATCTGGATGCAATTTCTTCGAACTCTAAATTAGCATAAGCGATGATTAGTGGCTATGAATGTAACACCCTAGGTGTTAATAAAAATTAAAAATTGATCATGAGCATCATAAACTTAATCACCAAGCATTAGGGCATAATGCATTTCATGGTGTTGATAATTTTTGCATAATCCCATGCTTTGCCATGTTATGATAAACCTGATTTAAGGTGTTAATCATGAGTTAAAATGCTAATCAGTTAATTTGTCTTATACTAAAGTGTATCATGACATGATTGGTAGTGATGTCTAATAAACATTAGTGTAGCTTAATGATGATAATTAAGCTAAATGTGTTTATTAATTAACTTTGATTTAAAACACTAATTCTTCCTGAGCTCAAATTATGAGATTATGATTTGAATCAAGAAATTAGAGTTTGAAACGTGTTCAAAATGGAGAATTTTAATTTGTCTTCTCCACTCTCCTTCTACATTCATGTGCTTGCCACCTTTTTTCTTCTTGCACTTTCTCATGCCACCTATCTCGATCTCCATGTGTCATGGTTCTTGTCCCTTCTTGCATTTTCTCCATGCCACCTCTCTTTCCATGTGTCATGGTATGATTAATTGAAGTGGAGAAATCAAATTTTTCCTCTCTTACTTCCCATTCCTATATATATGTCTCTTGCTCTCCATTGAAAAGTAAAGACCAAGCAAGAAAGTAGTAGGCAGCCGTCACCCCAACTCCATTCCCTGCCAGTGCTGCTCCTCCCTTGCTCCTTCATCAAGCCGGCCATTACTTCCCTTTCCTCACACTGCTGCCCTGGCCGAGCACAGCAGTTCTTGTAAGTGATTATTTCCATGTAGTAAACCAAGTTTTCTATGGATGAGCTGAATATAAAAGTTGTAGTTAACTTCCATATCTTGCTTGTCCTAGAATTTTATGATTTTAGGCCTGATAGTTTAAGAGTTATAGATTTTACAATTTTCCTGATTAGTTTTTCGCTTGTTTTCTGACCAAATTTGATAGAAGATGCTTTTTGAGCTATTTAACTTATGAATCATCTTTTGGTAATAAATAGGAAGTTATAGCACTTTTCATAAACTTTTTATAATGTTAAGGATCATTACTTTTGAACATATAGAACTCTAGTTATAGCTGTTTAAAGTTAGATGTTAGATTCTGTCCAAATCTGGACAGAATATTTCTTTGCGCTATATGACCCTGTTAACTATAGAATCAGCTCTAGAAAATATAAGAAAGTTGGAGATAATTTTTTACGCTTTTTAGAAAGTCTTGAATCACTTTTGTCAGATATCTAGATCTCCAGTTATGATTATTGAAAGTAGCTGCTGTGCTGCTACCTTAAAACTGTATGTATCCAGAGTTAGTTGTTCAGCTCTTTCTTGCTTTCTAGTGCCTAGCTAATTCTCTAATAGGCTTGTGTGATTTTTGGTATTCAGTGAAGACCATGAATCACTACCACCCCACTGATTCATGGCAACATCATGTTTAGTTAAATAAAAGTTTAATCTTGCTCTATGCTAATCAAATAAATAAAACTTACTAGTAATGATGAAACATTAAATATGAAACTCTAAGTACAACTTTACCGTGAAGGAAAATTGTACTCAAGTTAATTATGTAATTAGGCTTGTTATCAAATATGTGTGTGCATCATAAATCATGTTTGATTCTTCATTTCATTCGGAGATGTATATATAGTTGCATTCAATTAATAAACATGCTTGGTGAATAATAAAACTTGTGTTGCACCACGAAGAAAAGTTGTACTCAACTTTCTTTAGTTTATATGTTTTGCATTATGCATTATGTGAGGCATGTCATTAAGCATGCATCGTTTCATTTACATATAGTTCACGTAAGAGCGGAGGTTCCTATTGATCAAGCTTCGAAGAAGGTCCAGGTTATCCAACCCCGACGAGGTGAATCCATCGGAGGTGTCGATGTCAAGATTAACAACTAACCTTCCCTGCAACGCAGGCAAGCCCCGGAGCATAAACCCTTCTCTAAATTGTGTTTTGAGAATTACACACTTGCTTATGGTTTTATGCATTAGTTAAAGAAATCGTATGGTTATAAACCTCTTGATGCATCACTTACCTCATCCTTGCTACTTACCCAAATACCCTTTTAAATATTTATATATTAGTAATGCTTAGCCATGCTTAATGAATAATTTAGAGTGATGATGATCGTCATTCGCAATGATGCTTTACTCAGGATTTATCCTAAGGGGTGATAACCCCATCACTGGTACCTCTCTTAGGTACAAGTTAAAAGTGCCATGGTGAAAGAATAAATCGAGACCGGACGGATGGCTTGCACTGTGTGTTGATCAGTGTAGTGCTCCGTCTGTGTCGATTAAGGACCGTTCGTTGTAGACTTGATATGTGAGCGAGACTTTGCAGTACTGGCCACATACTCCGGGAAGCCTGTGTATCCTGGCTAATCTGGTTTGGAAATGGATACTCACGCACTGGGAGTGGAGAGATGGCGGGAGTATCCTAATACCCACCTTACGAATCCGCCCGTGGTGCAGGGTAATGGCAGTGGAGTACTGTGCTCTCGGGTGGCGTGAACCCAATTCCTCTCAGAGGATCCAGGAGAGAGGTTGATATATGCAAGGCTCGAACCTACATATATCGTGTGGTTTGGGAATCCCCAGCTGGGTTATTAATCGGTTCGAATCGTCATTGCTCCTCGGTTATGGAGACTCGTTCCGCTGCCCTACATCGTAGTTAGCAAATGGAACTTGATGATGGCAATGAAAAGGATATGGAATGTGAACTTATTCTAATGTTTGATTTAGCACAGGTGATAATATTAGATTTGATAATAATCAAGTAAAGTTAAAACCTGAGAATAAGGATCAACTTCTAGCAGCTTTTTCGCAAAAGCATTCTCTGGTTTCTGGCCCAGAAAACCCATTAAGCCAGCATGCCCTTGTTTTCCCTCTCTGTCGGGTAAGACTTGTTGAGTATCCTCATGTACTCAGGGTCTGTTAAACCCCTGTTGCAGGTGCTGACTTGAGTTGCAGAACTAGGTCATGTCGGTGGGCTTGACGTGATCTGGTAATTCCTCTCTCCTAGGTGTTTCACCTAAGTTGCTTCTGTAGTCCTATCTCACTTCCGGAATTTAAGTTAAGTATTTCTTAAGTAAATGTTAATTATGTTGTAAACTATTATTGTAAAATTTTCCACACTCTGATATAAATATTTGATATCAACTGTTGTAATGTTGTGGTTCCTCCTGTATTGATTCTGGATGGAGGGTGTTTCGGGTTTCCCCGAAGCCAACCGGCAGACCACCGGAGTTATCGGATTCCCGTGCACAACCGTCGGAGACCTTTAGGGCACGGATAGGTGCCTGTGGGCCCTATAGTTCGGGCGGTTCTGTTACAATGAAAAGGGTGAAATAATCTACCCCACAGAATTGACCAGTTGATGCAAGGTTAAAAGAACGTCAAAGGAAACACAAAATACATACACAAGAATGGAGTGAAACAAGAAAAACCTGTCTTTCATCATTTGGCGGGAAAGTAGGATATGGAACAAAAAAAAATACATGTACAAGAGTGTGTTATAGCCAGAGATATCAGTGTACAAACATATATTCCGAACAAAACTGGATGCCAAATACACTAATAATTGGCAGTCTCTTCCTACTTATATTTGGCTGTCATCCAGTGTAAGTGGCAAATGCATAATAAATTAGCTACTCTCAATTGGGGAACAAAATACTCAATCGTCAGAAGTGGTGAATCATCATAGACTGAACTTGATCAGGGAAGAGATGGTAAAACACTGCTTTCTCATAATAGAAATAATAATATGCTTACGTGAAAATCAAGAGTAGTGAGACCTGGAAGCTGTTTGTCAATTCTTCTGAAAACATGGTAATACAAATCCCAGGCGTAAAGAATATAGTTGTCATCCTTAGATGCATTATCAACACACGCTATCAAAATGGCAAGTTTTTATGTAGCTTAGTTAGCCCAGCATCCTCTCCTGTAGCCCAATATTTCAAACAGCATTCATGAGCTTCCAGTAATCCATGTCCATAAACCTGAACATGTTCTTAATAAACATTAGTTACAAAATGTGTTGTAGAATAAATCCATTTCAAATATATGAAATTAAGCATTGCTACTTCAATGAGATACAGCATGACCTACTGTTACAAAATCAAAACAGATTGAGCTGCTAACATATACCGAATATATAATTTTTCATGAAAACAATATTTGAATGAAGGCATTTTCTTTAATGTCAAGCAAGCAAGCATGCACTGGACCGCCGTTTCCAAAGAGCATTAAAGCTAAAGCTTCACAAACCTGTGTACCTTCAAATGATGGAAGCGTGTTGTGTCCCTTACAACAACCTCCCTTCCATACAACCTTGAAATCAATTTAATTGCGTTATGGCAGTCCAACACATCCTCAAAATTTTCACAATTCTTATCACAGTATTAGTTTCTGAACTCAAGTAATACAAAAGGGCTCCCTTTTACCTGAGACCTGAGACCTTCCCTCCCTGTCAACTTTAGTTTCCCGGAATCCACCGAGGAGGCGCATCATATCTGGAGAGGCATCTAAGTCTGGGCACACCATCACCATTAATTAGAGGAAAGAAAAGAAGCCAATACAGAGAAGAGTGGATCAGATTAGTAAGGAGATGGTCTCAAGGAAGTGATGGACGGATCACGGAAGAAGGACAGCCGACGGTCCTCGGCTCCCACCCCGAGTTCAAGGAGCGGGGACGGATCTCCTCCGTGCGCCCCTCGGCTCCGCCGTGCGCAGCAGCAGCGCACTGGGTGTCCGACACTAACTCTTTCTCGAAATCATCCAACGCATGTTCTCTTTTGTTGAAACCCTCATCAAAGCCTCAAACTTGCGAACATCCGCATTCAAAGGCCTCCTTCTCTGACGCCAGTGCTTCCCGCCGCGAGGGAACTGAGATGAGCTTATGCACCTCGGTCTCCAGTTCGTCGGCCTCCTCCTCCGGGGAGTCATCCGGGCTTTGGATTCATAGGTTCACTCGCGGCGGGAAGCACTCGAGGCACATAGAAGGCGGCCATGAATTCGGATACTCGCAAGTTTGAGGCTCCGACGAGGGCTTGGAAAACTTGAATGCCTCGGCAAGGAGCGGCGCCCCGGGCGGCGGCGGCAGGAAAAGAAAAGGCGGGGCGGCCGTGCGGTGGCGGAGCGAGGCGTGACCAGGTTAAAAGCGCGACTGTCGCGCAAATTGTCAGGCGACCCCAGCCCACCACGCGTCGAGCTTTGCGGCCGCCCACGGTGCGGTTCGCTACCCCCTGCTTCAGACATCTGGCCTCAGACATCCGGCCTCCAAGACAGCCTACGACGTCGACAAGGACCCACCCCAAATACCAAACTGACACAAATAAAAAAAGCACAACATTTTTTTTCAACGGCTATAAATTTTGAATACTTTACTTGTTTTCAATTCCGTCTTCACGGGTGCGTTCTACGTGATGAGACAAACAAAACTAGACCTCACTTACCTATATTACAAAAAAAAATTATTTTTTGGTACAATTTATGTGTAATTATGTACTAGAAGATTTATGAAAAGAGTTGCTACCCTGCTAATCCTAAAATATAATAAAAGTTTTACATTTTATTGTTACCATGGGCAATCTAAAAGAGAGTAGCAGACCAAAATAAGAAAATCTACAATCTGAAGGGGCAAATTATTAAAACAAATATTGCATAAGTTGTTAATTAAAGGGACGAGTTATTATACAATGCATTAAAAAATCAAGAAACATGACTTACTGCTAACTGGGAGGCATTTATTTTAAAAAATAAGGGTAACAAAATAAGAAAAGCTACAACCTGAGAGACAAAATATTAGAACATGCATCGCGTAAGTTGCCAACTACATTGGCTGAGTTATTATGTAACCCACTATATAAGCCGGGAAATATGACTAGCTGACAATTGGAGGGACATTTATAAAAAGACAAGAGCGACCTAAAATAAGATAAGCTACACCCTAAGAGACAAACTATTAGAAAATTATAGTTATTACACAACTAATATGCAGGATTTAGACATACATTCGAACCTAAAAGGGTGACTGAAAACTGAAACTAAATTTTTTTTAAAAAAAATAACTTGTCTATGTTTTGAAGAATGTAATTCTAGTAGCAATTTATATGTAACTATATGCTTGGAGATTTATAGAAAGAGTTGCTACCATGTAATACCAAAGATGCTATTTCAAAAATATAATAAATTTTTTACATGGTATGCACGTTGATTGTTACCATAGCCACATAATAATTTGTTATATAGTATTTACATAAATATACTAACCCTAAAAGAGAATAGCGGACCCAAACAAGACAAAACGCAAACTTGGAGGAGCAAATTATTAAAACAAACATTGCATAAGCTGCCAATTAGTGGAACAAGTTGTTATACGACACATTACAAAAAGTCAGAAAACATGACTTGTTGTCAACTGGGGCATTTTTTAAAAAAATAAAGAGAACAAAACAAGACAAGCTGCAACCTGGGGACAAATTATTAAAACAAGCATTGCAAAAGCTACCGGCTACAGGAGCAATTTATTATATAACCCACTATATAAGCCAAGAAATATGGCTACCTAGGAGACAAACTATTAGAGAAAACATTACATAAGGTGCTAACTTATAGATATAAGTTATTATACAATTAATATGCAGGAATGCATTTGAACCTAAAAGGACAACTAAGAACTGAAACTAAAAAGCTAGACTAAAAACTGGAACTAAACAAAATAAAAATTGAAAGTTAAAACATTAAAAAACCTCGTAGAACTGAAACTCAATGAAGTAACAAAAATAACAATAAATGAAACAAAAAACGAAACTGAAACTAAAAATAAAAATAAACTGAAAACTGAAACTAAAATATTAAAAAAAACTGAAAAAAAAAAAAAACCCTCAAAGAACTAAAACTAAATGGAACTGAAATTAAAAAATAATGCTAACTGAAAAAAAAAGAAAAAACTTATTTAATTGGAACTAAAAAAAAAAAAATTAAAAATTTAAGAGTTTAAAGTTGGAGAAGCTCCTTCCAAGAACCAGGTGCCACGTCGCTTGAAATAAAGCGCGCCGTCCGATTGTGCCCTTTGACGGTCTAGATTCAGCTCCTTCGATTCTTAGAGAAGCTGATTCTTGGTCTCCAATGCAGCTTCTTGTTCCGGCTTCTAGAATCGGATTCTTGTCGGAGACCGCTTCTCGCGCTTCTCACTGGCTTCTCCCGCTTCTACTCTACTGCTCCCGTTTGTCGTCGGAATCCGCGGAAACAAATATAAACCCGGCTTCCGCTTCTCCTTACAGAAAAAAAAAAACGTCTTCTCTCCCACGCTCGACTTCTCCCGAAGCGCCGCCTCCGCCTCCGCGTCCGTCGCCCCCGCCTTTGCCCCCACCCTGGCCGCCCTCCGGCACGACGGCCGGCCGCGCAGCCCACGTCTCACCTCTCTCTCTCTCTTTCCCTCTCCCTCTCCCTCTCCTTCTCTATCTCCCGCGGTGGGTCGGCGCAGCAGCGCGCCGGTGGCCTTCCCCGGCCACGGATCGGCGCCGCCGGGCCCCACCGGTGGCGGCCGGCGTGGCTTCCCCTCGGCGCTGCCTCCTCCCGCGCGAAGACGCTCCCAACCTGTGGCGCGTCGCTACAGGAAACCCTAGCCCTGTGCTACAGGTCGCGGCCTGCTGAACGCAAGCGGGGCGATATGGCGCCGCCGCCCAGCACGACGCGGCGCGGACCTCCCGCTCTCCACGCGCGGCCTCCTGCAGGCGTCCAGTGGGGCCGCACAGTGGTGCGGTGCGGGTGGCCCGGCGCGGGTGGCACGGCGGCATGCCGCCGGCGTCGCGAGCAGGTCCCGGCGGTGGCCGTCGGCGCGGGCACCATCCTGACACGGCTCCCTCCGGCCGGTCCGCGTCTGTTCTTGTGTTCCACAAAACCCTAGCTGCCTATGCTCGAGAAGGTGGCGGCGGTGGCTCAGCTTGGCTGCGCGGTAAGTCGGTGCCTCACCCTCTTCTTCTCCTTCTCCGTCTCATGGCTCCTTCTCAAGATCCTCTCTCACCCCATCTTCCCCTCTGCGCAGGTGATTGAGCGAGAGATGGTGGAAGCTCGCGGAGCACGCACGGCGCCCGTCACACAGACCAGGCTACAGATGCCCGTCCCCGTCGCTGAGGGTTTCCCTTCGCATCTCTGTTCTGGTGACAGAATAAGGACGATGGGGGCCTCTCTCTGGATCATCCTCTTTGATCCAGCATCTTGAGACAGTACGAGATTCAGATTCATGATCAATTGTTTCCCAATTTCCAGATATGAATTTTATCTTCTTCTATGATTTTCGGACATATTCTAGCGATTGTTCGTTCTTCAGTTTTGCCTGCGATTTTGGGTGGGGTTTTCAGGGGAAAACTGCGCTACCATATGCTTTATCAAACCTTAGATGTTCCCCAGCCAAATACCTCATTCAAACAGCACAAATTTGGATTTCCAAAAAATTACTGCTTCCTTTTTTGGGGCTCTGTCGTTTCTCTGAAATTGTGTAAAAGGCTCCATCTTTTCAGGGACTTGCAGTTCCACTGGTTTCACAATGATGTGAATTGTGAAGACTCAACAGGCTGCAGTACTAAATAATTTCCGTTCCTAAAATGATGTTGTCGCATTTCCTCCTAATGTTTGTCTTTGTTAATTACCAGCTCCAAGGGAAATACAATAAGTTCTTAGTGCTAGATAGGAACTGATGTATATTGGGTTCCTGAGAACACCTTCCGACTAGGCTACTACATTACCACTTGGTTGTGTTTTTTTTGCAAACACAAATGGCTAAGTTGACTAAAAACATTAGATCTTCTCTCACATCGCAGCTCACTGAACATCCTGCTCCTATGCGATCTGCTGTACAAAATACAATACTGCAGAAACCTATATCACCAGCTGAAGTTCTTGTCAGTTGCCTTATGCTAATTGAACTCTTGTCATACTGTAACAAATTTAACATTTCCGCAGCTCAGCGGCATGCCAGTCGCGTTGCCTGGTCTGGTAGGTCTGCATACACGATGATAAGAGGTCATACATGTTCATTTCAGCCAACCTAGAGGTGCCATCGTAGTTGAATTTTCTATTATACTACTTTTAGAACTAATATTTGGAGTGCAATATAGCTACTGAATTAAGCTACTTCTACAATAGAAGTGCTACACACATTTAGTGCTATCTTGGTTATGTTACTTTAATAGCTTTTGCACACATCAGTTGCCTCCTTATAGTCAGAGACCTGGTTATAAAACCTGTTTTAATATTATTGGCGCATAATTGCATTAATAGGTGGATGGGCAGGAAAATCTCGCTAAGTCATTTTATTTCTTTGTAATGCCTAAAAGGTTACACATTCTGGTCAGTTGGACCATGATAATTTCTAAATGGACTAACAAGCTATTTTGGAAGTTTCAATTCCTCGATTTTTTTTTTTTTTTTGAGAGGTCAGTTTAGAGTAACCAACTTTTTGAACCAAATCGTCTTTAGCATTAGAGTACCATGTACTTAACCATAACCAGTTCATTTATTGCTTAATTATTTTGCATGTGACTGAATATTTTAGAAAGCTGGCAGCACCACTGTCTGTTAAAATCTATCTAGCCTATTTTTCCATAGCAATTAAACTATTAAGATCCATTTATAGTGCCTACAAGGTTATACACTTTTAGTCTATTGGATCCTGATAATTTGATTCGTTTAATCTAATGATCAGGATAAGTTTATGAGCACAATTGCTTTCCTTAGTTACTGCATGGCATGTGCCATTTTCTTGGTTTGCTGATGCCAGGTATTACTGTGTTCCAACAGGAAAATATTTCTTAGATAAACTATGCTCTTGGTCACAGCATGCTGCTGCAGTGCGGGCTTGGTTCGGTCATACATATTGTGAAGCTGAAGTTGCAGGTTCAGTTTAACCTTCAAATCTGCACCCATCAAAAACTTCAAATCAAAATTATTATGCGTGTGTCCTCTCCTATATATAGATAGATTCTATGGCTCCATACAGTTCCTATGTTAGATTCATGCATAGACAGCGTATATGACATTGTCTAGGCAAATGTTACATACCTCTCTAAACATTTCAGCATTTCATATATCCACTTTGGAGGATTCTGTTGTACTTCATTTTTATCTAATGTAGGTTATTGCTAAGTTTGAGAAAAATAAATTTAATTTCCAGACCACCGTTTCATGATTCATTGCTTGATGCAAATATACTTATTGCAGATAAGAGAAATTGCACCTGTTGTTTCATGGTTTCATATCATTAGGTAAAAATCTATCGTACACTCTGTTATTTTCTTTTATCAGTCAGTATGAAACTTATGAATTAAACTATCATGGGCTATTTTACAACAAAGACGAACTGCTTCTTTACATTGCTGCGAGAGGATTTGATTAATTTTTGAATTTGTAATGCCACCATGATGATTTTCAGTTCTGTAATTCAGTGTTGCATAGCCTGTATAATCTTTTTTTTGTTTATTATTCAGGTGTTGAATTTGTATGCACCACGACCTTTCGTAAACCATAGGATACAAAAAAAGTATTGTAATCTTTGAAGAATTCTAGGTGTCTAAACATGTTACTGTTAATCATTAGATTACACAAAAGGATTGAAATTGATCTTTTCTTGTGTAGATTACAATCTATGCTGCTACTTAGCTAGCACCGAAATAAATAGAGCTAC
Organism: Chrysopogon serrulatus; assembly: GCA_015844335.1. Classification (NCBI taxonomy): domain Eukaryota; kingdom Viridiplantae; phylum Streptophyta; class Magnoliopsida; order Poales; family Poaceae; genus Chrysopogon; species Chrysopogon serrulatus. Next base: position 110,788 of record JADLZL010007316.1, read on the forward strand.
AAGGCATCAGGGTATAATCTTTTTTTGTTTATTATTCAGGTCAGTGCTATTTTAAATTTTCCTTATCAAACTGTGTTCTTGGTCAGTGATTACTGCAATAAAAAAGACCAAAGGGAATTACAATTTTAACATTTGATTGTGCAGCATACATAGTCTGCTGCAGAGGGAACACCAAAGTAAATGAAACTAAAGGGTATCAAGGCATAGCAGTCTTTGCTTAATACACATGTCAATAATCTTTTAAACATTTTATACTTATCAAATGTGCTCTTCATACTTAGTGATGCTATGACTAAAATGTTCCTGCTGGAAGGTGCACTGCAGGTTCTGGATTTTCCCTTTTCCCCCTTATGTTGTTGATTGTTGCAACTTATCACTTATCCGGTCCACTTAGTTCATCACACTTTTCTTTCGTTATAGTAGTAAGAATAGAGAGAATACATGGCTGTTGGACATGTGTACATATTTTCTTCATGGTTCCAAATAATTAGTCCATCTCATCAGAGCAGAGCTGCTAGCTGAAATATATGGGGTCAAGGTATGGGTGACTCCTCTTTGTTCTTTATTTTCTCTATTTGCAAAACTATATTTCATAGTACTTTATGCTACCTATTAATTAGTACCTGTTCGATTATTATATTCTGTGATTCCCATGCCTTTTTTATGTACCTTCAGATTTCTCTTTAGAGATTTTACTGCTACAGTTGGCATATATTTCGATACTATATGAGACTACGTTTTTTCCCCTCTCAATGCCATGTCCTACATTGGTACCTCATTATCATAATAAATATCCTATAATCAAACATGGTGAAGACTGATGCAAACGTATTTTCCACAATATAGCCATACTATTTAAGTTCTATTCTGCTTGCAAGCCTTAGACAATGAATTAAGAATGTTCTTTCATTCTTAATTACTAAGCTTTAGTCAGCCACCATCCAAAAATGGTTGAGCAAGCAGTTGCTAAATCAGTCTTAGGCAACGTAACCTTTACTGTTTAGATTGGTGACCCTCCTCGGCAAACAGCCTGGTGCACGCTCAAGCAACCTGCCCTGCAGCAATCCTAGCAGGAAGCTGCAGGTCATTTTTATGCAGTTACATTCCTCAAACCTACTTTTGGTTCCTAGGTTCAGCAAAGCTATTTGCGGCATATCATACACTTGACATATGCGAGTAATTATTTATTAGCAAATTATTTAGTTTACAAAATTAAAAGGATATTATTGGATTTTTCATCTCGAGATACTGTCATCTTGCAGGAAAACATTGATATCATTACACTGCTTCTTATCGACTCAACTACCAATTTCGTCGACGAAAGTAATACAGCAAATGCTGCTTCAGCACTTATGGCCCGCCTTTCACCATGATCCAAGATCCTTGATTATCCATTTAATTTGTGACATTCCACTGTATTTTCCATGTATCGTATCTGCAGTGCCTATTTAAAATTCTTTTGCGGTGCCTACTTGGAATTTGAACTATTATTTCCTGCTGCTGTATACATGCTTCATTATCACTCCTGGACTGATGAAGAGGCAGCCGTTCTTGTGCCTGGCTGGGGATATGATTAGCATTAATCACATATTATTTTTGCCATTCCAAAAAAAAGTACCTTTCTAATACACCGCCCAGCGCGCAGGAGCGCGCTTTGCTACTAGTAATACTCAAAGTGGGCTACGTTTCCTGCCTCTCGTACGTGGGCAAGGCAGGCCAGGCCGTACGACTTCCACTAAAAAATACGCGAGTAATAGAAAATGGCCAGGCAAGTAGCACACAAGTTGGACCAGCGAGTCATGGGCCAGGAGAGTCGCGAGAGCGGGCCTAGGAGTCATGCGGACGCACACAGCAGGCCAGGACAGTCGCGCGCTCCAACGGGAGCACGACTGCACGCGCGTTAACTTTTACGATATAATTTACAGTGGGCTACCGTATATTGTTGGGCCGACGTGGAGCCCAGTAACCGCACGCAAGGGCAGGATCCAAGATCAAGCTAAGCCCATGTACTGTGAGCATTACTGGTAGCCCAGTAACTCGTGAGATTATCAAAAAGAATTTATATATAACTCAAGTGAGATGGATCTCCCCTCAATGCAGAGGCTTCGCCGTACCGGTTACACATGAAAACATCACGGCAATCAACCTAAACAATGTTACTGGGAAGATTAGCATACTGCCAAAAAAAATGAAAATAAGGCATTAAAAAAAATTGAAAGTAAGAGGAGAATCAAACCTTCCCTCCAAACGAGAGAAGCAGCGGTAACGAACTTCATAGGATAATAACACAATGTGTCACGACGATACAACAGCATAAAAAAATGACTACATTTCTTTTCTTTCCTGCAGGGTAAATGGGTAGTACTCCCTCCATCCCAAATTATAAGACATTTTAAGAATCTTAGAGAGTCAAACTTTTTTTAAGTTTAACTAAAATTATAGAACAAACCACAAATATTTATGACATCAAATAGGTATATGATGAAAATATAACTAATAAAGAATCTAATGACACTTAGTTGGTGTCATAAGTATTATTATTTTTTATTATATAAATTTGGTCAAACTTGAAAAACTTTGATTCTCCAAGATTCTTGGAATGCCTTATAATTTGGGATGAAGGGAGTATTTGCATTGCTAATGTCATTATCCGGTACAAGCAGATAAAATGGAAAATTCGGTTCTCCCTCGGTTCAAGTTTTCCGTTTCCAACTTACAAAAGATTGTTATTATCAGTCAATAGCGGCAGTGAAAGAATACAATACCCTGTTTTTCTTTTTTTCCTGAGCAAGCGTTCAACAACAGTTAGGGTTAGCAGCCCGTCTCTCATACTTAATTACTGCTTCTTTTTTAGACTATTTTCGGCTGAGTAACTTGGACATACTTTGGTTTGGTCCGTATCCGTAGTTGTGCCAGTAGTGTTTCCTATCTTTGATCCTATCTTAGTATCTTATAAGTCAGGCATATGAGCATATACCCTTGTATCTCCATCATCAGTTTATCAATCTGTTGCGTGAATTATCTGGAAGAGCTCCAGTCATCAGTACCCACTCCTTAGATCCAAAAATGCAAACAGTAAGTTGTACTGAGTACTGCCTCTGACAGTTTCGTCTAGTAAAAAGTCAAGTATCAGCTTCCCAATTCAAAGCACAGTCCCCATTGATCGCTTTACCTAAAATTCCTTTGGATAGCCGTGAGCCATCACCAGTTTTTCAGATTAAACTGCAAGCTGCACTGTGTCGTGATGAATGATTCTAATGAACTGCTTCTTTCTTCTTGCATTGGCTGCATCTGGAAGAACCGAGCATTGCATTCCCCAGTCCGTATCCACTTATATAAGTCTAGACTAGAATGTTGTTTTGCTCTCCCTGTCTTGCCGATACAAAGACCACAACAGTAGTGTGGACAGAAATGTCGCAAGCCTAAGCGCGTACTCCAATCCTGCAGACTATTCAGAGCCACCGAAAGAGAGCCAGTAAATGCATCAAGCCAAGATGGTGTTTTCTGTCCATTAATATCGCCAGTAAATATCATTGACTGGGTCAGCAAGGCTGGGTGTCTCCCTCAAAATTATGGCATTGGCCATATCATCCATTCATTCTTCATCTGCTGACCAGCCCTGTAAATAGATAGCACGAGGTTTTTTTAGCACAGCACGGTGTATAAGAATCCATATATAACAAATATATAAAAGGAAAAAATGAAAGGTGAATTGAATTGAATTTTTTTTTTTGAAATAAAGGCAGGAGCTCTGCCGCTCAATTAAGACGAAAGAATTTATATACAATAAGGTTAGCCAAACGAGATGCCCACTGAGCACCCGAGTGTCTAACCACCCCACGCGACGCAGCTGAGCCCAAACACGACACACACTGCCGAATGTCATCGTTGCCGAGCATGGAAGAACCAGCAGCTCCGATTACCAATGGGCAGGCCACCCACAAGCCACCAACCAAGTCCAAGCCATGAGGCCCACAACCGGTCATCGTTGCCAAGCTCAATCTAGAGCAGCTCCGACTTCCGGTCACAACCCCACACCTCGCCCCCAGCAGACGTAGATCCTCCCTAGCGCCCGGACACGAAGAAGGGGCTTGTCGCGTGTCATCGTTGCCAAGCCGCAACCCCGATGCAGCAGCTCCGACTTCACGTTGCAAGAACCGCCTTCATGTGTCCATTGGGCACTAGGAAGCGCGATCGCCGAGGGAGACATCGAAGCTGCGACGACAATCCAAATGCAACGCCTTCGGGGGAAGGGAGTGAGCGCCGATAAGCGCCATCGTCGCCGTCCACGGAGGACTAGGTTTTCACCTTTGATCAAAGTGCTAGAGGGAACACAACGCCCCCGGCAGGGGAAAGCGGGCGCTGCCCCGCGTCGCCAAGGCTTTCGCCCGAGAATCCTCTAGCACGTCCGTCGGGCCAAGAAGCTGGACCTCGATCCCGCCGGCACCACCCTTGTCATTGTCCCGGCACCCCATAGAAGCCCCTTCGGAGGGGCCTCGACGCGCCCGGTCAGCTGCACGGCCGCATACCGCGTCGGCCGCCACCCCCTCCGTCGAGGCACCCGAAAGAGTAGGACCTGACTCCACCACTGCTCGCGTCACGTGCCGCTCGTCGAGGTTGTCGCCAACCGCCGCCGCCCGGCGGCACTCGCCACCGTTGCGCTGATGCACGCCACCAGCGACCATAGGACGCATGCCCCCACCAACATGGGCGCGCCCCATGCTTGCCTCCGTCCCCGCCCGGGCTGCCAAACCCTGGCCGGCCGGCCAAGCAAATCCGCGCCACGGCCGACTCGGCCGGCTGGCGTGCAGCCGCCAGGCCTGCTTGGGAATGGGGGACGGACGAAGGAGGAGGTCTGCCGCCGCCACCGCCTCTCTTGCTGAGCTCCAAGAGTCGCCCGGCCGTTACGCCTCTTCCTACTGGGCAAGCCGGATCCGTACTTTGGACACCGGATGTGGATGCCAAGGCACGAATCGACCGCCCGGGACAGCCTGGGCCGGCGCACCGAAAAGAGGCAGAGGCTTTACTAAAGAAAAGAGCCTAGCAGAAAAGGAGAATTCTAAAACCACGATAGATGGAACATGTTGGTTGAATAACAGCCACTGACACCCTTTTCAAAAAAGCATAAATAGGGCCAACAAGAGAGACCACAAAGCCAATACCCCGATTCTTTGTGCAACAGAAAAACCAGCAAGTTAGCCATGCCACCACTTGGTCCTACCCTGGTGATGCTTTTCTCCTTAGCCTCTCAAGCCATCTCATGCACCAAGCATGAGAGCAACTCCCTCCTCCAGTTCCTCACAGGGCTTTCTCAGGACAGTGGCCTTAACAAGTCATGGCAAAACAGCACTGATTGCTGCACATGGGAAGGGATAGGCTGCAATCTAGACAAGACGGTCACCGATATCTTCTTGGCTTCTAGGAGCCTTGAAGGGTTCATCTCACCAGTCCTTGGCAATCTCAATGGCCTGTTACACCTCAACCTATCCTACAATTTGTTGTCTGGTGACCTACCTATAGAATTGTTGTTGTCCAGTAGTATCATCATCCTTGATGTTAGCTTCAACCAACTTAGTGGAGGACTGCAAGAGCTGACATCTTCAATCAGTCACCGGCCTCTCAAGGTACTGAATATCTCGAGCAACTTGTTTTCAGGGCGCTTACCTTCAATAACATGGGAGGCGACGAAGAGTTTGGCTGTGCTGAACGCAAGCAACAACAGCTTTATGGGGCAGATACCAAGTTCCTTTTGTGTCAGCACACCATACTTAGCTGTGCTTGAACTAAGCTACAACCAATTCAGTGGAAGTATCCCACCAGGGATTGGCAATTGCTCCATGCTGAAATATCACAGCGCCGGATACAACCACCTTAGTGGGACTCTACCAGATGAACTCTTCAATATTAACATGTTGGAGCACCTCTCTTTTCGAAATAACAATTTAGAAGGATCGCTCCATGCCATCAGCAAGCTCACAGATCTGGTCACTCTTGATTTTAGAGGGAACGAATTACATGGCAATATCCCAGATTCTATTCGTGAGCTCAAGAGGTTAGAGGAGATCCATTTGGATGAAAACAACAAGTCTGGGGACCTGCCGCCAACTCTGGGGAGCTGCACAAGCCTCATTGTTCAGTGGAGAGCTTACCAGGGTCAACTTCTCCATGCTGCTCAATCTAATAACTTTGGACCTTGTATGGAACAACTTTTCAGGAACAATTCCAGAAAGCATCTATTCATGCAGCAAGCTAATTGCACTGCGGCTAGGGGGAAATAAGTTCCATGGTCGGGTTGTCGAGAAGCAATTGTCAGTCTCAAATCCCTTTCATTCCTATCAATTGGTAACGGCTCCCTTACAAATATCACAAGTGCGCTTCAGATCCTTAGCAGTTGCAGGAACCTAACCACCTTGTTGATTGGGTACAACTTCATGGGCAAGGCCATGCCAGATGATAATAAAATTGAGGGTTTCAATAGTCTTCGGGTTCTTGCCATAAATAGTTGTTCATTACATGGAAAGATACCCACTTGGCTATTGAAGCTCACAAATCTGGAGATGTTAATATTATTTGAAAATCAACTAATTGGATCAACAGGCTAAACTTCCTCTTCCATATAGACGTATCAAACAATAGCCTAACAGGGGAGATTCCAACAGCCTTAATGGAGATACCCATGCTAAAACCAGAACAGATTGCACTAAAGGTCTTTGAACTCTCTGTTTACGATAGAGAACTTCAGTATAGAATGCCCGGTGCTTTCCCTAAAGCACTGAGACTAGGCAGCAACAATCTCGCTGGTGCAATCCCCCCAGAGATCGGTGAGTTGAAAGGGCTCGCTTTGCTCGATTTGAGCTCCAACAAGTTATATGGAGAGATTCCACAATCGATATGCAACCTTACAAGCCTGCAGACACTAGACTTGTCCAGCAACAGTTTCACAGGTGCAATTCCTGCCTCATTGAACAAACTACACTTTCTTTCTGCATTCAACGTTTCGAGCAATGACCTGGAAGGGCCTATTCCAACTGGGGGCCAATTTGATACATTTGATAATTCTAGCTATGCTGGTAACCCGAAGCTGTGTGGACCTTTTCTCGGTTACGACTGCAATTCATCTGAACAGTTCCTCCTCTCTCCAGGTTCTCCAGAAACAAATGCAGTTACAAGGTCAGCTTTGCCATTGGATTCAGTGTGTTCTTAGGAGTTGGAGTGATGTTAGATCAGGTTGTGTTACCTAGGATTTAGCTGTGTAGTATATGCCAACAAAATAAAAGATACTTTATGAAAAGAGACCCAAATCCCTATGACATAAAAACAAATTATAGTGAATTGTACAGAAAAAATATGTAAATTATTATACTGAGTGTAGGAGCTTGTTTGGATGCTTTGCAACTCAAGTTGCTAAAACAATATTCAGATACTCCCTCCGTATAGGAAATAGAAGTCGTTTTAGACAAGGTTTGGGTCAAACATTGGGAACATAAATCATGAATAACTTTAAAGTTGTTAAGTTTAGAAATGTGAAAAGCATATGAATAGATTTGTCTTGAAAAATACTTTCATAAAAGCATAAATATATCACTTTGTGATGAATATTTTTATAAAAATATGAAGTCAAAGTTGTACTTTGGAGACCGTGTCGTTGTCCTAAACGACTTCTATTTCCTATACGGAGGGAGTACATGGGGAAAAAGGTCCAAAATCCAGCTTAACCTTTAAGTCAAAAACTACTGTCCTAGTGTTTCAGCGAGGATGCCAATTAAGTCAGAACAAAATAATGACGTGCGCTTCGAATTACCAGGATCTTGGAAGCAGCGTAGGCATGAACATTCAATTCTTAAATAAGCAAGGGAATCGAACAGATGAGACTATAAGGCAGCTCTTATCTGAAAGGCCTTGGCTATCACAAAGCCTCGGCAGCACCTACCTTTGAAGGGCATTGGACGTAAGATCCCCTAGCCTCCGGCAACCACCACACCCCAGAGCGCGAGGGCGCATAGGTGCACGGCGCCACCGCCCGCCGGCGCTCAGGGTCGCGTCGCCTCGCCGCATGTGCACAGGTGCCGCGCTGTTCGCGAGCCAAGGCACGATTGGGCCTTTTTTTTTATAGCATGACTGGGCCATTTGGGCATGGCCCGGCGGATCGAGTTGCATTGGTTGATATTTCCGGGCCGGAAGGACATAACGAGCCAGTACTTGATTGGCTGGGCTGGGCCAGTGTCAGTGTTGGCGTGAATGCTATGTGGAAAAATCTGATTTTCCACCTCCCCCTTAAATAAAGAGCTCTCAAAAAAATGAAGAGCTCAACTGTTCAAATCACCTCACTGCTCTGGTTTGGAATAGTTTTTAAGGAGGTTTTTATCTTTTTTCAGTTAAAAAATTGATAAATACTTGTTTTTAAACCACATAAAATGTATCTAAGCTTTTAAAAATTCTAGAAAAAAAAAAACCATTGATAGATTTGGGATACGAAGAATGCAAACAAAATATTTAGAGCTCATGAAAAAGTTCTAGATACTTCAAAAATAGATTTAGCCCCAGTAGAAAAAATCAAGAAAATTGGTGCACCGCAGGCTAATCTGCAATCTTACAAACCTGCAGGTGCTAGATTTATCCAACAACAATCTCACAGGTGAAATCCCTGCTGCATTGGAGAACCTGCACTTCCAGACTTCCTTTCCATATTCAACGTTGGCCTCGCCTCCGCCCTGCATCACCCCAACCGAGTGACGTGGAGGTCAAGATGGCAATGGGTACCCGAAACCCGAGTACCCGACGGATTTACCCGATAAAGATGCGGGTGTGGAATAGATTTTCTACCCGCGGATACAAATTTGGATGAAATCCTTTACCCATCGGGTATAGCGGGTACGGGTGTGGGTGCGTACCACCCATACCCGCGTACCGTGGGTAAAAAACCCACAGAAATAAGCAGCTATCTTCATCATTTTAGTCATATAGCCTAATAATTTAGCACAAATCCAATTAATTATTATATAAAGAGTCCGTTAGCTTGTTGCAATGATGCCATAATTTTTATATGAATATTTGCTGGTTTGTAACTTGCTAGAAGCTATTATTTTGACATGTGAATGTTTGTATTTATATATAAAAATTCAGGTGTATTATTAGGTGCGGGTTACCTGTCGGGTAAAAATTACCCGCGCGGGTGCGGGTGTGGAACGAATTCCTTACCCGTCCGTGGGTGCGGGTAACCCAACGGGTAAAATTTAATGGGTGCAGGTGCGGGTGGCCAATACCCATCAGGTACATACCCGTTGCCAAGTTGACGTGGAGGTGTTCGGAAAAAAAAGTAAAGTAGTAGAAGAGGATACAATTATTTCAAACCAGTGGTCGCTAAAATGAATGTCCAAGCATCAGCTAAAATGTTACCAGACTTATTTTCCTATAATGAAGTCAAATTAGTTACATTTCTTTTCACTGCGACATAATATTTGCATTTGCTAACTGCAGAGCCCTCCGTCCTCCATTGTTTTCCTGAAGGGGACGCGGAGATACAAATACCTCCCAGAAAAATTGGCAGCCTTTTCTATCTTTCAAGCAATAAACAAATATATCAGTCAACTGCTATAAGAACAGAACGGAAGTTAATTTGTACGTATGAATAAGAATAATTGCACCAAACATGAAGCAAGCAGGCCACGCTGGGTCAAGGATTAGCAACCCCTGTTTCATGTTAATCTACTCCTTTTGGATCTAGTGGAGAACACACACCTCAGGTCTCGGGAACTTGACAAGCACTCATATCTACCAACTATGCATGTTTCTCCTACATAAAAGTCAAACCAAGTACATGTCAAATTGCCAATGAATGGTGTCGTCAAAGATCCGGAATCAGCACCAGGGAAGTAAAAAAATTGCAAACTGTATTTTTCCAAACTCTGCAGCTAGTGAAAGAGGATATTAGTAAATGCAGCACGTCAAGATCCCATCTCTTCACCAAACTCCTTCTCCATGTCAAGATTGGATGCCTGGTCTCCCTCATATTGACTTTATTATCATTCAGTCAAGCAAGCCATGTATATACATATAGCACAATTATTGTTCAAACACCCTATGCGTTAACAAAAAATTTGTTCCTTTCCAAGTATTAGCTAATAGAACTTTCTAACCAATATATAAACAATGGAAAGTTTTCAAACCAAAAAAATGGTATATGTATATATTTACCAACATATTAACTTTGTGGAAGAAGGATATTACCCAGTGCAGAGACATGCTTTTCTCACAATTGAGCAGGTCCATCAATGTCAGGCCACAAGGCAATGGTATCATTAGTTTGCCTTTTTATACTGAATGACCAGCCCCTGCACCTACACAACCTTTTACAGTACCAGCACAGACAGCCCTGAATGCATAAATTAGACAAGTATTTGCTCCAAATATAGCCTTCAAGATAAGTGTCAAAAGTGTTATGAGAGAAATCATGAAGCCCATATGCCATTCTTCGTGCAATACCACCACCAAAAGATTTCCCATGCCACTACTTGGCACTGCCCTTGCGATTCTTCTCTCCTTAGTCCCTCCTGGCACTTCATGCACCGAGAAGGAGAGAAGTTCCTTGCTCCATTTCATCTCCAAGCTGTCCCAGGATGGTGGCTTAAGAAGTTCATGGGAGAACACCACGGATTGCTGCAACTGGGAAGGAATCACCTGCAGTTCAGAAAAGACAGTGACTGATGTCTTCTTGGCTTGTAGGAGCCTTGAAGGGCATGTCTCAGTGTCACCTGCAGTTCAGAAAAGACAGTGACTGATGTCTTCTTGGCTTGTAGGAGCCTTGAAGGGCATGTCTCAGTGTCCCTCGGCAACCTCACCGGCCTGCTGCGCCTCAACCTGCCCCACAACTCGTTGTATGGTGACCTACCGCTGGAGCTGGTTTTCTCCAGCAGCATTATTGTCCTTGATGTTAGCTCTAACAAACTCAATGGAAATCTGTGTGAGCTGCCTTCTTCAACCCCTGGCCAGCCTCTAGAGGTACTCAACATATCAAGCAATTTATTTACAAGGCAGTTCAGATCCACAGCATGGAAGGGGATGAAGAATCTGGTCGCACTCAACGCCAGCAACAACAGTTTTCCTGGGAAGATACCAATACATTTCTGTGACATATCTCCATCGTTCGTTCTACAACCATTTTACTGGCACAGTTCCCCAAGGGCTTGGTAATTGCACCATGTTGAAAGTACTCAAGGCTGGCCACAACAACCTCAGTGGGACACTACCGGATGAGTTGTTCAATGCTGCCTCATTGGAGTACCTGTCTTTTCGTAGCAATGCTTTACATGGTGCACTTGATGATGCACGCATAATGAACCTCAGGAACCTAGTTATGCTTGATCTTGGAGACAACAGCTTCACTGGCAGGATTCCGGATTCAATAGGCTGCCTCAAGATACTGAAGGAGCTGTATCTGGAGTACAATAACATGAATCGAGAGCTGCCAGCAACTCTAAGCAACTGCACGGATCTCACAACTATCAAACTCAAGAGCAACAATTTCAGTGGTGAACTCACCAAGGTCAATTTCTCCAACTTACCCAATCTAAGAACCTTAGATCTTATGCAGAACAACTTCAGTGGAACAATTACGGAAAGTATATACTCATGCCACAAACTGACTGCATTGCGTCTATCTTCAAATAATTTCCATGGACAGTTATCAAAGGGACTAGGCAATCTGAAGTCACTCTCCTTCCTTTCACTTACTGACAACGGTTTTACAAATTTAACAAATGTGCTTCAGATACTAAAGAGCTCCAAGAACCTCATCACTCTCCTTATTGGGATTAATTTCTTGCATGAGACCATTCCGGATAATGATGGAATTGATGGTTTTGAGAATCTTCAGGTTCTTTCCCTAAGTAGATGCTCACTTCTGGGGCAAATTCCACACTGGTTATCAAAGATCAGAAATTTGAAGATGTTATTTTTACATAACAATCAACTTTCCGGAACAATACCAGAGTGGATCAGCAGTCTAAACTTTCTGTTCTATGTAGACATATCAAATAATAATCTGACTGGATAAATTCCTACAGCCTTAACAAATATGCCAATGCTAAAATCAGAGAAGAATATAATACCTTTGGATCCGATAGTCTTTGAGGTACCAGTTATTGTAGATAAATCATTTCAGTACCTCACAGCTAATGCTTTTCCAAAAGTGCTCAATCTAGGAAACAATGAGTTTACTGGGATGATTCCTCCAGAGATCGGTCTCTTGAAAGAACTGCTTTCACTAAATGTGAGCTCCAACAAATTATATGGGGATATCCCTGAGTCAACTTGTAACCTCAAAAACTTGCTGGTGCTCGACTTATCAAGGAACCATCTAACCGGTACAATCCCATCCGCGCTGAACAATCTACACTTCCTTTCTAAATTCAATGTTTCTTTCAATGACCTCGAAGGACCTGTTCCAACTACAGGCCAGCTTAGTACGTTTACAAGTTCTAGCTTTAATGGCAACCCAAAGCTCTGTGGTCCTACACTCAATCGCCATTGCAGTTCAGCAGAGTTGGATCCAGGGGCCATTGTCTACAGCAAACCGTGTGGAAGCAAGGTCACCTTTGCCATTGCGTTTGGTGTTTTCTTCGGAGTAGGAGTGCTATATGATCAGATGGCATTATCCAGGTATATTGGTTAACTACCAACCATGGTGTGATGTCTGGTTCTCATTTCTACAATTTCAAACCAGTGGCACCAGGCCCTACAAGATCAACAGTTCTGGAATTAGGATCATTCAGTCAGTGTCATTGCTCAAAGAACTTGAGGGTTGAAGCAACTGTGGTTGGAGAAAAATCAGTGTTAAAGTAAAAAAAATAAATCTGATAATAGCTTTTCTTTTGAAAGGATGGCAAGAGATTTGCTGCACGTTTTGTTAGACGAAGAAAGGAAAAACAAGGGAATAAAGACAAAGCAGCCAAGCCAAAAAAAAAAAAAAAACTATGGGCTTCATCCCTGACACCGGGAGATCAGCACTAGCAGAAACCAAAAAAAAAAAATCACAAGGCCCGTTGGACACATATACAGCAGCTGAACAACCTCAAAGCATGAAAACAGGGAGAGAGAAAAAAAACTATAGCAGAAAACCAACCACAATTAAGTAAAGGCCTAGAAGGAGCAGATCAATCTCTGGATGGTTGTTCGTGTAACATAATGAAACTGTATTATTGAATAGCTTCTTTATTGTGATTACCAGACTAACCACTTCTCCTGGTTGTAAGGATTTGTGGAGAAAAGTCCTCCTATTTCATTCCTTCCAAACATGCCACCAAGAGTAAGCTATGATGCCGTCAAAGCCCTCCTCTGTGCTTTGTCGATCCAGGAACAACACTAGCACCAATACTTGTAAATGGGTCTCAATATTGGGTTAGGTTTTGCAATTGCACGCACCAAACCATCACTAGCGACCAGACTTCTCTGGTAAAGGTGCATCCTTGCAGAGGTGTGTGTGGATGTTTCAGGTTCAGCATGCCATCATTTTTGAAAGGTGAAACTAATTAAATTTTGATGAATCAGGAACTCAGGGGTCGATCTTCTGTACAGATAGTTGCTAGGGCCAGTCACCAGGACAGCTATACTATACACCTTGTAAGAAATATGTTGGTAGTTGAATGTATGGAGCTGTAATTCAACCCTGGGGTGCTTAAGAGATACTACAGAGTACTAGAAATGTGGTAACAGAATATATTTGCAACAACAGTACATCATGCCAATTGCCAACTAAACAAAAAATGCTGTAAACAACCAAAGATGTAACCAATGCAGCACCTGCCATATAGCTCAAGGATCTTCACAAGGGGTTACAAAATTAGCAGCGTAAACGCCAATCAGAATCAGTAATGTACGTATAATAATTTTTTTTAAAAAAAATACAGTCGTAAATTCCAAACTACAAGCGCACACGCGCCACGGCACCAGTTACAGTTACAGCCACCCGCGCGACAGCCACAAAACCTTCGCAGCACTTACCTCTAAAGCGCATACCCTCCGGTTTGCCATCCGGAGCCGAGAACTAAGGTTCCCTAGCCTGATAGCCTCCGGCCACCGCCGGCCGCCGGCGCGCAGGGTCTCGCCTCGCCGCATGTGCGAAGGCGGAAGGTGCCGTCGTTCAGCGAACCAGGGCCGCCGAGGACCGCAAAGGGTTTGGTAATTTTGGGCCGTCGTGTTGTTGATCTTATGGGCTGGGCCGTCGTGTTGTTGATTTTATGGGCTAGGCCGTGGTGTGTGCTGTGCGGGACTTTGGATGAGCTCAAAATCAAACTGTTGTCTTCTTGAGCGTCAATGATCGAGAGATTTGCACAGTTTCTTTTTTTTTTTTTGAAGAATCTGAGATTTGCACAGTGATTGAGACATGACTCATGTGAGTGATCTTTGCGCTCCTGCGTGTTCCATTCGAACCCAAAAAAAAAAATGTTGCAGTCTATATGTTCCCTTAAACTCTTCCCTGCCGTGCTTAGACCGGCCGTGTCATGTCGCGGTTTCAGCAACCCGGACCACTCTCCTGGTCCAAGGATTCGCCCGGCAGCCAAATCAGGCAGTGAACTAGAAGGGCTCGACATCCTCCAGGGCAACAGAATTGCCGTGGCCGGATGGCACGGACTCACACTCACACGACTGCAACAGAAACAAGAGGTCATCAGGCAGTGAGGGAGGGCGAGGTCTCTGTCTTTCTGGTATCAGGTGGCGTTGGACAACTGGAGAGCACAGCGAGCTCGGCACGGCAGCCAGCTGCATGAGCGTCGACTTATCCGGCAAATTCTTCAGAGTAATCGCCTTTCGATGGAGAGAGTGTCCTCCTCTTGCAGCATGCATATTCGTCCTTGATGTCTGCTTCAAGCCACCATCAACAGTCTAAGCGGCCGGGCACCTGCAAACTGAAGAACTCAGTATCAGACTGACTCATTGTGTACCCAAGAAGTGAAAACACCAGTAATGTAACCTTGACTTGACAGGCGGTGCTCGTACTAGCTAGCATGCAGTAACTGTTAGTCATAGTGTAAGTGTCAGCTGGAGTACACGAAAGATCAAGCCAAATGACTAGTGGGATCAATATACAGTTCAAATCAATACAAGGACGAGGACAGTAGTATGTAGGTAAACATTGCAAACCTTAGCATCCTGCGGAATCTCCAGAGCCAGTGAAAAGGCATCAAAGTGGAGATGGTATCATAGAAAATGGACAGATCTGTTGCAAATGGACGGATCAGTATATACATAGCACAATTTCTTCGACGATTTCAAAGCTTTTCCATAGAAACACATTTTTCTAGAGACTAACTCTCTGACAGATTTTATTGTCAATGCATAGACAGTGGCAGCGTTAAAGTAAAAAGAAAGACATAATCAAATACTATTGTTTTTTTCATTTTTGACAAAGTCTTTGTTATTGTCAAATACTATTGTTTTCATGTTTTGTCAGAGATAGTACTCTCTTGACAAATTTTATTGTCAAATACTATTGTTGACATATTCAAAGTCATCCACGATGTAGATGGGGACCTAACGGCTAACAGCATGACAGTGAATTCCAAGGACTACAAAGACTTTCAAGTGACTTGCATGCTCTGGCATGTTATATTGACAATATCATATTTGTTCAGTGTTTGAAGCATTGGGAGCTCTATGTATTTCCCACGCTAGGTTCTATATTTACTTCAGAGCCTGCAAACATCTGTGAGTACGAGAAGTGCGGATAGCGTGATTGAGAGAAACCTTTAAGCTAATAATAACCCATTCCCTTGCAACAACTCCAACAGCAAGATAGCCATGGCACAGGTTCATCCCGCCCTTGTGATGCTTCTCTCTTTGGCCTCTCTTGCCACCTCTTGCACTGAGCAGGAGGAGAGCTCCTTGCTTCAGTTTGCCGCTGAGCTATCCCAGGATGGTGGCCTCATCAGTTCATGGGAAAATACCACAGATTGCTGTGAATGGGAAGGGGTCACATGCAGTTCAGATAGCAGTACAGTCGTCGATCTCTTTCTGGCATCGAAAGGCCTTCAGGGCCACATCTCGACATCCCTTGGCAACCTCACTAGCCTGGTGCGCCTCAACCTGTCTCACAACTCCTTATACGGTGACCTGCCGCTGGAATTACTGTCCATGAAGAGCATGGTTGTCCTTGACGTCAGCTTCAACCAACTCAATGGAGATTTGCAAGAGTTGAAGTCATCAACCCTTCGGCCTATGCAGGTACTGAACATCTCAAGCAACCTGTTTTCAGGGCAGTTTACAGATACCACATGGGAGGTGATGAAGAATCTAGTTGTTCTTAATGCAAGCAACAACAGCTTTACCGGGCAGATACCAACGACCTTCTGTGTCAACGCGTCTTCCCTTTCTGTACTTCAACTCAGTTACAACCAATTCAATGGAAGCATCCCTCCAGGACTTGGTAATTGCTCTATGCTTTCATCTCTCAACGCTGAGCACAACAACCTCAGTGGGACTCTTCCAGATGAACTCTTCAGAATTACTGTGTTGGAGCATCTCTCTTTTTACAATAATCAGTTAGAAGGATCACTCAGTGGCATCAGCAAGCTAACAAATCTGGTCACCATTAATCTTGGAGGGAATTTGTTCAGTGGCATTATCCCATATTCTATAGGTGAGCTTAAGAAACTGGAGGTGATCCATTTGGACCACAACAGCATGTCTGGGGAGCTTCCATCAACTTTGAGCAACTGCACAAATCTCATAACTATTGATTTCAGTGGCAACAGTTTCAGTGCGGGACTCGCAAAGGTTAATTTCTCCAACTTGCCAAATCTAAAAACCATAGATCTTATGCTGAACAACTTCAGTGGCACAATTCCAGAAAGCATCTACTCATGCAGCAATCTAACCGCACTGCGTCTATCTACCAATAAGTTCCATGGCCAATTGTCAAAAAGAATTGGCAATCTGACGTCCCTTGCATTCTTATCGCTTGTTGATGTCTCCCTTACAAATATCACAAGCGCACTTCAGATCCTTGGCTGCTGCACGAACCTGACCACCTTGCTGCTAGGGAAGAACTTCAAACATGAGGCCATGCCAGATGATGATGCAATTGATGGTTTTGGGAATCTGCGGGTTCTTTTCTTAAATGACTGTTCATTATCTGGGAAAATACCTCTTTGGCTATCGAAGCTCAAAAATTTGGAGATGTTACTTTTATATAACAATGAACTAACCGGACCAATACCAGACTGGATCAACAGTCTAAGTTTCCTCTTCCATATAAACATGTACAACAACAGCCTTACGGGGGAAATTCCAACAGCCTTAATGGAGATGCCAATGCTAGAGAAGGAGAAGGTTGCACCAAGGGCATTTGAGCTGCCTGTTTACACCCAATCACTTCAATACCGCATGGCTATTTCTTTCTCCACTATGCTGCACATTGGCCGAAATAAGCTCACTGGTGCCATTCCTGAAGAGATTGGTCAGTTGAAAGCACTGGTTTCAATCGATCTGAGCTCAAACGAATTAACTGGTGCAATCCCACAATCAATTTGCAACCTCTCAAACCTTGAGATGTTGGACTTGTCAGGCAACCATCTAACAGGTTCAGTCCCGACTGCACTAAACAATCTCCATTTCCTTTCTGAGTTCAACATTTCTAACAATGACCTCGAAGGGCCTATTCCAATGAATGGCCAGCTGAGCACGTTTCCATGTTCTAGCTTTGATGGGAACCCCAAGCTATGTGGTCCTATGATTGCTCACCACTGTGGTTCATCGGAAACAACTGTCTCCACAGAAGAGACAAAGCAAACCAACAAAAAGGTCATCCCTGCCATTGCCTTTGGTGCATTTTTTGTTGTAGGGGTGCTGTATGATCAGATAGTGTTATCAAGGTATTTGCCCTAGTCCTAATCCTACTTGGCTACTGCAGTTTACATAGGGGCTTTATTATGATCTTGTCTAGTCAGGTATCTCCATTCCACCAGATTTAGCTCCCATTTAGGTTTTGGGGAATTGTAGTCAGAAACGATTCGGACTTGGATGAACACTGAAGAGCGACATCATCGGTGAAGTTGTAAAGTTATGTACTAGATGTATGAGACAATTAGAAGGAAGCATTCTGAACATGTTGGCCTAGTTCTAGTCCTACTTTGCTACTGCAATTTATACATGGAAGGCTGATTCAGGCTGTTCAGCTCAACATATAAGTTGGTTGATAAAACAAGCCGGTTGATTTGCTGTGAGAGAAAAATACTGTTCGAATGGCTGATAAGCCCGGCTGATACAAGCGAACAGGATAATTATGGTCTTGTCTAGTCAGGTATTCCTGTCCCACCAGGTTTAGCTTCCATTCAGGTTTTGGGGAATTGTAATAAAAGAAACAATTTGGGCTTGGATGAACAAAGAAGAGCGACATCATCGGTGAAGTTGTAAAGTTATCTACTAGATGTGTGAGACAATTAGAAAGAAGCATTATGAACATGTCTAAAATTGTTGTGCGTCCTTTTTCCAAAAAAAAAATAAATAAATTGTGATCCAGTGGATGGACCTTCAAAGATTTGTGCTGAAGCACTGTATATCTGTCTTTGGCTTGTGTCGCTGTAGTCTGGTCATTTGACTCACTTGCTGAACAGTACTCCCTCCGTTCCTATTTATAAGGCATAGTCAAACATGGCACGGTCATCTAAATTACAAGTTGATCATTTATTTATTCTACATTATAATTTTTATGATTATAAAATTATAATCATTGGATAGTACATTTGATCATGAATTTGATCATATCAAGTTCGTATTATAATAGTTAAAAGTTGTCCACCAAATTATTGGTCAAAGATTGTGAAGTTTGAATCTTGTTTTGCGTGTTCGCCTTATAAACAGGACCGAAGGGAGTAGCGTGTTTTAACCAAGGTGACCTAACAGTAAATGAAAAGATTTTTGTACCATCGCATGGCGGTTGAGAAGACTGGCCCTTGCGTCGGAATAAAATAAGAGGTGTGGTGTCCAGCAGCAAAGAATCACTATTTCATAATGGTACTAGGCATATTTTGGAATTGGCGATGTCCAACGGCAAAATTGACGTTTTTTTGCGGTGTCCGTGAGCAAATTTTCCCTTATTATTATACATTTATACTTCACAATTGTTCCTCAAAACAATGCTTTTCCAGTTCTGTAGAAATTATTTCTTTGCAATCTGTACTTGCTAACGTGGACTTTCTTGTCAAATATACACTTGTTCATTCTTTTTTGCAAACAGTGTTCATTGACAAAAAAATGTAGATCAAGTCAGCCACTACAGCTTTGATATTAATAATATGAACATTCAAGGTCTTTCAGAAATTCAAAAATTTGAATTTCAAAGTCTGAACTTACTACAAATATTTGAGACTCTAAACAACTTTAAATAGAATAACAAATCAACTACAAAGTTATAGATTGTATTGAGAACTACAATTTTGATAGACCATGTTAACATCCGTAGATGTTTGAAAATTTTAAATTTTAAAATATTTGTACTTAAAAATATTTTAGCGCTCTAAACACTTCCAAATAAAAAAATCAACTATAAAGTTGTAGATCTTGTCGAGAGCTATAATTTTATATAAAGATCCGAGTTCATACGGACAAGTTATGAATTATTTTTAGATGCAAATATTTATAGAGATGGACATCGCTGTAAATCAATATTTAGAGAAAGACGCTTGGAATGTCCATCTCTATTAATAGTGATTTACAGAGATGGATATCTTGAGGTGCTCGCCTCTGGAAATCGTAAAATTGATATTTAGAGAAAGACGCTTGGAATGTCCGTCGCTATTAATAGCAATTTTCAGAACAGATATCTTAAGGTTCTTTAAAGGAGGGGTGTCGACTGTTGGAGATCGTGGTAATGGACCACTTCACCGAGTTTAGATGGGAAAATAGAAATAGGATAGAAGCTTGAGTCGCTTCTTCAAGTAGTTTTTTTTTTTCCTGAGCTTTTGTATCATCATATGGTGAAGTTACAAAGTACTATGCAGTGGCGGAGCCAGCATAAAAATACAGAGAGAACCAATTTACCAATTGAAATGATCATAGAAAAGTTAGCCCTAACACTTATAACTAGTAACTAGGTCACAGTTCACAAAATGCAAGTGATCTTGGTCTATTTATCTATGGAGAGCTGGAGGTAGCATCTAAGATATGGCCTTGAGCTGAGCTCTCAGCTGTGAATAGTACATGGTCTCTAGAAAATTTACCCAGCTAAGGAGGAGTCATGGCCCAGTATGGCCCCCACGTAGCTCCACCAGTGGTACTATGGTCTAAGTGCTATGAGTTTGTTGTTTTAATGGCCATATTCATTCACATGTGAATGTTGGATGCCAGGATAGTGCATACTCCTTAACTAAAAAAAAGAGTAAATTGTATACACCATATAATAACTTGATTGCTCAGTGTAAATTAGCCCAACAACTTATATATAAAATGCTTGGACACGTGGACATCAAATAAGCCCTTAAGTGAAAACGCGCTTCATCAGTTACTTATAAAAGGCACAAATACGTACGAACGACACATGGTCCACCTACGTAATCAGGAACTTGAAAGGCACAAATATATATATGAACGACACATGGTCCACCTACGTAGCTCAACTGGTTAGGTTTCTTATGGTGGAATCTGCCCACCTGGGTTCAAGTCCCAGACTTGACACGGGTGCTCGTATTTTACTGGATTTATTCCAGGATTTAATGGCGCTATGCTTTCAATGGTAGGCGACGTGTCCGTCGATAGCGAGACGCCTGTGGTGACTTCGTCAATCTAATCTCGAGATCTGCCGGTCCAACTCCGTTCTTCGAAGGTGCTCATAGGGGTAGGGTGTGCGTGCGTACGTTCATAGGGGTGTGCTATGCTTTCAATAGTAGGCAACGTGCTCGTCGATAGCGAGACGCCTGTGGTGACTTCGTCAATCTCGAGATCTGCTGGTCCAACTCGGTTCTTCGAAAGTGCTCATAGGGGTAGGGTGTGCGTGCGTACGTTCATAGGGGTGGGTGTGCGCTCGTGTATGTGAGCGTCGGAGTATGTAACTAGGTCTCGCAAAAAAAAATACACATGGATTGTCCAGACTATTGACTTCATTATCCTTTAGTCCAGATCAAGATTAGATGGCTGGTTTCTCTATCAAAACTATTGACTTTATTATCCTTCAGCCAAGTAATCAAGTAAAAAATATATAGCACAATTGTTGTTGAAACATCCTATGCTTTATAAGTATATTGTTCAAACATCCCACGCTTTAACAAAACATTTCTTCTTTCGCAAGTACTAGCTAATAATTGAGGTTTCTTACCAACATATATAGACAGCAGTAAGTTTTCAAACAATAACATGGTAGATGCATGCAATTTACCGGATTTATTCTGTACAAGTAGGTTATTTATCCAGTGCAGAAACATTATTTTCTCGCAACTGAACAGTAGCGATCTGCCGGTCCATGAATGTGAGAATGTCAGTCCACAAGTTAGCGGCAGTATTATACTTTCCTTGATTGAAAGATAGGAAATAGTCTATAAAGTATTGCCAGCTCTCGCACTTGCGAAACTTTGTATATATATACCTGAAGCCTAGACATCCTTGAGTACATACATTGCACAAGTATTTGTTCAAATTATAAAAACCCTTCAAGGTAGCTAGTGTCGATATGTGTGGAATCATGAAGCCCATATGCTATTCTTCTTGCAACAGCACCACCAAAAGATTTCCCAGGACACTACTTAGCACTGCCCTTGTGATTCTTCTATCCTTGGTCCCTCTTGGCACTTCATGCACCCAAAAGGAGAGAAGCTCCTTGCTCCATTTCGTCTCTGAGCTGTCCCAGGATGGTGGCTTAAGAAGTTCGTGGGAGAATACTACCATGGATTGCTGCAACTGGGAAGGAATAACCTGCAGTTCAGAAAAGACAGTGACTGATGTCTTCTTGGCTTGTAGGAGCCTTGAAGGGCAAGTCTCAGTGTCCCTCGGCAACCTCACCAGCCTGCTGCGCCTCACCCTGTCCCACAACTCGTTGTATGGTGACCTACCGCTGGAACTGTTCTCCAGCAGAATCATTGTCCTTGACGTTAGCTTTAACAGCCTTAGTGGAGATCTCAGTGAGCTGCCATCTTCGACCCCTGGCCAGCCTCTACAGGTACTTAACATCTCAAGCAATTTGTATACAGGGCAATTTACATCCGCAGCATGGAAGGGGATGGGGAATCTGGTCGCACTCAACGCCAGCAACAACAGCTTTACTGGGAACATACCAACACATTTCTGTGACATATCTCCATCTTTCGCTGTGCTTGAACTCAGCTACAACCATTTCAGTGGCACAGTTCCCCAAGGGCTTGGTAATTGCTCCATGCTGAGAGTGCTCAAGGCCGGCCACAACAACCTCAGTGGGAAATTACCAGATGAACTTTATAATGCTACCTTGATGGAATACCTATCTTTTCCAGACAATTATTTGCATGGTGTACTCGATGGTGAACGCATAATCAACCTCAGAAATTTGGTAACACTTGATCTTGGAGGCAATAGCTTCAGTGGTAGGATTTCAGCTTCTGTTGGTCAGCTCAAGAGATTGGAGGAACTCCATCTGGACTACAGCAATATGTATAGGGAGCTTCCATCAACCCTGAGCAATTGCACAAATCTTATAACCATCGACCTTCAGGGCAATACTTTCAGCGGTGGACTCAACAAGGTCAATTTCTCCAACTTACCCAATCTCAGAACCTTAGATCTTCTGTTGAACAACTTCAGTGGCACAATTCCAGAAAGCATATATTCATGCAAAAATTTGACTGCACTACGTCTAGCTGGCAATAAGTTCCATGGACAATTATCAGGACTAGGCAATCTGAAATCCCTTTCCTTCCTGTCACTTACAAACAACAGTTTTTCAAATATAACCAATGCACTTCAGGTACTAAGGAGCTCCAAGAATCTCAACACCCTTCTTCTTGGGATCAATTTCTTTAATGAGATCATGCCAGATGATGATACAATTGATGGTTTTGAGAACCTTCAGTTTTTGGCCATCCAAAAGTGCCTATTGTCAGGGAAAATACCTCTTTGGATATCAAAGCTAGCAAATTTGGAGATCCTTATCTTAGATGACAATCGACTCAGTGGACCAATACCAACCGGGATTAACACCCTGAACTACCTTTTCTATGTAGACATATCAAACAACAGCCTTACAGGAGAAATTCCAACAGCATTAATGAATCTGCCAATGCTAAGTCCAGAGAAGACCGCAATGAACTTTGATGTGCCAATTTATGCAGGTCCATCGATGCAATATCACATGCTGACTGGTTTCCCTAAAGTGCTATATCTAAACAATAACAAATTCACAGGTGTGATTCCCCCAGAGATTGGTCAGTTGAAAGCCCTCCTTTACCTCGATATCAGCTTCAACAGCTTAACAGGACCCATCCCACCATCCATCTGCAATCTCACAAACCTGCAAGCGCTAGACTTATCCAACAACAATCTCACAGGTACAATCCCAGCTGCATTGGAGAACCTGCACTTCCTTTCAACATTCAACGTTTCTGACAATAACCTGGAAGGCCCTATTCCAACTGGTGGTCAATTCAGTACATTTCAGAATTCTAGCTTTGTTGGCAATCCAAAGCTGTGTGGTCCTATGCTTGATCACCATTGCAATTCAACAGAGAGGGGTCCAGTATCCATTGTCTATAGCAAACCTCGTGGATGCAAGTTGATCTTTGCAATTGCTTTTGGTGTTTTCTTCGTAGTTGGAGTGCTATACAATCAGATGGTATTATCAAGATATTTAGGGCTTGGTTAACAGAAATGGGTTATGATAACATGTACTGGCTTGAAGACATGTGATTCACAGAGTTGAGCTGAGAAACAAACTAGAGCTTCGTGTAATGTTATCATCATAGCCAACCATGGTGTGGTATCCTGTTCTCATTTCCACAATGTCATTAGATCTGGCAGTTTGAGGAACCTGAGAGCTGAAGTGTAATGTAGAAGAGAAATAAATGTCATTAGTGTCGAAGTAAGAACAGGTTGGGACGAAGTAATATATCTGAAGTATGACAATACTGTGTATTTTATTTCCTTTCAGAAACATGTAACTGTATCTTAACAGTTGTAGGCTATAGCAGTGAGACAGTGACACAGTGGGGAGAGGAGAAGGGAGATGGGATGGCAGTACTAGGGTCTAGCCTGCGCCCTGTGTCACCCCAACCAAGTGACGTGGAGGTGTTAGAAAACAAAATTTAAAGTAGAAGAGGATAACAATTATTTCTAAACAGAGGTCACTAAAAATGAATGTCAAACCATTTGCTAAAAATTTACCAGAATTATTTTCCTATAATGAAGTCAAATTAGTTACATTTCTTCTCACAGTGACATTATATGTGCATTAATAACAGCAGAGTCCTCCATCCTCCTACTGTTTTCTTGAAGTGGATGCAAATATACAAATACCTCCCAGAAAAATCAGCAGCTTTTTCTAACTTTCAAACAATAAACAAATATATCAGTCAACTGCTACAAGAACAGAACGGAAGTTAATTTATATGAATAAGTATAACTGCACCAAACACGAAGCAAGCTACTACCATGTTGGGTCAAGGATTAGCATCCCCTAAACACCCTCAGGAACTTGACAAGCACTTATATGTACCAACTATGCATGTTTCACCTACATAAAAATCCAACCAAGTAATAAAAATTGCAAACTGTAATCTCCCAACTCCGCAGCCAGTGAAAGAGGATATTAGTAGATGCATCACATCAAGAATTCAAGATCTCATCTCTTCATCGAACTCCTTGTCCATGTCAAGATTGGATGTCAGGTCACCCCCATATTGATTTCTCATAGATTTCGCTCCTACCAAACATTCCACCAGAAGTAAGCTATGATGTCGCGGAAGCCTCCTCTGTGTTTTGTCGATCCAGGAACCCTCCACCATCAAGATTGGGTTAGGTTTCGCAACTGCATGATATCACACCAAGCCAACACTAGCAACCAGATTTCTCACGTAAAGGGGCAATCCTTGCAAAGGTGTGTGGCTTGCAAAGGTGTGTGGATGTTTCAGGGTCAGCGTGCCAATATTTGGAAAGGTGGAAGTAATAAAGTTTGAATCAGGAACTCAGTGGCCGATCTTCAATTCAGAAAGTTTTTCTTTTTAAAGAACACAGGAGGGGCATATATAAAAGGCGATAAGAAAAGGTGCAGTAAAAAAAGGCAGCAGACTGGAAGCTAAGGAAGTTACTAGGGCCGGGACAGCTACACACCTTGTAAGAAAATATGTTTTTATTAGTTGAAACTTGAAAGTTGAAACCACATATGCCCGTGTACTGGAGCTGTAATTCATTTCAACCGATGTAATGGGGCTACTGGCAACTGGATTTGTGACAAAATTGAAGATCTACTGACCTAGGTAGCAATGCGGTAAAAGAATAAAAAAAGGACATCATGCCAACAAAAAAAAAATGCTGTAAACAACCAAACAAGACGGAATCAACGCCGCTCCTGCCATTTACCTCAAGGATCTTTACAAGGGGTCACAAAATTAGCAGCGTAAACTTCAATCAGAGTCAGTAATGTGCATTTAAAAAATAAAAACAGCCGTAATTTCCAAACTACAAGCGCACACGCATCAGTCACAGACACCCGCGCGACTGCCACAAAACCTTCGCAGCACTTACCTCTAAAGGCCAAATCCTCGTATGTACTGCCCGGAGCCGATAACTAAGGTCTCCTAGCCTCCGGCCATTGCCGGCCGCCGGCCGCCGGTCGCCGGAGCGCAGGGTCTCGCCTCGCCGCATGTCCCGCGAACCAGGGGGAGCGAGGACCGCAAGGGGTTAGGTAGTTTTGGGCTGACATTTGATGGCCTGGGCCGAACTGCGTGCTGTGCGGGATATGTTGGCCCAAGGCCCTTGGGCTCAAATCCCACTGATCTGCTCGTTGCTGTGTGGTATTCTTCTCTTCTCCTTGTGCTTCAAAGATTGAGAGTTCTGACATGAAGCTGCGTGTTCGAATTCGAACCAAAAAAGAAAAAAATTAACATGTATCGTAAATCCTAGTAATTGTGCATGTTTAATCTTCATATAAAGATCAAGCCAAGCATACGTCGATGTCTGTGACATACTAACATCCATAAAACCCGAATCAGCAACCGAGAAATAAAATTGCAAGGTAGCGAAAGAGTACAAGTAAACTCAGCAGATCGTTCCTTAAAAAACAGGGTAAAGTCAGCAGATCAAGATCCCATGTCTCCATCAAGATAATTTTCCAGGTCAAAAAGACCTGCTCCTTGCATCGAAATTGTTGAGTTTTGTATACACTATTTCCAAACCACCAGATTTATCACAATTGTTACTCAAAATTTAATGCTTTCTGGTCTTGGGGGAATTATTTATTTGCAATCTGTACTTGCTAACGTGGACCTTATTGTCACAAATACACACTTCTAGCAACATTTCAACATATGACAGGTGTAGTGTTCATTGACATCGAGTGCAAAATAATCTTTATTTGGTCGTTACTGAATTATTGGTCAAAATCCATGCCCCTCAACAAGTCGAAACAGCATTAGTTTGAGTGTTTGACCATGACATAACAACAGCATACAAGGAGGCTCTCTGATCAAGGACTAAACAAAAAATAAATGTGCAACTAACTTACAAGCATCACACATGCCAACATCTCCCAATATAAGTGCAAACATCTCTCGATGAGGACTTTGTTCACCACGTCAGGGAAATCATGAAGCCAATACGGCACTCTTCTTACAACACCACCAGCAGCAGGATGTTAGCCATGCACCTGTTTATTTTTGTCCTGGTGATGGTTCTCTCCATGGCCTCTCTTGCCACCTCTTGCACCGAGCAGGAGAAGAGCTCCCTGCTCCAGTTTATCGCTGAGCTCTCCCAGAACGGTGGCCTCGCCGGCTCATGGCAGAACGGCATGGATTGCTGCAAATGGGAAGGGATCACCTGTGATTCAGATGGCACAGTCGTCGATGTCTTTCTGGCTTCCAGAAACCTTCAGGGCCACATCTCAGCGACCCTTGGCAACCTCACCTCCCTGCAGCGATTCAATCTCTCTCACAACTCGTTGACCAGTTGCCTACCGCCGGAATTGGTGTCTTCCAGCAGCCTCATTGCACTTGATGTCAGCTTCAACAGCCTCACCGGGAACCTGCAAGAGCTGAGCTCGCCAGTTTCTGATCTGCCAATGCAGGTACTGAACATCTCAAGCAACTTGTTTACAGGAAAGTTTCCACACACTACATGGGAGGCGATGAAGAGCCTGGTTGCGCTTAATGCCAGTAACAACAGCTTTGCCGGGCAGATGCCAACTCATTTCTGCAAAAACTCGCCGTCCTTGATGGTCCTTGATCTTAGTTACAACCAGTTTCGGGAGAGCATACCCCCTAGTCTTGGCGTTTGTTCCATGCTAAGAGTGCTCAAGGCTGGTCACAACAACCTCAACGGAAATCTCCCTGATGAGCTCTTCAATGCTACCTCGCTGGAGTGCCTCTCTTTTCCCAACAATGGTTTACAAGGAATACTTGATGACTCACATATAGGGAAACTGCTTAATTTGGTCATCCTTGACCTTGGAGCAAACAAATTGAGGGGCAAGATTCCAGGCTCCATAGGTCAGCTCAAGAGATTGCAGGAACTCCATTTGGACTACAACAGCATGTCTGGGGAGTTGCCATCAACCCTCAGCAACTGCACAGATCTTATAACCATCAACCTCAAGGGCAACAGCTTCAGTGGAGAGCTTGCCAAGGTCAATTTCTCTACCCTGCACAATCTCAGAACTTTAGACCTTTTGTACAACAACTTCACCGGCACAGTTCCAGAAAGCATATACTCTTGCAGAAATTTGACTGCATTAAGGCTATCTGGCAACAACTTAAATGGGCAACTTTCACCAAGAATAGGTAATCTGAAGTACCTCACCTTCCTATCCCTTGGTCAGAACAATTTTACAAACATCACAAACACCCTTCTGATCCTTAAGAGCAGCAAGAAACTTACCACTCTTCTGATTGGATCCACCTTCATGCATGAAACCATGCCAGATGATGACAGAATTGGTGGTTTTGATAGTCTTCAGGTTCTTTCCTTAGGTGGGTGCTCCTTGCTGGGGAAAATACCTCGATGGTTATCCAATCTCACAAATTTGGAGATGTTAATATTAAATAACAATAGACTAACTGGACCTATACCCGACTGGATCAGCAGCCTAAACTTCCTGTTCTATCTAGACTTAGCAAACAACAGTCTTACTGGGGAAATTCCTACATCTTTAATAGAGATGCCAATGATAAGATCAGAGAAGGCCACAGCAGATTTGGATCCAAGAGTCTTTGAGCTACCAATATATGTAGATACAGCATTTCAATACCGCATGGCCGATGCTTTTCCAAAAGTGCTCAACCTAGCAAACAATGACTTCATTGGTGTAATCCCTCCAGACATCGGCCTCTTAAAAGAGCTCCTTTCACTTAATTTGAGCTTCAACAGATTACAAGGAGATATCCCAACATCGATGTGCAATCTCACAAACTTGCTGGTGCTCGAGTTGTCAAGCAACCATAACAGGTGCAATCCCAGCCGCACTGAACAATCTACACTTCCTATCTAAATTCAACATTTCTTTCAATGACCTAGAAGGACCTATTCCAACCACAGGTCAGCTTAGTACGTTTGCAAATTCTAGCTTTGATGGAAACCCGAAGCTGTGTGGTACAATGCTGAATCGCCACTGCAGTCCATCAGAGACAGCCCCAGTGTCCGTTGTCTATACAGAACTGTGTGCCACCAAGGTCACCTTTGCAATTGCTTTCGGTGTTTTCTTTGGAGTGGGAGTGCTTTATGATCAGATGGTACTATCTGCATATCTCGGCTAACTGAAGCCAACAGAAATGGGCTACAATAACGTCCTGGGCGTACCCAGTGCCGTAGGCTTTCTGCACTGTGCGGGGTCTGGGGAAGGGTGTCAGCGCCAAGGAATAACAGCTTTGTAATTGTTATCACCAGCAGCAACAATGGTATGATCTCCAGACAAAATTACGGAACCCCAGGTCAAGCAGCAAGATCTGTAACTCTGTCATTGAAGACGTTCAGTCAGTACACTCAGTAGTCTTTGTTTGAAGAAATTGGTTGAAGCTGCTGGAGGATGTGTCATTATTAGAGGTAACAAGTTGGGGGTGAAGTAATCTGAAAATAACTGTGACTATGCGGCATGCCAATCTTTTGTAACTTCCATTTTAGAAGAAATTGACCTAATATTTTGGATTTTAGAATAGTAATGTACTGTTATGTGTATGAAATTATGCAGACCTTGTTAACAGTGAAAATAATTTAATTTACATCAGGTGTGGATCGTCTGTGCAGAAAATCGTTAGTTGCTCATGAAATAAATTTAACAGCACGCACCAGGTAGGAAATACATCAATAGTTCAAACTACACCATTCCATTTACTGGGCAGCCATGGACCTATCCGACTAAAATTTTTTTGAAGTAACTATCCGACTAAAATCATATCATATATTTCTACTGGCAACCACAGTAAAATCATGCTGTATAATATAATACAACCAAACAAGATGGAACCAATGCCACTCCTAGCATTTATCATTTTAACTGCAGAATTTTCACGAGTAAATCTGAAAAAAAAAAAAAAAAGATCCACAAAAGATTAAAAAAAAATGGCGCACCATACATATAAACAGCTAAAACATTCAGCTATTGGTAACATCCCAAATTTTATTGGTGAGCTCAAGAGGTTAGAGGAGATCCATTTGGATGAAAACATGTCTGGAGTGCAGCCGCCAACACTGGGGGGCTGCACAAACCTCAAAAACATCACTATCGGAAGCAACAGGTTTGGTGGAGAGCTTACCAGAGTCAACTTCTCGATGCTGCCCAACCTAATAACTTTGGACCTTGTATGGAACAGCTTATCAGGAAAATTTCATAAAGCATCTATTCATGCAGCAAGCTAATTGCACTGCGGCTAGGGAAAATAAGTTCCATGGTCAGTTGTAGAAAGAATTAGCAATATGAAGTTGAAGTCCCCTCTCATCGCTATCACTTAGATCCCTTGCAAATATCACCAGAACGCTTCAAATTCTCGGGAGTTGTGGGAACCTGACCACCTTGATAATTGGGTAAAACTTCATGTATGAGATGATAGAATTGATGGCTTTGAGAATCTTCAGATTCTTGTCTTAAATGCTTGTTCATTGTCGGGAGAAATAACTCAATGGTTGTTGAAACTCACAAATCTAAAGGTGTTATTTTTACCTGACAATCAACTAAATGGGCCAATACTAGATTGGATCAACAGCCTAAACTTCCTCTTCCATATAGAGTTAGACATATCAAACAATAGCCTAACAGGGGAAATTCCAACAGCCTTAATGCAGATGCCCATGCTCAAAACAGAAAAGATTGCACTAAAGGTCTTTGAGCTCTCTGTAGTTTACAATAGAAACTTAAGTATACATTTTTTTCCCAAAACCTGAAACTTCAGTATAGAATGACAGGTGCTTTCCCTAAAGCACTGAAACTAGGCAGCAACAACCTCACTGGTGCAATCCCCCAGAGATCACCAGATCGGTGAGTTGAAAGGACTTGCTTTGCTCAATTTGAGCTCCAAAAAGTTATATGGAGAGATTCCACAATCGATATGCAACCTTACAAGCCTGCAGACACTAACTTGTCCAGCAATAGTTTCACGGGTGCAATTCCTGCCTCATTTGAACAAAAAACTACACTTTCTTTCTGCATTCAACGTTTCAAGCAATGACCTGGAAGGGCCAATTCCAACTGGGGGCCAATTTGATACATTTGACAGTTCCAGCTATGCTGGTAACATGAAGCAGTGCGGACCTTTGCTCGGTCACGAATGAAATTCATCTGAAGCAGTTCCTCCTCTCTATCCAGATTCAGTGCGTTGAAGGCAACAGCTGCACGCCTGCACCTCGGATCGGAATGCCAATCAGACGGTGGCGCCAAGGGCATCCGCAAAGCACGAAGCAAATGCATCCATGGCAT
The DNA here is from genome assembly GCA_015844335.1 of Chrysopogon serrulatus. Lineage (NCBI taxonomy): Eukaryota > Viridiplantae > Streptophyta > Magnoliopsida > Poales > Poaceae > Chrysopogon > Chrysopogon serrulatus. Next base: position 141,854 of record JADLZL010007316.1, read on the forward strand.
CCGGCGGCAACACCACCCCGAGCTCGATGCCGCCATCTCCCTCCGGGCTGTCCGCCAGCGCTACCGTCCCGGGCGTCTTCTCCACCGACACCATCTCCACCCTCGCCGGCCGGCCCCACCCGAAGTCCGTGGTTTCGTACACCCCGTGCCTGGGGGACCCGCCCACGGACATGGGCCGCTCCGGAAGCACCGACAGCACCCTGCCCAGCCACCCCTCCGCGCCTTCCAGCACGCTCTGCTCCATCTCCCGGATCGCGCTCCCAATCGCCGCCGCCGCCGCAGCCACGCCGTCCGCTGTTTCGCCGGAGAGGAGGTCCGCCGTGGCGGCTTCCACGAAGCAGGGGCGCAGGCAGTTGCCGAAGTACTCGGCGGGCAGTGGTGGCGTCAGCCTGGACCGGCACTCGGCGGAGAAGAGCATGTGGCTGCGCGGGTCGCCCGCGACGCCAACGGAACCGGACTTGAGGAGGCATACCCACGCCAAGGCCGACGCCGCCACGAAAGACGACGCCTTTACATCTGCCTTCGCCGCCGCGCCCTCCTTGATCCGGTCGATGCGATCCCGCGGCAGCAGGAACGACGCCATCACCATCGGCGTCTTCTCCTCCTCCTGATGCTGCGGCGGCGGCGGCGGCGGCGGAGGTGTCGCTGTCGGGGGAGGGGCGAGGCGCGCCATCCCAGCGAGCGTCTTCCCGCGCAGGTCGTCGGGGTCGGCGACGACGGACCGGTCCAGAACCGGCGGCAGCGGCAGCACGGCGTCCTCGTCGTTCTCGAGGCCTAGGCGGCAGGCCGCGGCCCAGGTGCGGACGAAGTGCATGGTGGAGGCATCGTCGCAGGCAGCGTGGTGGACGGAGACACCGAGGCAGAGGCCACGGCCGGGAAGACGGTGACCTGCACGGCGGCGAGGGGCGAACGCGCCGTCGTCCCCGGGCGGCGGCAGCTGCGGCACGAGGGGGGCGGAGCCCGGCCATGTCCCTGGGCGACCTGGCGACGAGGCGGTCGAAGTCGTCGGGGCAGTCCGACTCGGCGACGACCATGGTGAGCGCGTCGGTACTGCCGCGGGTGTAGGAGCAGAGGGAGGGCGCGATCGAGCCGGCGAGCGGGTAGAAGCGGCGGAGCGCGAGGGAGAGCGAGGCGCGGAGGAGCGGGAGCGTGGAGGCCGGCTCCGGGTGGCGGAAGAAGAAGAGGCGCTCGACTGGGCCCGTGAAGAGCCAGGCGACGTCGAAGAAGGTGAGAGGGAGCGCGGAGGGCTCTTGCTCGGAATCAGATGGCGGCGGCGGCGGCGGCGGCGGCGAGACGCGGATGCGGTCGAGCACGCGCACTCGCGGCTGGGGAGACGGAGGCGCCATCTGATCTGATCCGGTGCTCTGCTCTCTACACGCTGCTCTGTGCTCTGCTCCGGCGGCTCGCTCCGCTGCGTTTCAGAAATCAGAAGTTGAGAAGAGTGAACAGAGAAGGCCCAAGCTGGCAGCTGTGACTTTAGTGGCCTGCCCACTTGGCTGTTGGTTTGGTGGGCCTTTGGCTAGCCAGGCATTGTATGTACCTAACCCACTATTAACGATGGAGCTAATCTAATTATTTGGCACTGGACTGTCGGTGTTTTGGATAGTATAAAAGCAATGGATCACGCTAATCCTATTTATCATGAGTAAAGTGCACCCATTATGCAACAACATGTGTGATTGACTGATTGTATCGCTTTCGTCCAACAAATCGGGGAAAAAAACATGTAAACGGGTAGATGAACTTGTTGAATGTGTGCGTCTACTGTCATATGTATGCCACACAAGGTATTTTATCACCATGGCAGGTGACGTGGATCGTTCTATGCACATAGCCCCATAATGCCTTTGCTCTCCACTCATATTAGATATTTTACGCATGTACTATCTTAGCTGCTAATCCGCACGCGCACCTCCGACAGATTAATGTGAAACCATGCATGTACTAGCTTAGATGGTCTGATAGCCGTGCTAGTACAGGTATTGATCAATGCCATCACGATGTCTCATAAATATAATATAATAATAATCTAGCTTGATATTATAGTTTTTGTATAAGAAAATATAGATGTGACCATAGACAGATCGTTCAGATTGCACTCTTTCAGAGGCTTTAATCCTTCTGCAACCGATTTATTAGGCAAACACTAGTGAGCCATCTAACTCAAGGAAGGGCAGCAATAGCTTCAACGCAGAGCTTGCCAAGGTCAATTTCTCTACACTGCACAATCTCAGAACTTCAGACCTTATGTGCAACAGCTTCGCCGGCGCAGTTCTAGGAAGATTATACTCTTGCAGAAATCTGACTTCATTTCTATACGGAGATATCCCAAAATGGCAAAATCGATATGCGATCTCACAAACTTGTTGCTGCTCGACTCGTCAAGCAACCATCTAAGGTGCAACACCAGGTGCTGATGGAAATAAAAGCAATTTAGCGATGCATAAAATAATTCCGACAATAAGGAAAAGACCAACAGCATGAATATGATTTAACACCAAAGACTAAGATCGAGGCATAGCCGCTCTATCTAGTGCGAACGACGTAAGAGAAACGAAAAACGAACAACAAAGAAAGACAAGACATCATTACGGTGGGGATATCGGGCGCCAGAGGCTTAAGGCGAAGACGAAGACGAGCGCACCATCGACGGAGATCGGGATCGGGGCGGCGGCGTAGAGGGAAGAAGACGCCCAGCGAGCCGCGACGGGCGCTTCCCAAAACCCGACACGCCCCTACCCCGTGCGAGGACGCGAGGAGGCGAGCTTTGGAGCCCGCTCTCTCCCGGCACCGATGGCACGTCGGGCGACGGGATGGGGAGGGACGGCGGCGGCAAGCAAAGACGTGGAACAGGGAAGAGATGAATTCTCTATGTGGAGGACGACGCCTCGTCCCTTATTTATATACGCTGTCGCAGCCTAAGGAAAGCGATTAGCCGCTTAATCACAGCGTTACGGTAATTGTCCTTCCGTTTGTGCACTTACCATAACGTGAGAATAATTGCTTACCAAATAGGCGGCGCAATTTTCTCCATGCATGCAAAAAATATCAAGTGACAAAAGGAAGCCGCCAAGACCCGCAAGGCGGCTGAGGCCCGAAATCGCGGACCATTCACGCCAAGATGTCGCGGCGTGCGCGCCCATTGGCCCCGCCCCGCCCAAAGCCAAAGGCCGGCGAGCGCCTTGCGTGGTGGTTCTTCCTTTTCCCTCTCCTCATCCATAGCTTCAACAAGAATGAGATAGCTCAACTATTTAAGTTGGCCTCACTTCTCTTGAAGTAGCAAGGTGGGACTAAAGTCCCCCACCTTTCCATATATACATGCATGTGTGAGTGGGCCTTTGGGATTTATATGGAATTGTTTGGCCCATGACCCAAAACATCTAACAATCCCCCACCACATCCCAAGGGCACGCGAAGTCATACCCCTGTACCACGCATCGTTAATATACCGGCTATTCGGTGGAGACCGGTTAAGGTTGAACATCCACCTAGAACATCAAGATAGGCCCATCCACAACTGCACAATGGACTATGCCTTGAATTGGCAGTTTGGTGCGAATAGGCTTCACTTGAAGTCTTGATCGATACTAGGTCGCCATCGCCAACCCCGCGAGTGGAGCGTATAAGTCATACTCCTAACTCACTTCATGAGCTTATTAAAGAATACCCAATTCTTATAAACTGCGACTAACAGCTTGGGCTCACATAGGTGTGTTCTTACTGGGGATACTCAGAGGGACAAGATCTCGCTATAAAGCCTCGTAACACATTAAGACAAAGTCAACCCGCCTTTACGTAAATGAGAGTACCGCATCTCCAACGGAGTGAGTTAAAGGAAAAGGTTGTACTCTCCCCGTTAACCAACGCCTTGTTCTCTTCCTGTGTCCTAATTCACGGGATCTCCGATCACATAGGTTGGGTTACTACCGAGGTTAACTCACATGGGTCTCAATCCCATCTCCTTCGATGCATTGTCAATCACCGCGGCGTGATAGTCCCTTGGTGAAGGGATCTGCTGGGTTCTTAGTCGCCCGGATATATTCCACGCCTATTACTCCCGAGCTCCTCAATTTCCCTCGACGGACTTCGTCTACGCTTTATATGTTTGCTGGACTTCTTTCCATTATCCCGACTATTATTCACCTTTGTGATCACTTTGTTTGATTATCATAGTTTATGAGAATAGCAGGAATTGATTTTTCCACCATAGGTAAGTCCATCAACATTTCTCTTAACCATTCAGCCTCACTAGAGGCTGTATTCAGAGCTGTGAGCTCTGCCTCCATTGTAGATTTTGTAAGTATTGTCCGCTTACAAGATCTCCAAGAGATAGCGCCACCACCCAAAGTGAATATGTATCCACTAGTGGCCTTCAACTCATCTTCTGAAATCCAGTTTGAATCACTATATCCTTCAAGTACTCCCCGAGTACCCCTCGAATAGTGAATTCCATAACTCATTGTGCCTTTTAGATAGCGCATTACACGATCAATACCCCCCGCCAATGATTGGTTCCCGGATTAGAGGAAAATCTACTCAACTTGCTTACAAAGAAATGAGATATCAGGCGGGTTGCGCTAGCTAGATACATCAATGAGCCAATAACTGGGAGTATCTCGGATGATCCTTTCCTAGCCTCTTATTCTTTTCGAAGTATTAGGCTAGGATCATAGGGTGTTGGAGAAGGTTTGCAATCCATATAGCCAAAGCGGCTCAAAACCTTTTCCACATAATGAGATTGTAAAAGAGTAATCCCATTCTCACCCTTGTTAACTTTAATATTGAGAATCACATCAGCTACTCTCAAATCTTTCATGTCAAAATTTTGGGATAAGAATGACTTTATGTCATTAATCTCATCGATACTTGTCCCAAAAATTAGTATGTCGTCCACATACAAACACAGGATTACTCCTTTGCCCCCACCATAACGGTAGTACACACAAGTGTCGGCTTCATTTTCGCAAACCCAAAGAGAAGTCAAAGTCTGTTCAAACTTCTCATGCCACCGCTTAGGTGCCTGCTTTTAGGCCATACAAGGATTTGAGTAACCCGCACACCTTGCCCTCTTGTCCTTGTGCTATAAATCCATCGGGCCTGGTTCATGTAAATTTCTTCCTCTAGCTCTCCATTAAGGAAAGCCGTCTTCACGTCCATCCGGTGGACAAGAAGACCATGGGAAGCGACCAAGGATAATAGCACTTTCGAATTGTAGTTAATCCGCAACAAAGGTGAGTAGGTGTCAAAGAAATCCTCGTCTTCCTTTTGTGTAAAACCTTTAGCAACAAGCCTTGCCTTGTACTTTTCAATAGTACCGTCGGGCCTAAGCTTCTTCTTATATACCCATTTACAGCCAATCGGCCTGCAACCCACCGGGGTTTGTCTACTACTTCCCATGTTCCATTTGCGGTGATGGAGTCCATCTCACTACTGACCGCATCCTTCCAAAGAATCCGCATCCGGTGATGCATATGCCTCTGCAATGGTTGTGGGAGTATCATCTATGAGATACACAGTGAAGTCATCACTAAAGGATTTTGCAATCCTTTGCCTCTTACTCCTTCTGAGCTACAACACTGTCATCCTCCTCATTACCAAGTGGATCTATGATTGGTTCAAGGGAGGGTGTAGGTTCAGAAATAACTTCATTAGACGAACTCGGTAAAGAACAAGCAACATTCATCGGAAAAATATTCTCAAAGAAAGTAACATCCCGTGACTCCAAGAGTGAACCAACTATAACATCCGGGCGCTTGATTTAATCACTAAGAACTTATACGCCGTGCTATGGTACGCAGCGTATCCCAAGAAGATACAATCAACTGTTTTTCGGTCCGAGCTTGCGTTTCTTATTAATTGGTACGCTAACCATGGCCAAACAGCCACAAGTACGCAAATAATGGAGTGATGGTTTCCGACCTTTCCATCCTTCATACGGAGTAATATCACTATTTTTAGTTGGAACTCTATTTAGAACATGACATCTTTGTTAAAATAGCCTCCCCCACCATGCTTTAGCCATACCGAATGTTCCTAACATGGCATTCACCAAGTCCATTAACGTCCGGTTCTTTCTTTTCGGCAACCCCATTAGATTGGGGCGAATGTGGAGGTGTCCGTTCATGAATTATTTCATTCTCCGCACGGAAAAGGTCAAACTCATTGGAAAAATACTCTCCACCACGATCGAGACCTAACACGCTTGATTTTCTTTTCTAATTGGTTTTCTACCTCAGCCTTATAAGTCTTAAAACATTCAAACGCCTCATCTTTAGATTTTAGAAGGAACACATAGCAAAAGTATTTAGTTGCATCATCAATTAAGGTCATAAAGTATCTTTTTTCTCCTTTTGTCAACACACCATTCATTTCACAAAGATCAGAATGAATGAGCTCTAATTCTGTCGTGCACCTCCCGTCTATAGCCTTGTGTGGCTTACGAGGTTGCTTTGCTTGCACACATGCTTGACATTTAGAGCCTTTGACTATAGAAAAATTTGGAATTAAATTCATAACGGATAGACGCGACATACAACCAAAATTAATGTGACACAAACGTGAATGCCATATATCGCCCACCGAATTGTTTGAATCACACACATGGTTCACAACTTTATTACGTAAATCGGGAGAGTGAAAAGCGGAACAAGCCTCCATTGTCATAGCCTTTGCCAATGAATTGGCCATACCTCGAAATGACTACTTCATTCGACTCAAATACCAGCCTTGAATCCATCTCGACACAAGAGGGATCCACTAACGAGGTTCTTCTTTATTGAGGGCGCATGCCGCACGTTCTTGAGCCGCACGATCTTTCCCGAAGTGAACTTGGATCGACAAGAACCAACACCAAGAACAGAAGCATGCGAGCCGTTCCCCATCATGACGGTTGAACGTGCGACCTGGTAGGAAAGAAAACATAGAGATATCAAGTACAAACATGAATATTGGCTTTTGTATCTATCCACCGGTCATTAGATTGACATACAGAAAATACACTAGGTAAAGAATTACCATACCCAGATCCGCTAGGATCGCCAATAGTCACGTTGGCGATTTACGCCGGCCGATTCTTCTTGATGCCCTTTTGCGGTTCTTGCACTTCTTGGCGAAGTGTCGGCCTCACCGCAAACAAAGCACACAACTTCATCCATGTTCTTCTTCTTCTTGAATCGAGTAGTCCGAACGACCTTACGCTTGTTCTTGCCCGCGTCTTTGCATCACATTGGCGCTGGGACTGTTCGGGTGCCTTTGGTGGAGCATCCTTTGCCCGAGCCTTCTCTTCAACATCAAGACCAGCCAACAGATCCTCAATAGAGATCTTACGTCTTTTATGTTTCGGAGTTGTGGCAAAGTTCCTCCAAGACGGAGGTAACTTGGCAATAATGCCACCGGCCACAAACTTATCCGGGCAAAACATGTCCGAAGCCGTTCGAGTTCCCTCACAATGAGTTGGAACTCATGAGCACATTCCACGACCGAACGGTTTTCAACCATTTTGTAGTCGTGGTACTTCTCCATCACATACAGCTCGTGCCGGCATCTGCAAAGACCGAACTTGTGTTCAAGTGCCTCCCACAGTTCAAGAAGACTCTTGATATTCATGTAAACATCACATTTGGTCGAGAGAACGCCAAAGACGCATCCGAGCGAAAATCGTCGTAGCCGCAGATAAACTCCTGCACCTCTTTCTCGGATCCGAGAGGTAGTGCGGGAGGATTACCCACGACCCAAAAAACACGCCCATAGCGATCCACCACAAGCGAGCCCTCGTCGCCACCTCTTAAAATTCACACCGGTGAATTTCTCCGTTTTATCGCATCAAGTATATCCCTTAGTCATCGCTAAATGCCTATCGGGTTTTTGGATTGATGGAAATAAAAGCAATTTAGCGATGCATAAAATAATTTCGACGATAAGGAAAAGACCAACGGCATGAATATGATTGAACACCAAAGCACTAAGATCCGAGGCATAGCCGCTCTATCTAGTGCAAACGGCGTAAGAGAAACGAAAACGAACAACAAAGAAAGACAAGACATCATTACGATGGGGGATATCGGCGGCGTAGGCGAAGGCGAAGACTTAAGACGAGCGGCACCGCCGTCGCCGGAGATCGGGCGGCGGCGGCGTAGAGGGAAGAAGGCGCCCAATGAAATCGCGGCGACGGCGCTTCCCAAAACCCGATACGTCCCCTCATCAGAAACACCCGGTGTTACGTTAAGCAAAACCTGCCATGTCATCATCATCATTGCATGAGCATTCATGATTAGAAAACCCTAATTCAAACAATTAAAATAAGTATGAGTCACGCGCAACCATTTCAAATAGCTCGCCACCGGCTCCATGGCGCTCTTGCGAACTCAACAAGCCATCAATCGTTTTTCCCCGGCCGTCGGAGTCACGCGCACGACGTTGTCTTCATCATCTCCGGCTAGCAACCCGCCGTGAGCTCCTACACGCCGCCAGGCTCGTCGGAGCATCTCAAAGTCCACTTTTTGTTGGGTGGTTTCGCTTTAGCTCACCGATCGTGGTCGGCCTCCTTGTTGGTGCGACCAGAAGGCTAGACGCGTCGGGACACCGCCTCGCCATCAAGTCCGCGCCGCCGCAACCGTCGCCACCACCGTCAACCGAGCTCCGTCTCCTTCCGAGCCCGCCTTGCTGTTGTTTGAAGTCGGGGTGAGCTTCGGGGAACTTGCGGGGAGTTTTGGTTGCGCTAAGCGCCGCCGTAGGGAGGTCGGAATGTGACATGCGGGAGCCGCCCGCCGCGTTTCACGGTGTCGTGCTCGCTGCCGTGCATCTTTCCGCTTCGGCCGAAGTCGTCTTTGTGTTGGGTGATGTTCTTCGTGAGTCACCGAGGGTGCTTGGAGCGCACGGTTTACTGAAACGCCCGGCGAGCTAGTTGGCCGTGCACCGCGGCCGGCCGAGAAGCCGCCACCCACCCGGTGTGCGAGCATCAAGGGATAGGATAGGGCATATGATAGCTCGTTGAGTGCGGGATGAGGGGAGTGCGTTGGCGTGGTCAGGTGAGTCAGAGGAGGTGTCGTCGGCGAGGCGCCGGCCGCCGCCGCCCGCTCCGTCACCGGAGGAAAGGAGGGAGGAGAGAGCCGACACGCGGGTCCGGCGTGTCGGCCGAGAGAGAGGGAGGGAGAGCAGGGCGCGTGCGAACCGGGCAGGCCGCGCGTGCTGGAGTGGGGCCGTGCGGGCCGTTTGGGCCGCACCGTGCGGTCCAATGGCTTAAAAGAAGTGCTTTTCTTTTTCTAAATTAATTTCCAAAGCATGTTTTTCATCTTTTTGTTATATTTCTATTTGGGCAAATAAAAATGTAATAAAAATATGTGAGTGCTCTCCATAATATGCTCTGTCCATGAAAAATACTAACTCTGAGTTTTCAATAAAATTTAATTGTGCTTTAATTTGCTCCTTTAATTAAGAAATGCAATTTCCATGATTTTTAATAATTAAAATATAAGTCCAAAAATTATGAAATTTGTTTTGTGTGCTAATTAGGTGATGATGATCTTAATTATGAAGTTTGATCTTGTTTTGATTAAGTTTAGCATTACACTTAATTAATACCTTGTTTATTTAATGTTTAAATAATTAATCCTTTAGTTAATTAGGGTTTAATTAATCCCCAATTAGCGAGTTAATTAGTGGCTTTCAACAACTGTAAAATGGTCAATAAATTAGTAATCACCTCTAATCACCATTAGGGTTGTTTGATTTTGGGATTTAGTGATGACCCTAGGTCATTAACCCTAATGACCTTCGGCATTTCATGTTGATTGCGTATCGCTAGTCCGTCGTCGTCGACGCTAGTTATACCTTCTTAGTATGAGGTTACCGTGAAGGAAAGTTGTACTCAAGATCGATTAAGAATCGTTGCATCGTTATCGCATGTTCATTTCATTTCTTGCATTATAATCATGCATTTCAATCGTGTAGTTGTATCGTCGAGGAGGGAGTTGATCCAACTCCTGTTTTCTGAAAGAGTGCCTCCAGTGTGAAGAAGTTGGTCCAGATCCCGGCGGTGACATCCCCGAGTCCCACTTGTCGAGCCCCAAGGCAAGCCCAGGATGCATTCAAACCCCGCCTTGTATTTGAAAAGTTTTTATGATTTCATGTGATGATACTTTGCATTAGGTGTAGGAGTTGTGTGTTACCCTACTTGATGCATTTACCATACCTTGATATATTATCCACGGATACATGTTTTGATTTCGAAATGCTTAGTATGCGCTTAGTCTTGCTACTAGTGTAGGGTTTTGATAAAGCTTGTTTACAAAGGTGTGATCACAATGATCCCCGATGGGAATTTTATGAAAACTTGATGTTGCTTGTCGCCTACCTCTCACCTTGGCCGGGTCGGGGTACGCGCAAAAACATGATGATGAATAAATCTAGACGCCGGTGGAGTGACTTGCATCGGGGAGGGGCTACTGCCCGGTGTAGTGTCGATCCACTTGTGTCGGTTAAGCACCGTTCGTTGCTTGGCCCTTGGATCATGAGGTTATTGGATAGTACTAGTCGCATGCTAATGGCGGCAAGCTCTACTTGGACTATCCTTTACTAGAACGGACAAGTGCGTGTGCCCATTCTACGATGCGCACCGCCCCGGCGACCGAGCGGCCGTAGTGAGGTGGTGTTTTTGTACCTCCGTTCTGGTAAGGTGTAAGCCGGGCGTGAGTTGATGTATGTAAGATGTTGGTCCTGCATACATCGTGTGGCTAGGAAGCCCCAGCTGGGTATATTAAGCGATTCGAATCGTCGTGTGCTCCACGATATGGGAGCCGTGATCCTCGCACCAGCATCGTCGTAATAATGGAAGTTGAGTATGGAAAGTTTTGAATTCGGCATATGTTTGATAAGTGATTGTTAAAGTAAGGATTGGCTTAGTCTCTTTTCGCAAAAGGGTGTCTTTTGATCTTGCTAAAGCCTCACCTTGATTCCTATTAGCCAGCATTCCTGAGTCTTCTCCCCAATTTTGGTCGGGTAAGTCTTGCGGAGTACTTTTGTACTCGGGGTTTGTTTAACCCCATTGCGGGTGAACCGCATGGGCAAGCGTGCTACGGCCCTTGCCGCATGACGGTTGTTGAAGAAGTGTCCGAGGAAGAGTGAATTGAGTGGCCTTTGGGCGGGGGCAATTTTTGTTGCGTGGCTTGTAATCAAGTTAAGTAATGATACTTCCGCCGGGTTGTAATAATACTGTTTGTATAAGTTTTACAAAATATTTGTAAATTAAGTTATTGTAAGTCTTCCGCTACTCTGGTATTTTGTATGAAATTTGTTGTAATCTTTGTGATATATCCGTAAGTATCGATCCCGGAGTGATTGTGGTTTATCGGGGATCCACCCGACGGAACATTCTAGGTTATATGGTGTATAAGCATGGTTGACTGAGGTCTTAGGGACAAGGTCGGTGCTTGTGGGCCATATAATTTGGAAGGTTACGCCACACCCCCGATCTTGGGGACGCCGAGGGAGGCGTAGGGCCGAACTGCTCTCCCGGCACCGGATGGCACGTCGGCGACGGGATGGGGAGGACAGCGGCAGCGCAAAGAGCGTGGAACAGGGAAGAGATGAATTCTCTATGTGGAGGACGGCGTCTCGTCCCTTATTTATACACGCGTCGCGGCTAAGGAAAGCGATTAGCCGCTTAATCACGGCGTTACGGTAATTGTCCTTCCGTTTGTGCACTTACCATAACGTGAGAATAATTGCTTACCAAATAGGCGGCGCAATTTTCTCCATGCATGCAAAAATATCAAGTGACAAAAGGAAGCGCGCACCACAAGGGCGGAGGCCGAAATCGCCGGACCATTCACGCGCATGCCGTGCGTGCTTGGCGCCCATTGGCCCCGCCAAAGCCAAAGCGCCGGCGTGTGGTTCTTCCTTTTCCCTCTCCTCATCCATAGCTTCAACAAGAATGAGATAGCTCAACTATTTAAGTTGGCCTCACTTCTCTTGAAGTTGCAAGGTGGGGACTAAAGTCCCCCACCTTTCCATATATACATGCATATGTGAGTGGGCCTTTGGGATTTATATGGAATTGTTTGGCCCATGGCCCAAAACATCTAACAGGTGCAACCCCCGCCGCGCTGAACAATCTGCACTTCCTATCTAAATTTTTTTTTTCCCAATGGCCTAGAAGGACCTATTCCAGCCACAGGTCAGCTTAATACGTTGACGAATTCTAGCTTTGATGGAAACACTTAAGCTGTGCCTGTGTGGTACAATGTTGAATTGCCACTGCTTCCATCAGAGACAGTCCAGTGCCCGTGTTGTCTATTGTGCCAGCAAGGTCATCTTTGCAATTGCTTTCGGTGTTTTCATTGTAGTGGGAGTGCTATATGAGTAGATGGTATTATTCGCACATATCCGGCTGTGTCATGAATTGATTGATAAGAGCATATCTGATCTGAGAAATAAAAGCTTTTTAATTGTTATGGCCAGCGCCAACAATTATGCTCTCCAGACAATTTGGGAGCCCAAGCCCAGCAGCAGGTTATGTATCTCTGTCATTGGAGACATTCATTCAGTCAGTAGCCTTTGTTTCAAGAATTTGGTCGAAGCTGGGGTGAGGGGTGAAGTAATCCGAAAATAATTGCGACTATGCGGCATGCCAAACTTTTGTAACTTTCATTTTAGAGAAGAAATTTAACTATACTTTAGAATTTAGAAATAAATATACTGTCACGTGTAATGAAATCATGTAGCTCCTGTCAGTGAAAATAACTTCATTTGCATGGTGTGGATAAATCATGTAGCTCCTGTCAGTGAAAATAACTACATTTGCATCAGGGTGGATCGTGTGTGCAGAAAATTGTTAATTACTCGGTACTCATAAAATAAATTTAACAGCACTAACCAGGTAGGAAACACGTCAGTAGTCCAAACAATACCATTCCTTTTACTGGGTTTACTGGGACTACGCCATTCCATTACTGGGGCTTTAATTAAGTCATGGGACCTAGCCGACTAAAATCACAGTTAAATCATGCCCTATTTATATTACAACCAAACAAGATGAACCAACGCCACTCTTGGCATTTAGCATTTTAAATCCGGAATCTTCACGAGTATATCTGAAAGGCGTAGTAATTTACAAAGTATACTAATAGCACGCATGTTAAAGTTCAGTCCAGATAAGCATAGACGGTCGAATTGGTGCGATTGCACTTGCACCGGTGCATTCTGCATTCTGAAGCTGCCCTGCCAAGTACTGTACAAAGAAGCGTAGATAACCATGTTACCAAAACCAGACTCAACCACCAGACCAACTGATGACTCTTCTGTTATGAGACGACACCGCATTATCATAGAATTTCAACAAGAAAAGAATGCAAACCATTGACGCAGCAAAAGGCTAGAAACCACCAAATTTGGAGTCTACGAAACTGGCATAGGATCAAATATCACTTGAGAAATTCAGAATGGTAACCAAGTACAGATATTAGCACACAACTTTTTAGAGATCCTAGAGCAGAAACAAAAATGCTGGACCATTATCTCAGCCAAACAGCCAGTCTCATGATTCAACTAGAGAACCCCAACATGCCTTACAAGAGTAACTAGAGAACTCTAGCATGCATGACAAGAGCAACTAGAGAATTCCGATATAACAAGCTAAATCATGCTTCAGTCTGCTCCCTCAAGCGACGGATTGTGCTCCTGACAGTGACTGCACTAGCAGTGCTGCAAATACAAATAACAAAATTTAATTTAACCATGCTTAACAAATTATTGTTTTGGAACACAAGATGTGAGTCAGCAAATAATTACTTCATGGTGTAAGCACCGCCAGCCTTGACCTTCCCACAGTCCTTGCATCCCCAAATTCCAACTGCTTTCCTCTTCACAGCAAACTGGAAAGACAACACAGCAAAAGCAGGACACCTTAGAAACAAATTGCACAGCATGCCTAAACATTGTATAAGCCATTCAAATAGAAGAATAAACAAACATATATATATTTAAGACCAATTGCTTTCATGCGCTCAAAATCAGTCTGCAGCCTACAGTTGATAACAGTCTAGTAGTGGTGATAACTACATAAAGACAGCATGCAATTTAATTGATCAAAACACTAAAAGCAAACTCAAATGCAGAGGCTGACTAACAGAAGATCTACCTTGCCACAGAACTCGCAGAAGTACTTGGAATGCTGAGATACCTCCATCTTCTTGATTTGCTTACGCAAGCTAGCACCATACCTGGTTCCTATAACATCATAACTTGTAAAGTTAGCTTACTATACCAGACACACAAATTGGAGAGCATGTCATGTTTTTTGAGCATGTACCATATTTGCCAACAATTCCAGCCTTCTTAGTGCGCTTCGTCTGCAAAGGCATCATAAAAACAAAACAAATTACACAGCTGCTCACCAAAATTGTAAAACTCACGTAGGTTAACAATCAACCAGAGAAAAATATAATTTCTTAAACACTAGATATGCCAACCACTAAAATCATTGAGTTGAGTTAGTTGCTATTAACTCTCCATAGCAGCAAGAGAAACATTGCCCCATACACGTTTGAAAAGCAAAGGCATAACAACTAAAATCAACACAAGGGGGAAAAGTATTGTAAGCCACTGTTTTGTACAAGAGGTATGCGAAGGCTAAACTTTTCACTGGATACTACTTTCATGTTTCATGCAGGTGCAGCAGAGTGGCTTCAGATTACACTGGCAAGGGTTGTCAGGTGGCCAAAGTGAGTTTGTGAAACATGTTTATTTTCAGAGTTTGGTATGAGAAAACTAGTCTGCCTTTATACTAAACTAACAAATGTATTTTTCTAATCTGGTGGAATTAGCACAAGCACTCAGGTTGAACTTGCATAAGCACTCAAGAACCACACACAGCAAACCACAGAGAACTCATAAAATACTATGTACAAATATATTCTAGGACTCAAATGTGGAGTACAAACATAAGGTTTGCTTCCTACCCTTATTGTAGTAGTATGTGGGTGATGTGTTGTGGCCTTTAGCCTTAGTACAGTTCGCCCCTCACCTTGGAGAACCCCAGGTAGGAACTTATCCAAACCTACGCCGCACAAAAAGAAGTGTGCCACAATCCAGGCTAGCACAATCCAACTACCTGAATGAGCCTGACCCTACCAAGAGGCTAGCACACAACGACTCGTCCAGAGCATGAATGTATGATTGCTGGACATGCTCCTATCCCGAAAACTAAACTATGGAGCCTAATAGAATACATGTCGAACTGGAGCTGGACTACGAAGTCAAACGCTAGATCTCGCGCAACACATAATAAACGCTAGATCTCGCGCAACACATGATAACAAGAGGTCAGAAAGAAGAAGAACTAGGCATCCACCGCTAGCCGAATACATATCGAACTGAAGCTATGATCTGGCGCGACACATCATAACAAGCGGCGAGACAGAACAAACCTTGATCACAGGAAGAATGAGAGGAAGAGGTGAAGCGACGTACCATATTGGCGACGGGAAAGCAAGCGAGGTGCGGGGCGTAGCGGCGATGGCGGCGGCGGCGGCAGCGGCGGCGCGCGTGAGGGTTAGGCTCGAGAATGAGGAAAAGATGCACGGGAGAGAAATATATAGGAGGTGCTAGGGTTTCGTGGATATATGGATCGGGCCTCTATGCTGTTATGGGCCGGGCCAAAATGGACTATGAGCCACGAGAGAGAAAAATTACTCGTATATCGTCCTTTTTTTTTCTCCAGGCAATAAAAAAATCGTATATCCTACCTCTCACGCCATCTAAGACTGACCGCACTCATGTCCGATGCCCTGGTACTAGAGGAGCGTTTACCGGAGGAAACAGCTGTAGCAGTGTCTGCTATATGGCCATATCATCCGGCATCGTGCGGCCGGTCCATCAAATTTGATTGGGTACCGTGCCTGCGCTATCCACCTGCCCCGACCCCACCGCGTGACAGAAAGAGAGAGGAGGGATGAGGCCGGCTTGCTCGTCCTCGCATCGACCGCCGCCGTGTAGCGCCGTCGTCGTGACCGTGTAGCTCGCGTGGTAGCCGTGCAGCGCCGTTGTCGGAGAGCCGTCGTACAGCGTCGCTGCCGTGGCTCGAGCCGGGGCGTCGCCGAGTGAGGGAGAGAGAGAGAGAGAGAGAGAGAGGAGGTGGCGATGAAGAGGATCACCATGAGGAGCGGTGGCCACGCCTGCCGCCGCGAACAAGCGAGGACGCGTGCTTGGACGACGCCGGTGCGAGAGAGTACGTGTATGCGCGGAGGAGAGGCGAGGCCGCCGGCGAGGCCCACCGCTGCAGATCGAGCTTCGGCGCCGTCCGCCCGCCATGGAGTAGGAGGAGGGTGGAATCGCGAGGGGGCACGGCTGCGCGGCGCCAAGGCTCGGCTCGTCGGCAGGGCAAGGCGAATGCAACGTGTGACTAGGGAGAGAAAGGCGGGGAGAGAGAGAGAACAGGAGGGTTCCGGGGAGAGAGGGGAAGGAGGTAAAAAAGAAATAATTTGACACGTGAGTCTCATCTTATGATAGAGGATGATATAAAGTATGGATGAGTAAAAAAAAAACTGGATATAGAGAAGAGGATCTCGATGATCAAGACAGAATATTTCTTTTAAAGGACGAAGAGTACGGATATAGCTAATAGTACCACACAAATGACACGTCTACCTGGTTTTTTATAGCCTACGTGGCAGCTATGTCAGTCGTGAGACTTCATACAATTAGAATACTTAAAACCCGGTTATCCTAGAAAAAATGCTGTACCTTAGGAAAATATGAAGCCAAATCCAGATTCTTCTTGAAATAATACATCATCTCCTGGAGCCGCATGTTTTTTTTTTTTTTTTTTTTTTTTTTTAATCTTTGATGGTTTCTGAAATACTCCATAGTATCTAGGCGCTTACAGGATTTGGTCTATTAATAATAAATAACAAATAATTAAAAGAATAACAAGGTTTACTAAACATGACCAGCTTTGAGTCACGATTCGTGGTGGTGACGATGCTGCGAAGAGATCGCTTAATAAAACTAATCGAATGTGGCATGAGGTCATATGAAGGCTCATGCTAGTTTTTTATTTTCTAAAATTGAGCTTGGTATAAATGCCGTACTATAACTATATAAATTGAGGCTGCAAATCTGAATTGTTTTGCACTGGACAAGTGCACACACTTCACTGGATTAGATACCTCTTTTGGGTTTGATTGAAGATTCACACTAATTAGTTGCACAAATTATGCACTTTTATGGAACTTGAACATGTGCAACTTCGCGCATAACAACTTTTTTTGTGAGGCTCGATATATATTTTTGTTGATGTCTCGTGGAGTTGACTAGTAAATTTTTAGATGTACACATATTGATTTGAATGGCTAGTATTTGGGGACTTGTTTATAATGGTTCAGGCAATGTGTTTAACGTCCAGTTTAGGCGTTTCTATTTGTGTTTATGAGCATGAGGGGTCGAAGTTTGTAGTAGATGTTAAAAAATAAGGTTAAAAAGTGATATGTTATGAAAGTGTGTCGCTAGCCTTCAAAAAGGAAGCCCAGGCCTCCCCTCATGTATTTTTACGAGGGGCTTGACTACAATGAGACATAAAGGAGATAGGGAAAACGAGAGAAGAGGATACATAAGAGAAGAGAAGGCTTTGGTCATTTGCTTGATCATGCGGCATCCTTCATTCTCATCCTTTCTAAGGTAGCGCAGACCCACCATTGTAGCCTTACAGGTGCCATCATTGTGGCGTCAGCAGTGGTGCACAAGGGTAGGAATGACCTGTCCTATCCATTGTTCAACACGGGATTTTACTATGTCGTACTAGTATCTCCTACGCTAGTCGTGCCCTCCCCTATGCATGCACTAGCAACATACCTAACATTGATGAAATGATAGCTCCACATGCCTGTCCTTTTATCCTTAAGGGAAAAGGCAATTTGGGGCCAAGTTCCCGTAGGCTGATTCAGATGCTCCCCGAGAGGTCTAGCATGGAGTCCTACAAGCGAGTATGTATCATGGGGCTCGGTAACCCAAACCAAATCCTAAGTACGGCCGATTTCCCCTGCCTCTGTCTGAGTTGTATTGAGGGACCCGACCACTTAGGGCAGGCCCATGGTACGTCTGAATTTCCATATTCAAGTCGTTTCGATGGACTCGGTGGCTTGTGTAATTTGTCTGTATCGTTGAGTTTCATCGTTGAGTTAGCATTTAGGACTCATAGTCCTCTTGCTTATCCAGCGAGGCATTGCCTTCCACAATTCTTAGTGTACGTACGTACACACATATGGATAGGCGGAGGTATACCCTTTGGGTACTCCTTAACCAAGTACTCATCACAAAAGAGGGCTATATACCTTTTAGACATGTTTGGTTCATGGATGAAGGCTGTATTCTCTATTGGGACGAGGCGAGGTTGAGTAGAACAATGTCTGTAAGCGATGATCGAAATAGGCGTAATATAATACAGCCCAACATAGTAAAAAATAGGCCAACCAATCATCCTTGTTCGATATTTTGACGCCTGAGAGCATGTAGGCTCGGAGGCATGACATTCAGGACTTTGCTTTGAAGAAGTGGAGAGGCCTGAAGCTTCATTATTTTTCACGGTTCTGCTTCGTAACTTCTGCAGTGCTCGCGAGCGCACCGGCGGCGGCGGGCGTACCCTCCGACTCCGAGCGACTCCTGCGAGAATCTGTTCGGGGCTGCCGGTTCCGAGGACACGCGTCGTTTACTCGGAACTTTTTTTTTTTTTTTTTTTGAGGAAAGTTTACTCGCCGCTGTTTCGCGAGCCACGGCCCACGGCCGAGAAGAGAAGGAGATGGTCCGCCGGGCCGGACGGAGATAGGCCATGGCCCGGCAGGAATAAACGGAGGCCTGGTCCACTTTAGAGCCGAAAACCCTAATCCCCGTGGCCATTCTGGGGACGTATAAGCCACCGCCACCTCGCTTCTCCTCCGCCGCCCCACACCCGCTGAGGAGCTTATCCTCTCCGGTGTCGCCATCGCCTCGGAGCTCGGACAGCAGCACGCCGGCACCAGAACCTCCTCCGCAGGTGAGCTCGCCTCCTAACGCATCTCCTTTCCCGTTTCTCGATCCGTTGGTTAGGGTCTCAACCGCATCTGTAGGTCTTAGAACTCACCGCTCAAGTCCCATCTGGTTCAAGCCTGGTGAGTCAGCCCAACCGAGGATGTTGCCTCACATTGATGCTAGACCGTTCTTCTTTCTTTTCTGTGGATTCAGTGAGCGGCATCACATCCCATGTGCCCAGGCCTTAGGCAGTCCAAAATTTCTAGGCTTCCTTCCAGTACTCTGATTAGCCTTTCAAGAAAAGCACTCTGATTAGATATATGCCCACACGTTGCTACCCGCCCGTGTTTGGTAATTCTCAGATTTTTATAGGGTATCTATTACCACAATAACGGCAATCTGATTAGATATATGCTTATGTAGTGGTATGTGCACTCGGTGAATTTGTACTGCTTTGTTTCTTGCTGTCTAACCGATAGGAAAAAAAGAAGGGACCTATTTGTTAGTTACTATTGGTAGGTTCATTGAAAATTGTGCGACTTTGCTGAAGCCTGTCACACTTCTTGAATTTGCTTGTATGGGTAACTAGCTTTCTAGGTTCTCCAGTTTTATTTTTTTCCATTTATAGCTGTTGCCTGTTGGTGGAGCTACACTTTTAAAAGGTATAAAACTGCTTGCCTGCCTGTTTTGTTGTCCGGTTCTTTGTATAGCATACCGGAAATGAGGCAGATCCTAATAGATTTCTTAAGCTGGTAATAAGGTGCAAGTACATGATAAGATGACATGCAATTTATTTGCTGCCACTCCTGCCAGATGAAAGATGTTCAGAACAGATGAACCAACCATGAAAGTAACTTGGTATGTTGGTATTATAAATTTATTAGTATGGGTTAAGCTCACCTAAAAAACTATGTTCTGTTAGCTGTATACAAAATTTGCGTGGTTACTGTCTCTGAAATTTCTTGTGCTCTCAAAGTCACAAGGATTTGATGAGGTGAAATTGATTTTCTTGACAATTTATGAACTTATCGTCTATCGATAAAACTGATATATATGGACCCTGAGGTTGATCGTCCAGCTATATCGATCTGCCCCTCTAGTCTGTAGCTGTACCTGAAGGCTGAAGCTTGAGATGTTTAACAGTTGGAGCAACTACTCAACAGCATGAAGCATAGCATGTCCTACTATATTAGCAGTAGCTTTATCATCACCTGTAGTAGAAAGACAATAACCTTGATTGTTTGGTTTGCTTGCCTGCTTTCAGTAGAACAATTTTGTTTGATCTTGTTGCCCTGTACCTGGTTATTTACATGATTACTTGTTCTTTTGGTGGTGCAGTAGCTGTTTTTACTCAATCTTGTTGCCATGTACCTAGTTATTTACACAATCTTATGTTTTTCTTTTGTCACTCGCATTGTGCTTTCTGGTATCATTGCAATCTGATAGTTGCAGTGGTTGGGGTTGACTTCCTGCTCTTCAGAAACACAGTAACGAGAACTTATCGGCGGTGCCGAAGATGGTGTCGCTGAAGCTGCAAAAGCGCCTTGCCGCGAGTGTACTCAAGTGTGGGAAAGGAAAAGTGTGGCTTGACCCAAATGAAGTTAGTGAGATCTCCATGGCGAACTCCCGTAAGACTTATCCGCTTCCCCCGTTTATTAATTGCTCACTGGGTTGGGGCTGTATGGATCTGTGGGTGAGGTATTTATTTGCTTGTTTTGGAATATGTTTGGTATTTGATGTGATTTTTGAAATTCTTGTTTCGGTCTGCGTTCAGTTGTGACCTCGACATTAAATGAGCTGCGGCGATATGTTTGTAGTGTGCTTGGTCCAATTTTCTGCTGTTGAGGTTCATAGCCATCTAAATGTATAGCGTGGTTCTTGGATTAATCGCTGCATTATAGCCACCATTGAGTAACTACAGGTCCCCTCTAATCTTGTTTTGCTGCCTTTTCTTCTCCATAATTTGATTTTGGATAGTGAAGATCAACTGATGCATAATCCAACACTTGATCTGAGGTCGGCCTCAGCCGAGCGAGTGATGCACAGACATCTCTGCATCTGAATCCTTAGCATCTTACTTTAATCGTTTTGACCTTGTGTTGTTTAACTGTATCTTGGTGTTTTTACTTTTTGTGTTGTTGAACTGTATCTCTGTATTTTTTTGGAGTATCATCGGATGATGAAAGCTCAAAACAATCTTAGGTCATCTTCTGACAGAGTGCTGGTAGCACTTGAGAAGGCAATTTTTTTCTGATGCTGCTGCAATCATTGTTCGATTTGCCTTTTGTTTATCTTAGGACATCTTCTGACAGGGTGCTGGTAGCACTTGAGAAGGCAATTTTTTTCTGATGCTGCTGCAATTATTGTTCGATTTTGCCTTTGTTTTCGGTTTTTTGGGTAGTTTTGGTCGTTGTATTGTTTGCTCAAGGCAGATATCTTTACAACATTACACTGTCATGTAATCCATACGTAAAGCCAGTGATGATTAGCTATATATCTGGAATTACTGTCAGATGTACTTACGACTAAAATTGCCTGGCTTGGTTTTCCTCTCGTGTTACATTTTTGTTTACCTGTGGCCACCCTTGAAGACAGTGTTGGCTGTAGCTGTTCTAGTTTGTAACGTGTGTACCCGTTCAGTTTCTAATTTGTATATGATACTAGTACCTAATGCAATTATAGTTTTCTTGAAAATAACAAATCCAGTTTATGATTATTTATGTATTGTTTGTATTGTTTATGTATTTGTGATTGTAGATTTTAGCTAGGACTGGTATTGCATGTGTATCAAGCCGCGAATAGCGTTGCATAGCTTGACATAATTGTCACATGGAATGCTCATATTATTGGTCACTGTTAATTTTACATTGACTATTATCTGGCCATGTCTGTGTTGCTAAATGTTTGCACTGCTTAGCCAACTCAGATTTTGTCATGTTGTTTCTTAAATCTCAGTTTATCATACTGACCATGATTGGGCTCTTCGGGATAGTCCTTGGCTCAAGTCTTTTACAATCATGGGATTTTTTTGGGCTTTGCACACGAGCTTATGTTTTACATTTACTTGACACAATGAAGGGATAGTCCTTAGCTCAAGTCTTTTACAATCGTGGGATTTTGCTGGGCTTTGCACATGAGCTTATGTTTTACATTTACTTGACACAATGGATTAGAGTTTTGAAATTGTAGGTATAGTTGTTTCTATGCTTGTTATTCTGCTCTAAATTTTTAAAGGAACACAAGTGGACCATGTTTTTGCGATATTTACAGGCCAGAACATCCGGAAGTTGGTTAAGGATGGGTTTATCATCAAGAAGCCTCAGAAGATCCACTCTAGATCCCGTGCAAGAAGGGCACATGAGGCCAAGCAGAAGGGACGCCACTCAGGATATGGTATGCTGCTGCTACTCATTTATGTTACTGTTTTTAAGGATGGATCAACTTGTGCTAATCTTATGTCTCCATTATAGGAAAGCGTAGGGGTACTAGGGAGGCTAGGCTTCCAACCAAGGTTCTGTGGATGAGGAGGATGCGTGTGCTGAGGCGCCTGCTCCGCAAGTATCGTGAGGCCAAGAAGATCGACAAGCACATGTATCATGACATGTACATGAAGGTCAAAGGTAACTCGTTCAAGAACAAGAGGGTGCTTATGGAGAGTATCCACAAGTCCAAGGCCGAGAAGGCCAGAGAGAAGACACTTGCTGACCAGTTTGAGGCCAAGCGCGCCAAGAGCAAGGCGAGCCGAGAGAGGAAGATTGCTAGGAGGGAGGAAAGGCTGGCCCAGGTATGATATATTATATTGATCCATACCTGCATTTATTTCTGAACATGGGTGCAGCTGCTGCTGCTTCATAATGTTCCAGAATACCTTTAGTTTCTTTATGCTCTATAGTGGAATTTGTCAATTGCGACAATCTTGATCTGTTGAAAAAATGGTGGATGAATGTGCTAACATTTAAATGACAAGCTGCTAGGTTGATTGTTAGGTATAATTTGTATCCTTCATGGCTGCATTATAGTTAATGTTTCCTTAGACTTTTCTAATGGCTACATCATTGGTATGTTTATAGGCCTTAAAATTCGTTTAGAATCTATGTTTAAATATATGCTTTATGGTACAGGGCCCGAGAGAAGTAGCACAACCAGTCGCAGCCACAGCTCCAGCATCTGGGTAAGCACCTTGGATCTCGTTGGTTTTGTTTCCTTGGATTTTATCATGGTTTTGTTATTTATGTGTTTTTCTTCATTTGATTGACCAATGTCACAGGGCATCGAAGAAAGCAAAGAAATGAAGTATTCAAACAAAGCTGTAGCTTTCTAGTCCAGCACTATATAAGCACTAGCCTAATTTTGGAGCGCCTGAACTATTTTGCTGTTATATAACTTCTGTGTCTTGATATTCGAGTATCATATCTGGATTGTTATGTTGGATAATGTAGAGTGATGTTTATGCAGAGTTTCCTTCGAACAGGATTTTCCCCAAAAAATGTTTATTTGGAACAGATGATCTCAGGAAATGTGGTTATGTTTTATGAAAATTAATGTGGTTATGCTTTATGAAAATTAATCGCATTGTTATGTGATTGAGCAATTGACGATGGTATCCCATTCATTGAGGTGATCTGTCTTGAACTCTTGATTGAAGGGCTGGTACTGGTTCTGGTTCTGGTGCTTATCGGGGCTGTTTGGTGCAAGCTTTTACTGTCTCAAATCGGTGGTAACTGCACAAATACACAGTATGTTGCGGCAGCACTGTAATACCGTGGAGCCAGAACCGGTACAGTTTAGGCCCCGATTGGCAGGGTTCTCGTTGAGTTTGGGCCCTTTACGTTTATTTTTTCACCTTGGGAACCAAAACATTTTTTTTTCACCTTGGGAACCAAAAACATCTCTTTTCTACAATGATTGTGGGGACGAGCCGAGCCCCGAAGAGCCCTACCGAGCAAGGTTTTAGGCCAGTTTGGTATAGATTTTGGAGTTCCTGGAGCTGTTTCGTGGCGTTCTCTACCAATCGGCTCGCATTTTCACATGCATCTATTGTCCCGTGAAGTTGAAACCCCAAACCTCCTGGTTCATCTGCCAAGTTCACATTGTCTAATCTAAAAGCTTTTGATTTAGGGTTGAATAATTTTGTAGGAACAAATTCAAAAACATGCATGTATATTCATGTATCAATCTAAATGCAACATGGATTTCGTTGAACAAGTCTGCAGGACAATTGTCAAAACAAAAGTCACCTCAAAGCCCTCTAGCTCCTATCACTTGTGTTGACAACTCCGATCCTTCACAAATATCAGAACTCCGTTACAAATAAATGTCAAAATGCTCCACGTAAAGTCCTATGTAAGACGAAAACTACCAGGTTTGAAACATGTTCGTCAGACAGGAAAGGTTGTTTCGCTTCCTGGGCTGGCATGCTTTCGAAGTTCTAGATTAATTCAAAGTAAAATCATATGAATGGAACCAGCAGGATCGGTCAGCCGTTGGAAATTTTCAACGATCGTCAGTACAGACCCAAACGAGATCATAAAACTGTATGGATTCACATGATATCACACAGCAAACAAGATCGAGGATGTATCAAACGACGTAAAATGTCAGAGTGCATGTTTCAAATGTGTCAAGTAGGCCACGTTCGCAAAAAGAAAAAAAGTAAAAAAAAATCTAGATGCATATACATACACATTCGGGAAAGAGTTTATTTTGCCGAGTGTCATACCTTTGCCGAGTGTCTTAGCCTTCTTTGCCTAGTATATTATTTTGCCTAGTGTTACACTAGTCAAACCGGCTCTTCGTCGAGTGTCTGATGGAATACACTAGGTAAACCATCGGACACTAAGCAAAGAAGCCATCTCCGGTAGTGACTGGACTATACTAGTAGACAAGTACGTACATGTATAATCATCTGTACTTACTGTATATATATGTGGACACAGGACACATACATAAACACACTGTTCACGAACCAACACCACCATGCCTTTCTTTGCCCTACCTCTTATTGCACTGCTGCCGCTCTCATCTCCCGCCACCCCATGCATCGTGCAGGAGAAGGCCTCCCTCCTCCGGTTTGTCGCCGGGCTGTCACACGACGGCGGCCTTGCAGCGTCATGGCAGCGGAACAGCAACGCCACGACGAGCTGCTGCGCCTGGGAAGGCATCACCTGCAACGCCAACGGGAGCGTCACCGAGGTCTCACTGGGATCCAGAGGCATCACAGGGCGAATCTCGCCGTCGCTCGGAGACCTCACCAGCCTGCTCCGCCTTAACCTGTCCGGCAACTCCTTCACCGGCAGCCTCCCGCCGGAGCTCATGTCCTCCGGCAGCGTCACGGTCCTCGACGTCAGCGCCAACCACCTCGGCGGGACCCTGCTGCCGGCTATAAGCAACTGCACAAAGCTAGAGCAGCTCCATCTGAACAGAAACTACATGTCAGGGGAGCTGCCATCGGCGATAAGCAGCTGCAAGAATCTCAGGGTCATCAACCTCAGGAGCAACAGGCTCGGTGGAACGCTTCAGAAGGTCGATTTCTCCGCCCTGCCCAACCTAGAAAGTCTATATCTTTTGTTCAACGATTTTACAGGAGAAATTCCAGAGAGCGTCTACTCGTGCAGCAACCTCAGAACACTGCGTCTGTCTGACAATGGATTCAATGGTCAGTTGTCACCAAGAATAGGCAGCCTGAAGTCCCTCTCGTTCCTGTCGATTTCCTACAATGGTTTTGTGAATGTCACAGGTGCGCTTCAGGTACTCCAGAACTTGGGCAACCTCACCGTTTTGTTTATGGGAGTGAACTTCATCGGTGAAGCCATGCCAGACGACCATGTATCAATTGATGGGTTTGAGAATCTTCAGATTCTAACCATGAGTGGCTGTCAGTTGTCTGGGAAGATCCCTGTTTGGTTATCAAAGCTTACTAGCCTAAGGGTCTTAGATTTGTCTGAGAATCAACTCACTGGAACGATACCAGTGTGGATCAAAACCCTGAATTCCCTTTACAGTATAGACATGTCAAACAACAGCCTTGTCGGGGAAATCCCAATAGAACTAATGGAGATGCCAATGCTACAATATGATAAGGGAGATTTTGCTGTAGGACACCGCAGAAAGTTGAAATTGGCTGGAACACACCGCAAACACGATTATTTGCCTAGTACCATTATAATTTCGTGTCTCTTTGCCAGTGGACACCGTGACGATTAAAATAAGAATTTCTTAGATTTCAGGAGAGAGAAGGTACGGAAAATGTCCAAACTGTCCTCGTCTTCAACCTCCGTCTCCTCACTAATATTTGCCGTAACACATCGCCGCCGTCTCTTCTTCTCCGGCGAGGTCCATTAATGGCGGCGGCGGTGATTCTTGAGGGCTCTGCGGCAAGGGACGGGACAAGGGGAAGGGATAGGTGGATGCGGCGTGCTCCTGCGGAGCCGAGACCTTGCAGCGCTTTGTGATCAATCGACAGCTTGACGGGCTCCTTTCCACGGCAGAGGACGACACGCGAGTCCCCGCAGTTGGCAACCACCACATGGGACGAGCACACGACGGCGACGCCCGCGGTCGAGCCCACGTTCTCGGCGACCACCGGCCGTGACTCCTGGATGCCACTGACGAGCCTGCTCGTCTTCCCCGACACCTCGTCATCCAGCCTCTGGAAACACCTGGTGAACAGCTCGTCCCAGTGCTCCTTCATGTCCGTCTCGCTCGTCTCCCTCAAATCCTTGCCGAGTAGCCTCAGCTCCTGCCGCAGGAGCACCTGGAGCCTCTCCCGGCAGTAATTCACGACCTGTACCACAAGAAGAAGCACGGATCCTGAAATCAATCATCACGCGCATGTCTTAGGAGGAGAGTGGCTTTTGAAGTTCCCCACCCCTAGGGCCCGCGGGCGTACCTCGGCGCCGCCGTGGCCGTCGAAGACGCCGAACAGGTGCGCCGGCAGGCGAAGCGCATCGGCGTCGAGGCCCAGGCCGTCGAGGTCCCGGCGGTTGGCGAGCAGGCGCACCGGCACGTCCGCGAAGCGAGGGGCGGCGGCGCACGCGTCCTCCATCTCGGCGCTGCGGCCGCGCGTAGACGCGCAGCCCCAGACCGGCGCGCAGTCCATGAGGTAGACGCTCCTCTTGCCGCCCGCGCCGCCGCCGGCAGCGAGATCCAGCTTCTCGATCCCCAGCGCGCATTCCGCGGTGGCGCAGGTCGCCTCGTCCTCCACGCAGATCGCCGCCGTCGCCGCCATCACGGAATCACAGCAAAACCCCCGCTCGTCCCCCGCCCACCGCGGCGCCGGAGAACCACCACCACCGCGAGAGGCGGCCGGGGTCGACAGACCAGGCACGCACGCACCTGGGACACGAGGATGCGGTGCGACGTCGAGGAGGCCAGGCTCAGGGCCGTCGCCGTCATGGATCTCGCCCTGTCCGTGCACCTCGGGGTGGCCGGGGTGGTTCGGTGTCTCTCGGCAAATATCTAACGAAAGGCTGGAGGTCGAAGACGAGGGCAAACAAGACATTTCGCTAACCTTCTCTCTCATAAAATCTGGAAAATTAATAAAATAATCGGGGCGGTGTCTTTCGGCAAAGAACCACAAATTTATAATGGTACCGAGCATATTACGTTGTTTGCGGTGTGCTCTGGCCAATTACCCTTTTTTCTAGTGTCCTACAGCAAAATCTCCCATATGATAAGGTTCCAGAGTATCTGAACCGAAGGATCTCCAGCGTGCCTATATATCTAGGCGCGGCAAAGGCCTACCGTATGCTTGGGGCTTTCCCTACTAAGCTGAATCTTGGAAACAATAAACTTACCGGAGCAATCCCTCCGGAGATTGGTCAGCTAAAAGCACTGCTAATGCTGAATTTGAGCTTCAATAGGTTACATGGAGAAATCCCACAATCAGCATGCAACCTCACGAGACTTCAGGAGCTAGATTTGTCTAGCAACCATCTCCTAGGTACAATTCCTCCTGCACTGAAGAATCTACATTTCCTTTCGGTGCTGAATGTTTCCAACAATGACCTGGAAGGGTCAATCCCAACTGGAGGCCAGTTTACAACATTTCCAGATTCTAGTTTTGATGGGAACCCAAAGCTGTGTGGTCCTATGCTTACCCGACACTGTAATTCAGCAGAAGCTCTGCCTCGGCCAGCTTCCAGTCTCTCCAAAGAACAAAAATACGAAAGGGTCATATTTGCTGTTGCCTTTTGTGCGTTCTTTGCTGTAGGGGTGCTATATGATCAGATAATCCTATCAAAGTATTTTTAGCTGGTGCTAATCTAGTTCTATATCTAATCTATATACCTAATAATAAAGAGGCAAAATTTCAGCCCATCTTTTTTCGTCCATCTATTTTTTTCGTCCACCTATCCCCTAACTAACTTCATGATAAATATGGATATTGTCTATGTTGGTATACCGATAGGTCACTGGTTTTATTTATGACAGGGATTTTTAATGTAACTTGGATATGTATAGGAATCCTAAAGTACAAACAGATCATCGATGCCAAGTAACATGAATACGAATCCAAATCCAAATCCAAGGAAACAGACAAAAAAGTATAGAAAATTAAAATCAGATGGTAACTAATAAGTAGGCAATGGAGAGTTCTTTTTCATCCAAACACATCGATCAGTATGTGTATAGCGATGATAGGTACAAAATTCGATTACAAAATATATTGGTCAATAGGTCCTTCATATCTCAAGTTTAACATGGACTCATGAGCGTTGTCGGATATTCCAAATTTGAGTGCCGTAAAGATGCACCAGCCACTAGCCACTAGCCAAAGTCTTCGTAGGATCCATTCCGCCCTGTGCCAACAGCCAGGCCAAGTCCTAGCAGAAGACGAGACATGTGACCTGCCCGTACCTATTTTATCCTTCTTGTGCAGACTAGACTCTCGCGGAAAGTAATACACGTTAGTTGTTTGGTGCCATTGATCGAGGTTTTACGGCACTGCTGTAGGGCAGGGCTGCTGCCAGCTGAGACGTCGCGTAGGAAGTCAGGCCTTTGAGAACCCCGCAGCGCCCCACGCACTGAGAGGAGAAAGAGACATGGTGGCCGCACCATCGATCGACAGCGTGCTTCCAACTGCTGGCCCAAGGTGGCAGTCCCGTGCGTCTGCGCCCATGGCCCATGGAGTGCTCCCTGACGCGCGCTTCCCGTTACTGGTGCACGTTGCCAACATGCAGGGGCATGTGCTTCCGTCTCTAGCTCGTGCCGTCGTTCGCAGCAAGCTCACTGGCATGCCTAGCGACC
Source organism: Chrysopogon serrulatus (assembly GCA_015844335.1). Lineage (NCBI taxonomy): Eukaryota > Viridiplantae > Streptophyta > Magnoliopsida > Poales > Poaceae > Chrysopogon > Chrysopogon serrulatus. Next base: position 171,098 of record JADLZL010007316.1, read on the forward strand.
TCGCACTTGCACTCGCCACGGCCTTCCCAGAGGCGGCCGAGCTCGTCCGGCACACTCCCTAGGGTGACCATCCCGTTCGCTTCACTCTTATCCTGTTACCCTGTTCCAGATCGACATGCTAAGGGCATCTGCAACTCCTCGGAGTGGTGCCGTGCCATGACCACATGTGGAGCGTCCCTGTTCTCCCTAACGTGGAAGGCCCTGTTTGTCTCTCCTGAATCAAGTAGGATATCCGCAGTTGATTTTTTCTCTCCTTGTTTCCGTGTGTCCATTGGTTTTTCTTGCTTTGTCGTTTGTTTTTTGGCTGTGTTCTGTATATTTTCCTGGTTTATTTATGGTTTTTTCTCCTACTGATTTTTCTATTTTCGATTTGTTTTCCCATGTTTTTTCTATCCAAAGTTTTTCTCCGTTTTTCTATTTTCTGATCTTCTTGTTCTTATCGGTTTTTAGACCATTTTTTCCCGCACGGTTCCTCTATGTATATGGGCTTTTTACTAGCAAAAATACCTGTGTGTTGCCACACGGAAGACAGCATTAAATTCAAAAGATTTATTAAACAATCATGTCATACATTCTCTCTTCTTTTCATCTTGTAGTCAAACTCTATAACATATCTCGACACGCTCTACTCGAATTCATATAGTAATGATAGTCAAATTTGAGATGCTTTGACTTTTAAAGATTTTTGAAATAACTTACAATTTGGAATGGAGGGAGTATTATCTCAATCCAGTCGTCGCTTCCTATGGTTTGACAAGTTTTTTACTCCCGTTGCAACGCACGGACATATTTGCTAGTCCTAATAATAAAAAGACAAAATTTCTCTCCATCCATTTTTTGGTCTGTCTCCTCTCTAACTATCGATACGGAGTCCGATTCCAAAACATACGGAAACAGTTTGCGTCTAGCACAATACGGAGTTCGATTCCAAAACGTATGGGTCGTGTATGTGACACGGACTTGTAATAATAAGTCGTGCTCATATGTTCGTCCATGACCCCGTTCTACACTTTATGGATCTAGATACATGGTTAATTACTGATAACGAGTTCAAATAGGAGTGTACATGCGGTGCTATTTGTTTTCCGATTCCTTCTTTCCCGGCGAGACTAATCTGACTTCTAAACTTGGTAATACCCATGTACATTATTGATAATTCGTCCTACTTCTATTGGAAATTGGATTCTAACTCACTCAGTGCTCACCCTTGCGCACACGCAAGGCCATGCCGCTGGCATTGACTCCGTGTGAAATTCCTGTCGATCATGCTAACGAGGGTTTAGCTGAACAAGGAAGCCGTGTTGGTCCTGAACGAGGAAAAAGTGAAGACAAATCAAAGTTGACCTGATCTTGGTTGCCTGGTTAGACGGCCAAGATGTCTTCACAGATGGTCAACAAGGGCGATTGGACGGACAACATCAAACGTGGTTTCGACATAAAGGCGGACTAATGTATGGGTTTACCACGGTGGCTCAAACACTAGAGTAGCGCCCGTCTGCGCAATTGTAGCTAAACAAAGAAATAAGGATAAGCGAGAGCGATGTCAGCGCGCTGGCTTGCACGACGGTAACGATCGATCAACTGATATAGCAAAATAATGTTTGAATTTAAAATAAATCTGAATCCACAAGCCTCGAAGATTCTACGCATCCAAATCCAAAAATACAAAAACACCGATCTGAAGACAATGATCAATTGATGCACCTAACACTTAATTGACTATATGAAAAAAATAATTATCTCTTGCATTTGACAAATATAATATTATATATACCTATATATCTCATGTGTCACCCGAACTTATAAGATGTGCTTATATAAATTATTAGGACAATTCACATCTAACAATAATATCCTGTTGCAACGCACAGACATATTTGCTATTATACTTTTATATATCACTAGTATAGTGCTCGTGCTAACGCTACGGCAGCATTTCAGGGATGCACATAAAAACAACCAAATAACATTTTTTCCATGAAAAACAACCAAAGCGGTAGCAAAGCTTGAGTGCATGACCGACCTTCTCATGTAAAAGAACACAATTCGGAGGTTGCAATCAAACGATTAGGTAATCTTTCCTGACATCATGGACCATCAACTTTCCTAACAGGGAATCACATCTTACACATACAAATGGACATGTCTCAAGAACACGTCAAAACTACAAATCATTTGACGATTTCTGAGAATTCCCAGCAACTATTCCAGCCTTCAGCATAGTCTCCTAGCTAGCTCAGATGTCTTCCATCGATTCTGCCAATTGAGACAAAGACCAAGCTTATTTGTAGTGACCTATCTACTGTATGTTTCTTGGAGCTGCAGGCAAATGGGCATAGTTTAGAACCAGAAAGGAAGGATAATAGCTAAATGAAACAATTCACCAAATTACATATTCCAAACTGAAGTTTCAGATTCAGGCATGAAAACAGGAACTGTTAGCTGCACTTAATATATAATAATCTTATTATTCCACTACTTTTGTGCTTTGTTATCAGCCAAGAGAAATGATCTATGCATACAAACTACAATCTGTTTGCAGCTAGGATAAACTAAACTAAATAGCCAAATCAAGCAGCATATTAGCAAAACTCTAGAAAAATAAGGATCTGTACGACCTAAATAAAAAAAGAGTCATGTGAAACACTTGAAAGAAAAGAAAAACCTAAAGATGTGAGTTTATTCTGATTGTAAAGCACTACTGTCTCAAAATCATGCTGGTAACATGAAGATGTTTTAGCCTTCCAAAGAATTCAATGTGGTGGTACTATGATGGCCACTACGTGCCAAACATCTCCTTCATAATTGGTTCATTCGGAGCCACTCTAGAAAATATAATCACAGCAAGACAGGCTAGAAGATTCTGTTTTATGCACAATTGACATGTACACTTTGGAAATAGAAAAGCTACCGAAAGTGATATCACATATCAACCTACTAATGCACTAAGTTTTTTTTCCTACAGTCACACACGAAAAATGTCCCCCACTGAGGAGCCCCATCTTGATGCACCCACGAAATTATACCCAGGAAACCAACACAATTAAAATAGACAGCCCAGATTTAATTTCAATCATTCTCTCTCCTTACTCATTCACATCGGACGGCCCAGATCTAAAGTGTCACATCCTCCCCTCCACCCTCGACCGCCCGCCGCCTAGATCACGCGTGGCTGCTCGGCGGCCAGGCGGGTAGTCGGTACCTGCGCTGAGCCCCTCGCGCGCTCGGCCGCGGCTCGTGGCGGGACGGTGCGGCGGCGGCCAGCTAGCTCACGGTGGCCTCAATTGAAGGAGCACCAGATCTGGGCGTCGTGCCCCCACTTTGGGAGCCGCCGGGGATCGCCACCTACAGGACAACGCCGTGCGCCTCACTCCAGCGCCGCTGCCTAGGAGCCGCGCCGCCCGAGGGGGAGCACCAATGCGCCAAACCCTACAGGTCATGGCGGGCCGGCACCGAGCTCGGCGGGGGAGTGCGGTGCCGCCTCTGCTTTCATCGCAACCTCCGCCCCGCCGGCACCGGCGTCGAGGAGTAGCGGCTGTGCCTCTATGGCCTCAACAAGATCGCCACCGAGGAGTCCTGTACCGCACCACAGGCCACAGCCATCCGAGCTCAATGACACAACAGGTTTGGCCACCACCCCTTCTCTTCCCTTTTCAGTTTCCCTTTTCAGTTGGTAATCGGATCTGATCTAATTACAAGTGAATACATGTATTATTCCAGAACTAAAGTACCCGTGCTTTGAGAACAAAATGTATATTCGTGTACTTCAATGACTATCTATATTTATGTTTATTCTTTAAACAATATGATTTAGGCGGCAATTGGGCAAAGCATAAGAAGGGTGAATTTTGATTGACATTGAAAGAAAGGAAATGGATGAAGAAATTGAGTGGTGGTAAAGGACTGACTATGACTTCTGATTTTTTTTTTTGTTTGTGTGTCTCATTATTTGCATGATTATATTTGTTATCTGTACAGATGCCAAAATAGAAGAAACGCTGTGTGGAAAACAGTGTGGCCTGAAACTCGTAAGAAAAATTGATGCTGGATGGATAAAGCCAAGGTGCATAAAGTTGATCTAAAACTTTCAAAGCATAATTTGGTTATTATTCTGATCTTTGCAAAACTAGAATCTTGCTGAGAATAAAATGATCAACGATGTGTAATTATGGAGTTTAAAAGGTCAATGATGACTTCATGACTTCATATTACACCAGTATAGTGCCCGATGCTAACATCGTCGACATTTCGAGGGATGCACATAAAAACAACCAAATAACATTTTTTCCATGAAAAACAACCAAAGTGGTAGCAAAGCTTGAGTGTATGACCGACCTTCTCATGTAAAAGAACACAATTCGGAGGTTGCAATCAAACGATTAGGTAATCTTTCCTGACATCATGGACCATCAACTTTTCTAACAGGGAATCACATCTTACACATACAAATGGACATGTCTCAAGAACACGTCAAAACTACAAATCATTTGACGATTTCTGAGAATTCCCAGCAACTATTCCAGCCTTCAGCATAGTCTCCTAGCTAGCTCAGATGTCTTCCATCGATTCTGCCAATTGAAACAAAGACCAAGCTTATTTGTTGTGACCTATCTACTGTATGTTTCTTGGAGCTGCGGGCAAATGAGCATAGTTTAGAACCAGAAAGGAAGGATAATAGTTCTCTCGTACTCCCTTCGTCCCATGGAGTATGTCGCCCGGAAAGCGTGTTTGTGAGGGGGGTACGGTTTTCCAACAACAAAGTCCATGGGACAGAGGGAGTAGGTTTTATAAATTTATTTATTCATGAATCATGACAACTTTTCGTCTATATATATTTGGATTTTAGACACGTCATGTACTCAGTCCACTGAACATGAACGTGCGGCGCAGGCGCGCAGCATGGCACTTGCGACGGACCGCGGAAGAGGAATTGCGGTGCACCGGCACGTGACGTGATAGCGTCGGTTTTTTTTTTTTTAGCAACACGTGACGGGATTTTGGGCACTATCCTATCCATTGGGCTTGGGCCGCCTCGGCTATTGGGCCTATTTACTCCCTGAATCATTTTCTACCGTAACTTGTTCTGCGTTCGCGTCTTCCACCGCTTCCGCCGTCGGACGCCGCCGCTCCTTCGCTTGCCGGAAGGGAAGAAGAAGACAGTGGGGTAGTAGGGGATGTTCTCCGGCGGTAGGTGGGGCAGCTGCCCCACCGTGCCGTATGGGAAATCCGAACTCGAACCGGGGAGAGTATAGCTAGGGCTTCTGTATTTACGACGGCACGCACCTGCTTCTGTGATTTCTCCCGTAAAAAGAAAAAAATTGTGAATCCCGATCCGCTCCTCCTCCTCCTCTCTTAACGGCACGCACCCGCCGGAGGCGATTCTGTTCCTCCCCGTCGTCGTCGATGTTGCCCCTCCTTAAGCGGAAGTCCAGCGGCGAGGTCAAAGAAGAGGAAGCACTCCCTCGCCGAGCCAGAAGCAAGTCGCCGCCGGCGTACATCCCTAATTTTTCTCTTCTCCCACTCAGCCGCCCAAAACACGAATGAATTAACCCCTCTTTGTCTGGGCAGGCAGGTCGCCGGCCAAGCAGACGGCCGTCGGGCTGTCCCAACCAGCCGAGGTCGAAGGACAGTTTCCGCCGAATCTATCTGTGGCTTCTGAGGTCACCGACAATGGGGACGATGCATCAGATGCAGCAGAGCTAGGCGTTGAACTGTTTCCTGATCAACTACCGGGAGTTGCAGCTGCCTGCTGGTGGGGCAATGGAGATGCATCAGATGCAGAGCTAGGCGCTAAACTGTTTCCGAATCAACCACCGAAAGCTGCAGCTGCCATGTGGAATCGTTTTGTCACCAACGCAAAGCTTTGCATCGACGACTACAACCAGAAAAATCAGGCAACCTTATTCATCTCAGTACTTGGCTAGTTGGCTACCTCATTATTATTATTATGCATGCTTACCTGTTGTGGCCGATAATAACAATTAAAAGTCTCTACTTTCCTCTCTAACTTGCAAGCCAACTTTGTGTACAAGCATTCACGTGATAATGGGTTCTTTTTCGTTGGTGAGCAAAATTGCAAGAACTACTACCACCTAAATTTTTATGCTCAAGACAAGAGCGGCGACTCCCAGCTCTTTTTTGGTGAGATTGAGGCAAGTAATTATCCTAAGGTGGAGAATGTCACTTGCTGTTGCGCAGTTTCGCCTTCTGATGCAGGTATTTTACTATTGTGCTACCCCAATTGATTCATGAGTATCTGGCAGACTGGCACTATGGATCACTCCTCCTTGGTTATGGACTATCTTACTTGATTACAGGTGGGAGAAGCATCCGAACAATTGAGGAAGCGCTCAAGCATGTGTATCCAGATTGGGAGACAGTGAGCATGGATTACGATCATTGCTACGCTTGTATCCTGAAATTTAAACACCCAAAAGGGACGTGCTACGTCGCCGGGCACTTCGCTGATACCCGACAATAGTATGGCTTCTGATGTTTTGGGCATCACATCGCTCCAGGTAGAATCAGCTAGCAATACTTGCAGTCTAGGATCATCTTGTATGATGCAGCGCCTAGAAGGGCCAATCCCAACTGGAGGCCAGTTTACAACATTTCCAGATTCTAGTTTTGATGGGAACCCACAGCTATGTGGTGCTATGCTTACCCAACACTGTAATTCAGCAGAAGCAGCGCTGCCTCCAGCTCAAAGAACAAACATACGAAAAGGTCATATTTGTGGTTGCCTTTTGTGCATCCTTTGCTGTAGGGGTGTTATATGATCAGATAATCATGTCAATGTGTTTTTAGCACTAGTGCTAACCTAGTGCTATACTTGTATCAATGCACTTTACTTGAGTGAGTCCAGCACCAGTTCTTGTACGGATTTGTTCATGATAACTTGGTTCAGATCTGGTTGCTATTTTTGGGTTTAGACATGTCATGTCCACAGGCCACTGAGCATGAGTGCCCAGATTGGGAAACAGTGTGGGTATGAATTACGAGCATTGCTACGCATGTGTTCCAAGAGTTAAACACCCAAAAAGGGACGGACTCCGTCGTTGGGAACTTTGCTGATACCCTACAATACTATGATTTCTGATATTTTGGCCATCACAGCGCTCCAGGTAGAATGAGCTAGCAATACTTGGAGTCCATGATCATCTTATGTGCTGCAACACCTAATAATCAACTGTGCTATTGTTATATTATCTGTTTCATACCAGATTTCCAATGAGACTTACCCTGTTATATTAGCAAGACATGTGTTGAGTTATTAATGTTTTCAGTAACTAGTTATTAGATATGACTATAATCTTAACAGTCCGCGTCACATTTCTTCTCTAGCATGCAAGTGTGAAAAAGATGGTATATTATAGTGCTGGACATGCATTGGACATTCAGTTTTGTTTTAGAGTTCGACATTCAGTTTTGTGTCAGTAATGTTGCAGTTTTCCTGAAACAATTGCTCATGTGGAGAACTAGCATTCCTGAATTTTATCTAGAATGATTACTTCTGCTACCCTATTGAACATGAGATTCCAGCTTGAGCGTGTCAAATTTTTACACATACCATCAGTTGCCAATGTCCATTCTTTTGAAGTATTTAACTTGTGAACTTGTATATACCTATTTTTACATAGGAACATTTGTCTCAGGGAGATGTCCTAGACTGTTTTTCTTATTATGTAGCTCGAGACTTATACTGCTTTTCTTAGTCGCCGTTTTCGTTTACACTATAGTCGCCATTTTTGTTTACACTACCTATGTGATAGTGTGTTGGTTCGTTTGAGTTGTTGATGTTTGACAGTACTAGAGCTTTCATATGAATATAACTGATTTTCAAGAACCGTTCAATTTATTATGTTGTTCCCAGGATGGAGCCAAGCGTTATTTTAGTTTTGTGACTACTGTTTTCTGTTTTACTTGCTCAATGATTTGGTCTTTACTGTTGTGTTTTTCTCCCCATTAATTTAGTCTCTAATTTATCTTCATCACCTGCAGGACTTGCTCTGGTCTGGCAAGCCCTCAACAATTTGGATGCAGTTCTGTCTTGAATCAGTTTAGTCATCAAATCAAATTAACAAGTTGAAGTGTTGATTGTCTGGCTAACTAATAGTTAATTCTAAATTACTACAAGGAGTTTAGTTGTCTTTACACTATGCGACTGTTATCAAATTTATTGTTAGTATTGTAGTGGTTGTACATGAAGTGATATGGCCATTATACCGCTGCCTTTTCGTATCAATTAAATTTCTTCAGTGAAATTGAGGTTCACAAAGTGTCCAAGCTTTTGGTTTAAAACTAAACCAACATATTTTGATTATTCAGGTTCGTGTTTTTTTTTAAAATTTTTTTTTGCTAAGTTTCAGTTTTAGTTGTTGGAAACCAACCTTTTTAGAAAAAAAATTAAGCGTAATAACCACGCTTGCCCTGAGCCGTAGTGGCCATGTAGTCCAGTGGCCATCAGCCGAGTCTTTTGACTCGCGTCAACTACTTATGTGTTAGCCATGACAATGCTGAAAATGGGGCAAGGAACTTGAAAGGGAAGTGCAAACATTCGCTGTATTTTCACCTACACCAAGATCAAGCAAGTGACATATCAGTGAATGATGACCAATACAAAG